>JASUUL010000023.1:16310000-16833768 GCA_030449875.1 Aegle marmelos
CAAGTGTATGAGAAGTTTGCTTTGGTAGCATTAGTTAAGTAATTCCATCAAAACGTTGCAGACTGTAGGTCTTAGATATTGTTCCGTTGTTGATCCTGATGGGTATCCATTAGAAGGACAAGATATCTGTTTACTGAAGATTTTGCTACTTTCTTTCTAGTTTAGATGAGTCACCTGTTCTTTAGTTTTTGAACCTTCGGCTGTTAGTTTCATCCATCTTGGATCCTTCTGTTCGCTGGAACAGTCGTTTTAGTTTGGTCTGTTGGTTTGTGACAATATGCTTTATGGAATGCTACCTTTCCTTCATTCTGTCAGTCGGTACTATTGTGAAGATCTTGATTTAGTAAACAATAAAGCTGCAAAGCTCGTCCATCAGAAAACTTCTTGGTTCATTCTCATGCACATCGCTGCGCAAAATTAATGTTGGACTCAGCTGGACCAGTTGAACATTTTCTTTAAATTTATCAGTTTTTCTAGGAATCATCTTGGTACAATAAATGTCATATACCTTTGACGGTTCTTATACTCTTCTTGAATAAAGAAAGAGCTGCTTCTGTTCCACAAGAAAAATGGAAAGGTGAGTGGGTTTCTCTGGCACTTGCACGTTCTATGTTTCTATGCTGGCTTTGTTAGTTCTCTGTATGATATTTTCCTCTGTTGCCTAATATAGGTACAAGTTAATTAAGGAAGTTGGTGATGGGACATTTGGGAGTGTCTGGCGGGCTATTAACAAGCAGTCTGGTGAAGTTGTAAGTATACTTGGAGCTTCCATCACCTGTTAATTGGAGAAATATTGTGCTCTTAAATTGTCAGGCTTCATTAGTTCATTTTTAAATCAACTTTCTATTTTGACAGGTTGCAATTAAAAGAATGAAGAAAAAATATTATTCCTGGGAGGAGTGTGTCAATTTGAGAGAAGTTAAGGTATAATGATTTGCCTGTTAGAATAAAACGCTCAATAACTTCATTGTGTCATTTGTAAAACGTTTACTTCTTATGGCAGTCACTACGGAAAATGAGTCATCCAAACATTGTGAAACTTAAGGAAGTCATCCGGGAAAATGATATCTTGTACTTCGTTTTTGAATACATGGTAAATGGTTTATTATGTTTTTAAGTCTCATTTTGATGATTTGTTGTGTTATGCATGAGGACCCCATACAAGTTGTTGATTAACCCTTTCATTGTGCAGGATTGTAACCTTTACCAACTTATGAAAGACAGAGAGAAGTGTTTCTCTGAAGCTGAAGTCAGAAATTGGTGTTTCCAAGTTTTCCAAGGTCTGGCTTACATGCATCAGCGGGGATATTTTCATCGTGATCTTAAGCCTGGTAATTCTTATGTTTTAGCATTCGTGAACAATTGACCGTCTAAGATAGAGTGTCTGGTATGAACTATGAAGAGAAGCTGATGTCTATGTTTAGTACACTGAAGAAATTTTGCAATGTAGTAAATTTACCTTTTGCTCATCGTGTTTTTTGAATGACCAATTTCCTTTTCTTGGTCACTCTCTTAGTTCGGCTATGGCTATTTCTAGTGGTAAATGAGGACCTAGTTGAATGAATATTGGTGGGTTTAGGCTCAATGAAATCTTAATCTCATATCATTTGTATCTTTGTGTGGTGTAATCTAATAGCATTTATATCTTTCTATTGCTGCAAGATGATGTTGCTCTGTACAAGATACAAATTGTCTTTTCTAATGTTCCCAGAACTGACATCCATTTTTCGGACTTGAAGCTAATTTTGCTCTCTTTCCTGTGCAGAGAACTTGCTTGTTTCAAAAGACACAATTAAAATTGCTGATTTTGGTCTTGCGCGTGAAATTAATTCACGTCCACCATTCACAGAGTACGTCTCAACACGATGGTATGTTTCTTCAGGCTCTTCTTGCTTCCCTCTTCACTCTCTTTTCATTTTCTATGTTGTTCATGTTTTGTCAACTTCTTACAATTTTATTGCATCAGGTATCGGGCGCCTGAAGTGCTGCTCCAGTCTTACCTGTATAGCTCTAAAGTTGGTCAGTGCTTCTTTGAAAATGGCTTATCGTAATTTTATATTACCAAATCTCTGTTTGATTGCTCATACAAACTTACTGCATTTTTAGATATGTGGGCAATGGGTGCTATCATGGCTGAGTTGATCACTCTCCGCCCTCTCTTTCCGGGTACCAGGTATGTAATAGTTCCATCCTCAAGTCTTATATTTCATTTCTCTTGTTACATCAACAAACAAGAGATGTACTTGGTGGTGAACGTTATTGTTATTTGCATGATGATTGCTAAAGTACTTTGCTGAGATATGGTTTGTTATGTGTTTCGGTGGAAGAATATTCCTCTTCTTCTCCCTTCAATAACTAATTTATTGTAATCAATGGCGACCATATATCATTTTTGGCAATTTATTTGGTCACAATAAATGAGAATCTGGAATTGGATAGGAACTGAAAATTATATCTGTGGAGTTATTTGGTATAGAGAATTTACATACTCTTGTATTGCAATGCGGTCGGTTAATAATCATATATTCTGTGATTTATGTTTGTATGATTACAGTTTTTGTTTGAGGTTGATTATTACACTTTATAAATTTATTAATTGACTTTATAAATTTATTAATTGGCTAGCAATCAATTACTGGTAGTAATAAGTTTGATTTGCTATCATTATTATGTTTGCAGTGAAGCAGATGAAATATGCAAAATATGCAGTGTAATAGGCACTCCAACTCAGGATTCTTGGCCTGATGGACTTCTTCTTGCTAGAGCTATTAACTACCAGTTTCCACAGGTTAGTCAAAAAAAATTGTTTAGTGTTCAAAGTGCTACCGTTGGAAATGAGTGAACGCGTGATGTGTTTATGTGAAATATGGAAGCATCTCATTTAGTGTTGATATTTAGTTTCTTTTCAAATTGTTATGAACCATTAATGGTAATGACCAAATTTTTAGTGACATTTTGTGTGAATTGACATTGCAGTTGGTTGGTGTCCATCTCTCTGGTTTAATGCCATTGGCTAATAAGGATGCAATCAGCCTGATTACTGTATGTATCATTCTGTATTGAGCACATTCAAAGGCCATTATTGTACTGCATGCATTCCAAGCACCGATCACACTCCAGCACCATCGTTGTACTAATGCATATAATTATTTCAGAATAGGATTTTTACTTTTTATTGTTCTTCTCTTGAGACTGAATTTGAAAAGGGTTTTGCTATCTGGCAACATACTTGATCTGTGACTTATCTTTTTGCTCTCTTCTTTTTGTTCCCATTCAATTTTTTAGTCGCTTTGCTCATGGGATCCCTCCAAGAGGCCAACAGCTGCAGAGGCATTGCAACATCCTTTCTTCCAGGTTTATATTTAAGTATTTTTTCTTGTGCATTGAACCTTTATAATCACCTTTCTTTGAGTTGGAGATGTGTTGAATGTTAGTCTATCAATTTCCTCTTGGTGTTGCAGAGTTGCTTTTATGTTCCACCATCTCTCCGACCCAGAGCAGCTGTGACAAGAACACCTCCATCTGGTTTGTCTTTTTATGCTAATTATTATTGCCTGACAAATTGCTTATGAATAGAAGTTTTGGAACTGTTTTTCCACTACTTATTTGGATAGTATGGTAACCGAAGTTATGTGCATTGTTGCAGCTGGGACAAAGGGAGCATTGGAGCAGCAAGTTGCTAAGAGGTTTTCTGGGGCTTTTTCTAATTCAAAGCTTGTTAGCAGTTTTCCTTCACCAAAGTTAAATGCTCATATAAATACAGGTGATGTTATCTGGTTTACTGGATTGAGCTTTTTCTTTGTGACATTGAAGATCATACATTTTAGTGTGGCTCAAATAGAATTCATTCCTCTATTGCTGATATCTATTCCTCATATAGACGCACAAAGTGATAGAATTTTGAAAACATGAGTTATGTTTTACCAGAAGATGCCTACAATTACTTGGAGGAATCAGAGAGAAAAGGAAATTGCTAGCCTGGAAATTGATAACAATGGCTGAGTCTAATTAAGATAACTTCTCATTTCTGTTGTACAAAAGAGAAATATATTGGTCTGCATTTTCTGTTCCTTGTCTTTGGGACTCATTTCATTCTAAATGTTTTGCAGGTGTGCAACGGAAGCTGGAAATGGCTAATCAGAATCAGGTGAGTGTGGGACCAATCTTTGTTGTTTTGGGTTTTCCTTCTTTCCTTAGTTGCTCCCCCCCCCCCCCACCCCCCAACCAAAAAAAAAAAAACAATAAAACAATAAAAAAACACAAAATTTGTTGTACATGTGTGCTGGCCCCCACACATCCATGTGCTATGTTGGTGAAGGTGATTCTTCCTGAGAAATACTCTTAAGCATTTTACTTTCTTTTCTCTTTTTTTTTTTTGGGGGGGGGGGTTGTTGAGTGTCTTTGTTTATTGTGCAACAAAAATGTAATAAAAGAATGTTAGGTTTAGACCCTATTTTGTTATTGCTTTTGAATCTCAAAAGCTCAACCCTTTCATGATTTGGACCATAATGGTGTTTGGAAAAACTCCTAATAGTGCTTAAATATATGGCTGGAGTTTCTAAAAATAACTTGAGGGTTGTTTTTGAGAGGGAACAGTGGATTAACATATTAGGATCGGTAATGAAATTTTCAGTTTTCCTATTTTCTCATTATCGTAATAGTATTATATTCTGGCTTAAGTTTTGTTCAACAAGCTTCTATCAACATACTTTTGCATCAATTATTCTATCAACTTACATTTGCATCAATTATAACACTTGTTATCAATGTACTTGTATATTTTTAAATATTTGGGTTTTGACAATATGTAATACATTATTTACATGGAATAATACTGAACACTAGAAAATAAAATATGTGTTTATGGAGAAACTTTCATAAGTTCTTATTTGATCATATGCGAGGAGCTTCTGAAATAATTCAAGGTGACTTTTGAAGTGACAAAGCGTTAGGATAGATATGGAATTTTTAGATTTTTGATTTCATCAATATTACCTATAATAGTATTATATCCTAGCTTATATATATTTTTTCCTTTTCTTTCAAAAAAATTCTATCAACCTACTTTCTCATTCACTTTTTTTTTTTTTTTTGGGGGGGGGGGGGGTAGATATATTAATATTTGGATTTTTTTTTTTGGGGTGGGTGTAGATATATTAATATTTGGATTTTGACTATCTGGTTATTTACTTGGGAAAATATTGAATGCTAGAAAACAAAAAGATGTTTTACATAAAATAAACTTCATGTTAGAATATTTTATGCAATTTCATCATATGTCCATCACGGTAATTGTAATGTAGATATTGTAAACTTGGGAAAATATTGAATGCTAGAAAACAAAAAGTAAAACAAAAAGATGTTTTACATAAAATAAACTTAATGTTAGAATATTTTATTCAATTTCATCATATGTCCATCACGGTAATTGTAACGTAGATATTGTAACAGTGAAATAAGCAAAATGCGTTTACTTCATTTCAGGAGGTATGGCAGTTTCAACAGCAAAGTTTACCAACACCTAACCTAGCAACTGATTATATTTTTGGCACACTTATGGCCTTTGGATAGAAAGATAACTCGCATTACTATCTAAGGGATATACTTGGTCAATCATTTTACCTATTTGCAATTGTGATGAAGGCTTTCAGTTTAAGAATTTTTTGTCTTGAATAATATAAATATTTTTGCAACAATATAAATGATACTTGATTTTTGATTTTGAACAGTAAAGTTAAAGTCTTGAATTATATATATACTTTTGCAACCATAAATTGGAACTAGGGTGCTGAGTTAACTTATTATTTGGAACTATTATTGCATTATCATGTTCTTTCATAATGTGCATGTGGAAGATGATGGGTTTGGATATTTTGAATCGAGTGATGCATTATCTTTCAAAATTGATCAAGGAGTTTCACTTGATGGAAAAATCTGAGCTATAGTATCATGCCTTGCTGTTGGTTTTGGCTATGCTGTATTAGATTGTATATGCTCACAAGTATGGTTTTTCCTAGGGTTCAATTTTTTAGGAAAAACCATCCTTGCATGATGCAAAGTAAACTGTTTCTCTTCTGTTTGGTTTTTTATCGGGTTGGTGCAGGGTAATATGAGCAACTCATTACTGAACAATTGCTGAATAAATAGTTTCTTGTTGTAATTTCTTTTTCCTGTTTGTTCCTTTCCTGAAGGATGCTAATAAGAGTGATAAATCATTGAACAATTCTGTCAAACAACCAAGGTATCGCCAAGCAGGGAAGAGTCCAAGTAAGTTTCTTGTTTCTGGCTAATTAATGGACTTCAGTTTTCTTGTTTCTGTTCTGTTCCGATTGTGTGCAATTTGTTTTCGATTGGGAGTCATGTTTTCATAGCTTTATTTGTAAATGATTGACCAAGTAAGAGGAGTGAATGTTTCGTATTCTCTGGCAGCCATTGTCAACAAAGGTAGAACTGCACGTGGAATTTCAGATACAGCTGAGAAGTTGGCAAACATGTCAGTAGCTTCTCGCAGGCAGGCTGTGGAGCATCTGAAGCCGCCTGCTATGAAAACTGGAGTACACTGGAGTGGTGATTCTGGAGACTTGTTTCTGAGACCAACTCAACAGATGCAGCCTGGCAGAACTTATTCCAGGAAAGTTGTGGGATAAATAAGGTCGCTTTTCTGAGGGTCTTGCAATAATGGAATCGTGTGAATGTATAGGACCAGAATAATATTAACTGGTGTGTTTGTGGATTTACTTCATGCTTTGAGTTGACTAGTTTTACCTAACGGTTGCCTTGTTTACTGTGGCCGAAGTTCTAGTTTGATTTGTTGTGTTTATTCCTTAAATAAATGGTTGTGCGTTTGCTCCTGAAATAAATGTTTTGTGTTTTTGTCTCGCATGACTTGTCAAACCATTAGCACCCATAGATCATACTTGCTTCACCTTGGTAGCTATTAGGTCGTTTGCAATTTTAATAGGTTGTCTCAAATTTATTTCTTCACCGGACGGTATGATATATGCTGAGTTGTGAGTCCCATGGCAATGATTGCAGTAAGGCATTGAGAAGGCATGCTAATTGATTCCCAATCATTGACTTCAAAAGCCAATCATTGACTTCAAAAGCCAATCATTGACTTCAAAAGTTGGGACTGGTTGAGTATTGATTTTAGTAGCGGTAGAAAAGAGAGAGAGCAGTGCTCGATTAATTTGCGCGATTCACTCAAGCATAACTCACAGCATCAAAGCATGAGTTCGAATCCCGGGAGTTCATGTCGATCTCCTATTCAAAAACGGAAATTAGAGCGCAATGTTTCTACCAAATTGTTCGTGGGTGATTTGTGAGTGTAGTTCGTTGATGAGATAACGCTCGGCCAACCTTTTGAGGTATGTTACAACTTCATGCATTTTTAGTGTTATCGGATTTTATATTGTAATGTTAAAATTTGATTATGAGTTATAATGTTGCATTGTTGCTCAACATCATTTTATAACCACCAAATCAATTATTTAATCTACTTTTGATGCTCCTACTTGAATATAGCAAATTAAGATTCAGTCGTACACCTGATCGTTACTATGCTACTCACTCATTAGAACAACGAAGCAAAATGTAACAACCTGAAAGACGGATGAAAGCTGGAGGAATCACTTAATAGGGATATCCTCGGCATTGAACTATTGAAAGCCGCATATAGACAGCTGGGAAAAGTCTCCACGATTTTGCCTTTCCAATTGTCGAGGTTGAGCTGAGTGTGTGTATTTCATGATTGCCTGGGTTCTAGAAAATCTTTTTGAGCTCGAGGATGAGCTCTTATATCCCATTACTCCTCTCTCCACAGTTCCGGTGATTGATTGTGTGTGTCACACACTGGCACATTTTTATCTTGTTCAGCATAGCTATCTCTTTCGCTGTCCCTGAATGCTTAGGGTTCCAATAGTTTGATTTGCTCTTCATATGCCTGCATTTATTCATAAAGAGTGCATGCAAGCATCAGTATCATCTAAACATTAATGAGTAACCACTATTTTTCCTTCCAAATTTTGACGTCAAATGAGTAACAATGCATTATGAAAGCTGTAGGATGAGAGCAAGCGGAAACTCTTGTAAGGAAAAGTGTCCTGGTGTTAAATTGCTAATCTGTATTAATTTTATAATTTAATCAACTTACACTTGTATGACCTTCTTAAGGGCAATGATAGTCTTCATTGAAGTGGAAATATCAATTAAATACATTTATTAAAAGTAATAAACTACCTGGACACCATCAAGCATTAATGAATGCATCAAGTTAGAATTTAAGATAAATAGAAATTAAATAATTATTTGTCTAGGAGCAGTGATATTTGATTACCAAGACAATACGAGGGTGACAAAAATAGTGTTAGTAATGACTGTTCGTTGTTCACCGAACACTATAAGAAACCAATATTATATTGTTCATAGACAGTGTTATCCTTTCTGTAATTCCGGTTAGAATGTTCAAATATTATTTTTCTTTAATTTATTACCTGGACACCATCAATGACGCAACAATCTCCAATGTCAAAAGGGAAGAAGAAGACAATGGATTCAAAGACCATCTTGCAAGTGTTTAGGACATGAACCCCGCTAGAACTAGTTGTGTTAGTACGGAAAATATAAGGAGTGACGAGATATTATAAAAAGTGAAGGAACAAGGTACGTGGTAAAAACTCAAAAGTGCAAGAGTATAAGTGACAACTCTAAATTGCAAGAGGAAACTGCTAATCTCCCATCAGGGTTAGTAATATTAATTAATCAACAAAGTCCAAACTGTAAAGGGGGAAGTGTTAATCGCCTATCAAGTTTGGTGATATATACAGTTCGATGGTAAAGGTAGGTAAGTGACAATACAAGCTTATGCTTATTATATAGTTTCCATTTTTAAGAGACTTCGGTTGTTCTCTCATCTCAAATTTGTTTCTTCCCTAACGATATATACACTGCTAAGGTGAGGATAGCTCTAGCTATATACGAAATCATTGATTAATAATCACATAATTAAATTATTTTGGTAACTCCATGGATTTATGGACTGGGTACTATTCCTTTTGAGAAGCCATGCTAATTGATTCTCAATCAACGACTTCAACTGAATCATTGACTTCAAAAGTTGAAGAGACTGATTGAATGAGATGGTAGTGCTCAGTAATTTTTGGGATTCACTGAAAGTGTGAGTTTGAATTCCACACAAGAGCTCATCTCAATTTCTGATCCCAAAAATGTGGATTAGGAGAAGATTTCTTCCTAATTATTTGCGGAAGTAGATCTTCGAGCTATGATCGGCAGATCTTTGAGTTCAACTTGCATTTTATACATCAGATTGGTAATGTCAGAACGAGTTTATAAGGTTGCAATGTTTGTCAACATCATATGTGCTTAATAACCTATATATTTATTTGATTTAACCATTTGATCTGCGTCTGAAGCTCATACTTGAATGTGAAAATTCAAGATTTCAGTAGTAAACATTTCAAGAATCTCAAATTTTACAACACTATCTCTCTTATTACTGCATCCAAACAAAATGTACCAAACTGAAAGACAGACAATCAAGATGGAGAATCACTTAATAGAACATCCTTAACATTGAATTATTGAAAGGAAGCTGAGAGGGTTGCCAAGACAGCCTTAAGAGTGTGATGGCATGGTCCAGCTGTCGAGGTTGAGCTGGGTGATGTGTATTTCCTGAGGAAGAAGATGATACTTGATGTCCAGATTCTCGAAAATCTTTTTGAGCTCGAGAATAAGCTCTGATATTCTGTTAGTCCTCTCTCCATAGTTCTGGTGATTGATTGTATGTTGCACACACAGGCACATTTTCAACTTGTTTAGCTCAGCTATCTCTTTCACTATCACCGAATGCTTAGGGTTCCAGTAGTTGGGTTTGCTTTCGACATACCTGCATTTATTCATAAAGATCGCGTGCATGCATCACTAACATCTAAACGTAATTGAATAATCAAAGGGAACGTGACACCTTTTCCACGTAGTTTTTCAGCTTTATCCCTTATAGCTTTTATAGCATACTCCCATGCATCTCTGATGTCAAAATTTTAACAGAAAATTTTAATTTATCTAAAGATAAACTAACCATATACATATTTTTTTAATCAAAATTTTGACATCAGAAGAGTAACGAAGTGCATATTATGAAGGCTGTAGGAGCTGGGTAAGTGGTAAAACTAAAAAACCGTAAGTGGACAGTGTCAGTTTGCTAACAAACGTTAGTAATAATAATTAACCAACTTACACTTGTATGGCCTTCTTGAGAGCAATGATAGTCTCCATTGAAGTGGAAATATCAATGGTGAAGTTAACATTATCACTCATTTCTGGACTTCTGTAAAAATTGCTTATTGGTTTTGTGAGCAAAACTGCATTCGGATAGTAAATTTTCTCCATATCATAACGAAGAAACACTGTTGTCAATATATTCATTTCTTCAACAACCATCTACATATATATTCACAATGAATGCACCAAGTTAGAATTTAAGATAAAAGAGAAATTAAGTAACTATTTATTTAATAGCACTGATATTTGAATACCAAGACAGTACCAGAGTGACAGAAATAATGTTACTGATCATTGTTTGTTGTTCACTGATCAGTAACACTGTAGCATACCATAATATACTGTTCATGCACAGTAGTGTCGTTTCTGTCATCCTGGTTGGTGTCTTTGCGGTGTTCAAATATCGTTTTCCTTTAATTAATTACCTGGACACCATCAATCACGCAACGATCTCCAATGTCAAAAGGGTGCATGATGAAGATGAAGACAATGGATTCAAAAACCATCTTGCAAGTGTTTTGGAACATGAACCCCACAAGAACCAGTTGTGTTAAGACGAAAAACACAACTTTGGTTGTTGCAAGCTCCATTACCAAGAGAGACACCACTATTATTATCACTATCACCACTGCACTTGCTAATTTATGTAGCTGTTGCACTGCTGTTTTTGTATCATTCAACGAATGTGCTAATGATTTTCTTT
Source organism: Aegle marmelos (assembly GCA_030449875.1). Taxonomy (NCBI): domain Eukaryota; kingdom Viridiplantae; phylum Streptophyta; class Magnoliopsida; order Sapindales; family Rutaceae; genus Aegle; species Aegle marmelos. Next base: position 16,321,003 of record JASUUL010000023.1, read on the forward strand.
CAAAATAAGCTCGAACCTGCCCATTGAAAGATAGAAATCATTAATTATGTGAGCAACGATATTCAGGTAAAAGAATTTGACCAAATGTTGACAAAAGCAAGGTAAAATGGCATCGGTTTTAACTTGTATTTTTGTCTGCAATATGTCGGTACACTTGTCTCTTTGGCATTCTTCATTCTTTTATAGGGTCTTGTTAATATGTGTGTCAAGAAAATAAATTGAAGTAATTACATGATAAATTATAAATATAATATTTATATATAATTTCCTGGTATATGGTAAATAAATATCATAATTAGAAAACAAAAAATGTAATACATACCACCCAATTTCTGAATGAAGGTTTTGTAATCCTTCCGGTCTCGAGGGCTCCTTCAAAGAGAGGAAATATTGTATGAACCTCAACCCTCTTCAAGAATCTCATTAGATCTTCCTCTTCAATAAACCTTCAATAATTGAGCCGGGAAAGAAAAATAAAAAAGAAGAAGAGCGAGAGAATATACAAATTCCATAATACTATATATAATAACATCTCTTTATAGTGATTTTTTATATAGGAATAACATTCACATAATCATACAAATTCTAGTCCAGTTTGTGCTAATCATAGATAAGAATAAACTCCACATTATAATAAGTTATAATTTTCCTAATTTCATGTTAAAGAACTTATTTGCACCTAGTAATAATTATCTATATATTTCAAAAACATATGCTATGTTACTTGAAAGTTTAAGATTGAAAGAAATATTCTTTTTAAAATTGTTTGAGACAATGATTTATGCAAACGTATAGTATTAGTGAGATTATATTGAAGAAAAAAATTAAAGAGAATGCAAAACTTAGATTTTTAAGATGATTTTTCTATTCGGGACACTACATAAATATATGTTCTAATTTTTAAAATTATGACTCTCTTGTACCAATTGTTATATATTAGATTTGACACATTTCTTGAATTAATTATTAATATAGTACATACGCTAATTCCATAACACTTGCACTAAAAATAACAAAGTCAAAATATTAATTTTTATAACTACATCTCTATTAAGTTGTAACCTTCTCACAAAAATAAAATTAGTTTGATCCTAACAGTATAAGTAAACAAAGATAATGTGGTGTCAAGCTCCGATGTAAATGGACCTAACTAATGTTGCATTATTAATTAATTGATATATAGCTAATGTTTAATTATCACCGAAAATATTCGTGATTTAAAAGCTAGTTAGTGAAAGAGAATATTACACTATACATTTTGCTTCTCTAATGCTTGGACTTAGATTTTATATTCATCTAATGACCTCGTGCTGAAAAGCAAACTGTAATTAATAGTTATTAGATAAAAATGTGAAACCTAATTAAATTTTCATTAACCATATGTGGTTATAAAAAAATATGTAATATAAATCTTCAAAAATTTACGTCACCATCACCATCACTATCATCATTATTGACTTGTGCCTTCTTTTAAAAAGAAGAGGGAGGAGAAAATTCTAAATCAATTTTTAATCCTTATATCCTGAAATTCAAACTTAAATATAAATAAAATAACTTGAACACCATTTAGCTAAACCCTCAAAAGCAAAAACTTATGTAATTATTCATACAAATTTGATATAAAATCACTAAAACCTCTACACAACTCATATCAATAAAGATTCAAATATAACAGTCTATATTATAGTTAACTATAATGTAAGTTTTATTTAATTACAGTACTCTAATGAAGTCCACCAATTATATAATTAAGTGAAGAAAATGGCTAAAGTGCATCTTAGCCGCCTCCTTAAGTGAAAGGTACCTTGTAGGTACCTATGTAGAGGGCTCCTTCAAATATTATTAATAATTTTTCCCCAGAAAAGACGATTCAATTATCGTTATTCTTTTCTGACGAATGCATGACCAATGAATGCAGTAGAACCACTTAAAGTTGGAAGGATAACTCTGTATATCAATGGTCTAAATGATTGCTTGGACCACCACCAATATCTTTTCCCCATGCTTTTGGTTTGGACCGTATATGCAGATTGGTTTTATGTCTGTATATCATGCACAACTTAACTAATTTGACTACACAAGCCTTTCCAAGCAGCACTTGAGCACTCTGACACTTAGCAGCTACCAGCTAGATAGCACTAGTGTTGCGCCCACTAAGCTGCGCATACAAAAAACATTTTATATCCTCGTCAGTGGATCAAAACATCCACTCATTTGTGCTCAAATTTTTATAAAATTGGGAAAGCCACGTTTACAAGTCCAATATATTATGGTACCACAAAAAAATTTTATTTATCCTCTTTATTTAGAGTTAAATTTTTATATTTTAAAAAATATCTTAAAATGCTACTGTTGATAAATATAATATATTTATATTATTGCTTTTTCTTTTTATCTATAATAATACTCTTAATGAAAAGAAAAAAATTAATTTATTAAATTAATTTTAAAAGTAATATAAAATTTCTCACAAATTTTTACATTATTATTTTATTTTTGGGATAAATTTGGTAAATTAATTTTTTTATAAAATAACTATTATCAAAATTATTATAAGAATATGGAACATTATTTTAAGTTGGCTAATATTACTTTATTTGTAAATAAATTATCAGTAAGATTGTTGCACAAGTAAAACAATTAATTCTTTAATACTAGTATTTATTAGTTAATTTGCTAATTAAATTTTTTTAAGTAATATATGTTAAGAATATTATTATCAGAATATTATTCTACAAGTGAAGGAAAGAATGCAACATATTCAACTAAAAAGATATTTCAAGATATTTTTTAAAATATAAAGACTAAACTGACATTAAACTCAAAATATAAGAACCAAAAAAATATTTGCCCTATAATATTATGATTCATAAATAAAAGCACCCTCCTTTCATAATTTTTTTTTTAATTTTCTAAATTCAGTAGCTTGTGGTGTATGCATATGCATCTGCAATATACACGCACATATGCATGCTCTATCGAGTGATATTTATATAGGTCAAATACAATATATTATGACAAATAAAAGTAGAACCCTGCATTTTGAAAAATTGTTTATTTTTTTTAAAGTGACTAGTTTTATTTTATATGCATGCACATAAAAGTGTAAGTATATACTGATTATTTTTGTATAAACTGATAGTACATAACAAAACTGGTTATATATGCACATGTAGGGGAGGACGGAGAAATGAATAACGTACTTGGCACCAGGCTTGGCTACGTTCTTGAAGATCCTTTGAGCAGAGTTTCTAGCTTCCCATTCACTTGTAATCTCTGATTCTGCATTTCCAAAATAATCAACAGTCTTAGAAATCGTTGACAAACCCGAAGACTTGATGTAGTTCACTAATCTCTTCATGTTCCAAGCTGATGCTGTCCTCTCCATGCTCAGCTTCCTTAGCTTCTCCATGTCAATTTTCGTGGACCCAAACCTCTTCGATTTGTAAACATTCCTGGCTTCCTTCCACTTTCCCTTCTTCCAATTTGCTGGCAATGACTTAGATCCACTCAGGTTATGGTTAGGGTTTTGTTTTTCTTCATCATTCGCCATTAATCCCTCCATTGTTGGTGGACCTGATAGTGTTTCCAAAATGTAGTGATGGAACACACTCTCCTTCATTCTATCGAAGTATGTGGTAACATGAAAAGATGAGGCCAACATTTTGACCAACACAATCTTGATTAGCCAAATTGTTGCACCAAGTAACACAGCCACCAATGCCTGGAATACCTTCTCAAGCATCTTGTTTTTCTTGTGAAGTTTGCCGTTGAAGATGCAAGTCCATGCAAGAAGCACAAGACTTAACCACATGCAATTTCTGATGCTGTTTCTAAGGCCATATACAAAATAGAGTACCTTTTCTCTAAGCATGAAGTTGCGTTCGATTAAGAAGACGGCAAAACCCATCACCCAGGCTGACACTAAGCGGCCACAAAAGGTTACCATTACCATGAAGCACCATTTCCAAATCTCAAGCCCTCGTTTTCGCTCAATCTTGAGAGATTTTATTGTCAGCGAACATATCAAACCAATCAAGATGATGAAAAATAATACCAATTCCGCAAAGAGTCTCCATTTGAACTTTCTCTTTTTCTTTCTCTGGTGCTTTGATTCAGTTCCCATATCTTCATCTTCAGCATCATCCTCGAGCTCTGTGTCCCACTCATCGTCACTGTCATCTGTTGAAGAAGCATTGTTGTTGTCATCAAGAAAGAGTTCGATTTCGTTGGATTCAGGGATTGTCTTGTTGTGTGCAGTGAATGGATAGTTGCGCTCTTGTAATCTTGATTTGGGCTTTGAGAAGCTGAGACGGCGTAGGGCTTTTTTCCTTGTAGCTGGGATTTGATGAAGATCAGGAGCTGAGAAGCTGAGAGACTTTTTCTCCAATGGAAGAATATTATTAGGTTCCTTATTGAGCTCAGTTTGCCTGGATGAGTCGGTAGGGCGTTGTTGATCTATATAGAGAACCACATGATCAGGCCTTGCCATTTCCATCTCTCTGCAGCTCTGCTTAATTATGCTAAACTGGTTTGGTGCAGCTTCTAGTGTGATCAACTCTTCTATTTATAGATAGAGTAATATCATACTTTTCAAGTAGTATTTTTATTTTATTTTTTTTTAATTTTATTAAAAAGTCAAGTGATGGATGAAGCCTAAATGAATATGTTAATCCTTTATTTCTCCAATAATTTGAACTTCAGTGATTAATTAAATAAAATTATTTAAACATTAGCCGGCCAAATCGATGAGAATACTTCCCCATAATATGTCTATCTTTACAATCTCGATTAAAGTGACATAATTTATTCGATAATGAAATAGATTTAAAAAATAAAAATTTATATGCTCATTATGAAATTGATGATGAGCATTACTTCAAAAGTATTGCATTACTCTTCCGTAGCTATTTTCTGGCCATACACATTGCAACTGTTCGAAACAAATATATAAATTTTTGAAAAGGCAATTTATTTTAGAAACTCATACACTAACAAGGTCATTTTCATAGTTGAGAGCCCCACAGAAAAGTTCGTTAGAAAACAAGTGTATTATCTGGATGTTGCATTTGCAAGTGCTCCAAGTGGAATCAACGGAAAGGGACGTAAAATCCCACGTTGTATTAATGTTGGTTTGAAAAGACTTCTTCTGCTGCGGAGAAATTGTGCGACCGGGAGTGAAAAAAGAAGCAAAAATACACTGTTGCACAAACACGTCTGCGCGTCCTTTTTCGAAGAGCAGGACCTCCACTTACCTACTTCTACACGATTGAGACTCACATGGTGAGTAACTTCACCAAGTATATGGTGAGCAATGCCTTTGCCCACCATATGATTCATATGAACAACTAGATGTATGACAAAATCACGTGGTTCGTTGCTAGTAGCGTTAAGGCTCTAAATTTATCCAATAATATAATGTGACGTATCGTTCGTTGTAACGTGAGATGTATCGTCATACATGTACATATACAAATATATATTAACACAACTTAGTAACTAAAAGCCCAATAATACATAGGATCAAGCCTTTGGCGCCCACTCACCTCCTTATTTGAAAACTAGTAGTATTCAAGTTCAGGAGAGAAAAAGTGAATTTGTTTATTGTATATTAAATCAATAAGATTGAGATTTGACAAAGGAATGGATACAAATAGCCAATTCTGAAAGTAAATTTGAAGGGAAGAGAATTCAAAGTATAAATGAATAAATAAAGAGATGAGGGTAATTTTGAAATTAACGTGGGGTCTTTGAGAAATGATATTACACATGTGAAAAGAAAAAAAATGAAGAGGTGGACTCAAAAGAAGGCTACACTGTAATTAAAAAAACGCTGGAGTGAACAAGAATTCACATCATCGATTTATAGATAATAAAAGTTAGAAAGCCGAATTCTCCCCCGCATTATCGCTGTTATACTTTCGTCTTATTCATGTTGATTTTACAAATTATTTGGCTGTTTCTACGTCTACAATGATGTTTATATAGAAATTTGAGTAAAGAGAATAATTGAGATGTTAGTAGTCAACTATTTTCAATTTAGTTTTAGGTCCTAGAGAAAAAGATATAATACTAAAGTTTTTAAATATGGTTTAAATGCTCAGTCAATTTAATTACTCACTTATTTAACCAAAAACCTATAATATCTATTTTATTTTTGCAGAATAGTATCAGTTAACAGTCGTAATTACTACACACTAAAACACTTAATTCTATAATTACAACTTTTTTTTCAACAATAACTTACAAAGATACAATATTTTAATATTAAACCGGACCTTAAATCCATTTGTAAACATTAAAAGTCTATTCTTTGTGTTCAAATTGTAAAGATTCAAGTTAAGGAGCAAAAAAGAACTTTAAATTAATCCCATAGTTAATTATTATAAGGGATTAAAATTCAATAAACTAAATTTTTCTGCGCACGGACTCAATAGTCATAATTGTTTTAGATTTTTTTTAATTTATTTTATCTAACAACTATTGATTCAGTACTGAATCATTATCCTAACATATGATTACAAGCAAATGCAATATCTTCTGTTACATAACAAATATTTAAACACACAATAATTAAAGAATGGCTTAAAAGATGAAATAAATACAATGGCATCATACAATTAAATTTCACTAAGCAGCAGAAAATTTCATTGAACACAAGATATTACAATTATCAAGGACGTGACTTTAAGGTTCATCACATGCGCTTACATCCACTGATTTGATCACCAGTTTTACACCATAAAAAAGAAACAAGAAACAAAGGGGCAATAAGAGACCGGGAATCGGGATACAGGGTGAAAAAAAGGTGTACAGATACAGCCACGTGTTGCTACCTTACAAAGAATATATTTATATCAAAATGCCGTATAATTTAACAAAATCATATTATTGAATTGCTACAATTGACAAATTTTGAATTTTACGATTCTTAACTGCTGTGGCACAAATTAATCTTTGTGCGTTGTATTGATGTTTGGTTTTCTCTGCTTCTACCAAATGAATGTATCATATAAAATTGGCTTCAGCTCTCCAGGTGTTGAACCATGACCGGGATCTCTATATTTATCAACTAGAGGTTTGGTTAGAAGAGTACCAAAGTTTTTTCTGGCAAAGCAACAACTTCTCCTTCTCAACACTGTATTCAGTGTCCTCCTTATGACAGCTCCACTTCATCCCCTTGGCAATGATAGCAACAGCATCAATAAAATAGCTGGATTCCCGTACTATCACGTACCCATTGGGACGCAATATTCTATCCATCTCCAAGAGCACAAACTTCATATCACATCTGCCCAAAGTATGATCAATTGTCAGAAGCACATATATTTGTTAACACTGAGCACACTATTTTTCTAAACATTCCCCATTCCAAGATTTAATAAATCTAAATCTAGGCATGCACCATTCTAGTTCAATATCTAGCAGAATGAACTAGTGCATCACCAGTGGAAAGTACTTTTCAGATCAATTGCATTTCTGGGTCCTAAATATCTACTCAATGCCTAGTTTGTTTTCTGCTTTTTGAGAAACCTCAAAAGCTAAAGCTAGGTACAGAGGTTTCACGCACATAGTATTTGTTTAACCAGCCACTGAAGGAAGACTGAAAATGAATAGTTTATTTTAACAAGGTGTGGCAGAATTCAAATCAGAAATAAGTTGACTTACTATCAACAGAGAGATTTTTGCATGTAGGTCCTATCTACCCACTTCAACAAATCCTATAAGAGACCCTAGGAATCCAAAATCTGGTAATCCAAAAATCATTCCTATGAGAGCCCCTAGGAATCCAAAATTCTGGTAATGTGCATCAGTAGAATGATTTCTGTGTGTAGGCCCTGTCTACCAAATCCTATAACTGCCCCTAGGATTCAAAAATTCTGATTTCAATATCTAATGCAATTTTTTATATTATTATTATTGAGGTTGGTTAACTAAACAGGTAACCATCTTGAACTTTCTAGTTTCCATCATATCATATTCTGCTAACATCTGGTTGTTGTTGCAAGAAATAAGTCATAGTCCAGATCAAACATAACTCCATGCAATGATTCATTATCAAAAACTTTCTCACTCAGGCATTTCAATTAACAATTTATAAAACATAAATTCCATGTGATGTTACCTGTGGCTTTCCGCAGTGAAGAGGCCATCAAGATGAAGGAGATCATATGTTCGAGGATACGTCGAGAAAGCCTCACACCTAACAAACAGCAAAACAAACAATCAGCCCATACACTTACCAACATAAATATAAAGGAGAGGATACATGGAAGGCCCATAACAATTTACATCACCCACATAGCTTTGTAATATAGACAAAGCAATAAAACGTACCAATCATGATAGGTTCCTATGAGGCCCCGATCATAAACCACTGCAAGTGTGTTAGCAGCATAAGATGATACCACATTCATAACCCACAAGGGATCATCAATTACAGCAGCAGCAAATCCTCCATAGAGCGTATTCATGTCCATTACATTTCTTATCTTATCAGTTCCAAGTGCAGGGAGCAACTTCTTGTAGTGCTTCACTCTCACATTCCACTTACTGTCATCATGCTTGAAAGCGCTAGCACTCCCACGATGAACGTCTGATATGCGTTCAGGTGCAACATGTAACCGCTCTGGCCATTTAGGCATGGATCCCAAAACTGATTTCTTCAGATTTGGTCTCGGAACAACAACACAAGGACGAAGAGGTGTGTACCATGCTGAATCAGGTTCAAGGCTGTCATCACACTTGGGTGGGTAGACATCCGGGTTAGAAAGCTTATTGTAGCAACTGCTATCCGAAAGTTTTTGCCACACTGCAATATCATCCTTTTTGCTATATAATTTGAAGCAGATCGAAGTAAGCAAATCTTGTAATTTCTCATAATCAGATCTCTGCTCTTCAATTGTAGTATTCCATCCTCTCCATCGGTGCTCATAGTTAACTGGTGGGCCAGATAGGACCCAAAATCCACCAGGTCGGAGTATTCGGTGAACTTCTAGGAGATAAATTCCACCTGAAACGAAGACATTCATCATTGAGAGAAACCTTCAGATAACCAATATGCAGAAAACAAAGCAGTATCATATTTTAAGAGGGAGATACGAAATTAAACTGCCCATCACCATCCAGGTGCCTCTCCAATTGATCAAGGATTTTATTAAATAAAATATTAAAAAGCAGTTTCTGATATCACGATTTGTAGCTGCCTTTATTTGCAATGCTATTGTAAATTTCCTCTAAAATGAGGAATATCAGTTATTCAATCAAATTAATATCTTCTATGAATAAATGTGATGTCCCTAACAAAGACTTTCACAATGCTGACTTTCAGGGTAGTGAAATGCAATCAAATAACATGATCAGTGATTTATGTTATTTTTTCTGATATGATAAACCATTTATAACCATATTTCACTGGTTACAAATTGATCAAACTTCAAAGTATATGATGACTGATTACCAAATTCTGTCCACGGAATAAGGCATCTTGAGCAATGAGCCATATCAAATGAATTTGAGGGGAAAGGTAGGCGCTGTGTGGAAATAATGCCAAGAATTGCAGGAATTCCACGTTCCAATGCAAATTGAACTTGAGCTTCATGATTATCTCTTGGTGCAAGTGAAACAGTTAAAATTCCACGATCTAATAAATCACCTCCCCAGCTAGCAACCTATAAATAAAATGCAAAGAGTTGAATTTATACCAAGATGCACAGTAAGAATCAACCATCGATGCAACATAGAATAGCCCCGTATATGATTAGATGAAAAAGTGGGGGAATGTAAAACAAAACTCACCCCACATCCAGTGTCAATAGCAGTTCGAACTGTCCCATCTTGCATTTCTGGAATCAGATCCCGCATCAAATCAACATATGCACCAACCCCTTTGGGAAACATTGTACCTCCACCAGGAAAGAGGAACTTCTCTCCTTGTTTTCTCAGCCAATTCTGATTTGACTTCTGCTTGTTAATCCAATCATAAGGTACATTCCTGAAACCAGATCCGAATATTAGAACAAAATTGACTTACAGCCAACGTCAGTGGACAATAAAACCAGTAAAAACTTTCTTTAATAGACCATAATACCTGTACCAACATTCATCTCTGCTTTTTGGCCACTTGATAGGTGGCTTATACCCATCAGGAGGGGGTATTAAGCATTCCTTCCTCTCAAAAACTGGAGGGCAGTGGCGTTCCATGAAAGTAAGCCGATGAGAACCATACTTTTTCCACCTCTGTAGCAATGAATGTTTATCATCAATATGGCCACTTGATATCATGTAGCTCTGTAATGTAGCTTAGAAGCTGTTACTATTATCAAATAATCATTTAAGGTATACCTTCGGATCTGTGCATGGAGTGTAGTCTTGGTAGTCGCTGCTGCATTCAGGGAAGTTAACAGATTTGATCTGAAGCGGAGCAACTGCTGGATCCTTGGGAGATGGGACTGCTTTGCGTACATCCCTAATCTCGATTCTGTTTTTCTCAGAACAAAAGATTCCACCAAGGTAAAACGAAAACCCACATAGTGCAACAAACAATACTGTCAAAGGAAGAATCCTGAAACTTTTATCACCATTTGGAGAAATCAGCTTCCCGTCTTTATGCTTCATTTTGCCAGAAAAAATTAATTACCTGCATAGATAATAGTTAAAAAAAAATAGTCACGGCTAAATGAGATTAAATTTTCAGCTCAGTGAACAAACAAGTAAAGCAACATCTCCAAGATCCCAACTACGGAAATGAATACATTCCACGCAACCAGTATCAATTCCTTCAATGTCTAAGATATTAAACTAAGCATCATAAAACAGAATGAAGAGAATAGTACAAGATTTCAGTCAAAATTCAATGTCATAGCCCATTCACTTATAATTATCTTGAGACTATTAATAGGATCCAGTTAACCAACTAAGGCGGTTGAACATTGATGTATGAACTTAAATGAACGAGTAAATATCAATTTGACTAACCAAAAGAACCAATCAAACAAGAATTAAAAAGATCACAGATTTACCAGACAAATGAATGCAATAATAAAACAAAAGATGGGTTTTTAAGACAGATCTGAACTATAAGTAGGCAATTATCCATCAAAAGTAAAAGCTAAAGCAAAGGCTATAATAAGAAAGAAAGCTGAAGGTTTTAGTAGTGCTTGGAATTGAATCCAGTTTGCTTAACTGAAATTATCTCTCATTGTATTAGCAAGCAAGCAACTACCGACGTGTCATATTATTTATCACATGATAGAAGGGGCCCAATTCTAACAAACACAGCCGTCCTAAACCCTGATAACATGGTCCCCCATTTCTTTATTCACCTTCCCACTAAGTTAAAAAAAAAAAAAAAGGCAAAAAGAAGCAGAGCAGATCACATCTTCCAGGAAACCAAACAAAAGTGAAAAATAGAAAAAGAAAGAAAACATGAAGGGAAAAAAAAAAGGATAAAAGAAAAAAGAAAAAGAAAACACATAATGGTAATCTAATCAAGGCTAATCATTTCCTTGAAACACAAGAAATCATTTTGCATGATTTCAGTTGCTTAGCGTTCATGTTTTTACCAAATCGGATTCAGATTTTATTATTATCACTTTCCGCTGTACGACGCCGTTTTAGCGGAATGAGAGTCTTACCAAATTATTCCAGATGCAATTATGGTTTATAAATGAAATGATAGCTGCTGCTACAGATGAGGAAAAAAAAAACAAAAATTAATAATTAGCGTTTTTGTTTTTATTATTTTCAGTAAAACAAAAAGAAGAAAAACAATGGTCGAGTAAGTGAGTGGATTCAAAATGGCACATCATTAAGAAAAACAAAAAGAAAGACGACCGAATAACCTAAAAATAGAGGCAACAGAATCAGATCTGAGTTTACTGAATACGAGCGAGAGAAGAGAAGTAGGAGGAAGATATAAGCGCGGAGTGTGTTGGTTTTGTGTTGTACCTTCTGTCAGTGAAAGAAGTACAAGCTCCGTCTTCTGTCTCGTCTCGTCTCGTCTCGTCTCGTCTTAGAGATTTCCGTGTACAGAGAGAGGACAGCAAGAAAGAGGCTCGTGAAGATTTTGATGATGACGATAGGTGAAAACCAGAAACTGCTAAAGCTGAGAGATGATAAAGGGGTTCATCAAGTCCCTTATTATAACTCTCCCCGTGAGACCCTGAATTCAACTGATTTTGTCAATTAAAAGATTCATCGCCTTATGTTTTGCATCGCTGTCCCCATTCACACACTCTCTGTCCCGCTGTCTCTCTCCAAATTGATCATTTTTAATATTCCAAATATTATTAAACTATATAATATATCATACTCTTTTTTTCTGAACAAGGTAACATCAATGAAAAAGGAGGAAGAAAAAAATAAAGAGGAGAAAAAGGAGGAAAAAGAGACCACTGTATAATTTACTCTGAGCGCTCCTCTATTATACTACTTTTTTTTTTGAAAAAAAAAAAAGAAAAATTTACGTGAGATTATCTCACACTTCGGCTTAGTTAAGCAGTGAAGTGTTTTTCTTTTTTAATTTAATACAAAATTTTATTCATTAAAAAATATATTAAATTAATTTTTTTAATTTTTTTACTTAATTTAAAAAATTTTGAATAACATCTTTAAAATATTTATATCTAATTAATTAAGTTTCAACCATACTAAAATAAAATATATTAATTACTATTATTAATATAGTGATATACTATTATTACTAATTTATTTTTTATTTTCTTTAAATTAATATTATTTATCTTTATAAATTTCTATGAATCTTTTCTTCATATAAAAACTTAACAACCATGGATAAACTTAATTAACATATATTAATTCAGAGAATTAAATGGTTATACTCAATTTAATATGATTTATGTTATAATAATATATTATTTTATTTATATTTTTTATATGTTTATTATTTATTTAATATTTATAATTTGTAAAAAGTACAAAATGTAAAAATATAATTTTCAGATTTTTAAGTTAAAAAAAGACTCAATACTTATTTTAGTTTAGTGATTTAAATAAAAAAAACGCACATGTATTCAAATTCATATATTTAACTGTATTAAAAATTGAAATTTTAAACAAAAAAAAGAATACCATCTTAGTCTCACAAAAAAATTTATTACACTATTATCTAGAAATATTTTAATTAAAGATTACTAACTGCATTAATATCGGTAATGATAAGCTGAAAATATTTTTAAAAAAATATGTATTCTAACATAGTATATTTTATTTTATAATTTGATAAAATTTATATTCTTTATCTTTTAATATATTTCTAATATTTTAATATGATAAAGCATCTGTTATAGAAACTCAATTATCTCTGTCTTACTCATATGGAGTGTTGGGAAATTAGCTCAATATCTCAATCACTTGATTTTTAATGTATTAAAATTAAAAATTAACTAAATTAATCCTGTCTACTGAAGTACCTCAGCTGTAAATTATGAGAATTTCGTCAAAACTTAATAATGTAGTGTAACTTTCTGTTGTCTGATAAATAAAGTTTCTTTTTTCGAAAAAAAATTATATATATATATAAAGTTGGTGGGACCGTCCCACTCTAATTTTTCTCTACGACGGAAAGTTCCTAAAATTTATGTGACTATGTGAGACGGTTGTATGGCCTTGACCGCATTTAATTTTGGAAACAATTGATAAGAGAGAGAGAGAGAGAGAGTTCACGACAAGTAGATGGGGGGCCTACGCAGTAAGCTTACCTGACCCGACGGTGCCGCTTTAAAACCACACGCAATATTTTGAACTACAGTCGTAATAAGAGTAATACTCTTTACGTGTTCGTGGGAATTACCATAATCAACCTTGTGATTTACAAAAAGTAACAAATAGGTCCACAAAGTCAATCCCCCCGACTGAAGTTCATCATCTTTTTTTTTCGCCACTTGGACTTTCGTCCCGAGTGGGGGGGAACCAATGGTTAAGCATTAGAGGTAGATTTATCACGCCATCTATTGGTTAGAGCCCTCACCCCTTGAATGGCTCCAACGGTGGTTCGTCAAGATTCCGACGCCGAACGCGAGGACTCGTTAAGAGGTAATCAGCGAATGACCTTTGAGGATGGCTGTACGTTTTACGGTTACTTTCAGTTTCATGTGTTATTCATAGCTGTGTTTTAATCTTGTTATTGTTTCAGTTAAAAATAATAATAATAATATAATTATAAATTTTTGTATAATTTTTTTTATAAATTAATATAATTTAATTTAATTGATTAGATTTAATATCTCTTAATCCATATTATTTATTTTAATTATTTTATATTTTTATTTAACTAACGAATAAATGTCATATTAATTTATATAAAATAAATTTATACAAAAATTTGTATATGTATCATCACTCATTAAAAAATAATTTTTTATTTGTAATATCTAAAGTTGATTGATTAGGTCAATGTAGTAAAAATTTTCCTATTATTTTACAAGATTTTATTGTATAGAGCCATTCAATTTATTTTTTATTTTAGAATTTATAATTCTTAATTACTTTATAGTTAGGTAGTTCCTAATTTAAGCTTGAGTTTTAACAGTTGTCATATATACCATACTTTACCTTAACTTTGTATTTATATTTATATGGTGATCGTTGGTATTTCTTCACCCTATTAATATATGTTATTATTTAAAAAAAAACCCAAAGAGAGAGAGATCTCACCTCTTAATAAGATGTAGTTTTTTTAAATTATAACTCGATATACTTTTGGGCTAATCCATAAAGTATATAAAAATTAGACTGATTCGTTTTTTAGCAAATTTGAAAACTATATTTTATAAATCTGCCAAGAATAAACTTATTATTTTAAGCTTACCTTAATTAAAAGAATTTTAATATAAATCATTTGGTAGTATGGAAGGAGTGGTTATTGCATTAAATTCAAGTGATTACATAGTTTCTAGATTATTAATATAGTTTATTCGGGGCCGTCGAGTTTTTTTTTTTTGCAGCGGTAGGTATTAGTTTATTTCATTGGTAAAAATTTCTCCAAGTGGCGCAAAAAAAAAAAAAAAAAAAACTCCATAGTCCGTATTATTTTCACGTGCGTTGGAGAAATTTAGACCACCGATACTAAACATGAAAAATAAAAATCCAACGCTGTCTAATTTTGAACATCAATGGTATATACATGTCATGGGATTAAAAAAGAAATCCATGAATCAATTTCGTGTATTTTGGCCAGAATTTAAAGCATCGTAAATTACCCATTTCCCAATTTTTGTTTTCTTATTTGTTTGTATCTGCGAGAAATGAAGACAGAAAAGTCGAGGGGACGACGGGTGAAGCACAAAGTGTGTTTATTAGTTGACTTCGGTCCCGGGGTTGTCTTAAAATAATAAAAAAAATTACTTAAAAAACAAAAATCGTAGCCGGTTGGCGATCGATTTTTGTCAAACATTTGACACCGCCAACATTTTCGTTTTGTTCCTTTTTTTTTTTTCATGTGTGGCAAATTGTATTTTGATATGCTCTCACGATGCTTTGGTGCATGATTCCATATTATTATTATTATTATTATGTAGACATTCAAACCACTTAGCTGGATCCTATTATATATCTTAATGTCTTTTCCTTTTTTTTTTGGTGTGGACCATTTATTAAGATTACTTATTAATACTTTATCTTTTATTGCAAACACCCTCAGCTCTTTGTGCTTGCTTTTTACGTGGTTAGATCCTTAAAAATTTTACTCTCGGGGAAAATTTCAGTTTACCCTTTTCACAAACCGACATACCCAAGCTCGAGTCCATAGCTAGCGAGACCTCTGCTTCAACAATATTGAGCGATGTTTAAACTGTGCAATAAGAATATCAATTCAAATTTCATTGTTATTAGGAGCGAAGACTTTGCATATCGCTTTTGGATAAGGAATTGGAGCCTCTTGTGTATTGTTAGATATTTTTTTTTCCCCTTAATATCTAGAAGTTTATGAGGTCAAGACTCAAGAACTTGTTCCGAGTTCGTATATTCCTAGTGTATCATAACATGGTTGTTTTATGGAGGTCTATGCGTATAAATATCAATATACATCGGTACATATATTTAATTAGGACCTTTAATTCCGATTAACTACTGCTGACCCAAGAATATATATACATATCGCATGCAGTATCTTTGGAATTTAGCTTATTTTCATTTGGGCCTTGTAATAACAATAATAATAGTCTAATATTTTATTTTATCCTATATGTGTGTGTGTGTATGGATTTATCCCAATAAATTTATCAAATTTCCAATTCAACTCAATTCCAATATTAGAGTTGGCAAAATCCTGACGCAGATCTAGATGTAGGTAAATCTAAATTTTGATTTGCATTCATATTTCTACATCTTCCACATTCGGATTCGCAAAAAAAAAAAAAAAAGTTGATTCAGATGCGAGCAATATCTTTAGTGGATGCGGACGGATATTTCAGATATTTGAATCGGCAAAAATTAAAATTTAATAATTTAATATATAATTTAAAAATCAATAATTTACTCATAATGTCAAACAAAATCCAATAATAATTAACAATTAATAATTCAACATGTAACATACAATAATCTCATAAATCTACAATTAAAATTTAATTTCATTTTTAATATGTATTTTTAATTTAATTTTTAATTTAAAATAAAATTCAATAATTTACCTAATAATATCAAATGAAATTCAATCATAATCCAACAATCAATAATTCAATATGAATAATATATAACAACATCATAAATTTATAAATAATTTTTAAAATTTTTAATTATTTTTTAATTTAAAATAAAACTTATCAAAATCTAAATATTTAATTTTTCATATACACTTATTTTCGAATTCAGAAGATCTTAAGTTTTCATATCTGGATCTATATTTCTTTTAATATGTGAATATGAGATGAATTCGGACATAATTATGACCCCTAAATTCCATGGCGTTATTGTAGGACCTAAATTTCCCCAAAAAAGAAAAAAATTAATAGAGATAAAAAGAGAATAAAATAAAAAGCAGTATGGACGATGGCGCACCGACAGAACAATCATCGGCCTTTATTCCTTGCTTGTCATGCTTGCAAAGTGCTTTTGTTTATTCGTTCTTTTATGTACTCGAAATTAATAGGAAACCGTCGTGAATGTTCGTAGCGTACATGTTGTATAAAGTTTAATTAAAAGACATACATTGACTTTATTATTGTATAATTAATTAAATATCAATTGACGAATTTACTTATTTTGCTTTGGGAATGTACCAATCGGTATATTCATTCGCACAGTCAACCAACCGACAGTTTTTTTTTCAACTATTATTATACTTAAAGAGGTTTTCTAAATTATATTTATTGTAACCTACAACTAAAATTTTTAATTTAATTAAAAAAAATAACAGTAGATAAATTTTTCCAAGCTATAAATTATCGTAACTTGGGGAGACCAACCTATTTATATTTTATACCTTCAAAATCAATATCGGTAAACGCTAGACGGCTAGCGCATACGCTTTGCAACTCTGCCCCGTTTCCCTTTTTTTTTTTTTTGGGTAATTTCCTTTTCTTCTTCAAATTACATAAATGTATATCAAATTCAAGTTAATTATTTGTTAGGGAGATAAATAAACCAATGATAATGTACCCGTCAGTCTATTTCTAGATTCATTGAAGTTTAAATAAACCCAAATTTTTCTTTTAATAACGGATGACATATATTATTATAATCAATAAGTTTATAATCAGACATCTACTATGACTATTTTAAATTAGATTATGAAGCACAATTTAAACTTTTACAATCATTAACATTCAAGCTATATTTGCTCCATTCGCAAAAGAAATCTACCCCAATCTAATTGTATAATTGAAGGAGGAAATATTGAATTCTCGTTAGGAGACTTGAACGGTTGCACTACCACTTGATCAAAGAGAATGACAAATTAATTCGAACTATGAAAAAATCTAAATTCAAACAAAAATATTTCAATCTTTTAACTCTTTATCCCTCCCTCTTTCTCTTTTTTTCTTTCTTTTCCTAGGAAAACTTGAATGTAACAATACTATATAAAAAAAAGTTCGTCTATCTTATAATTATTTTATGTTACAGTCATTACAATTTTTTTCCCTTATAAATCATTAAATTTTTTGTTTCATTTTTCAAGTTTCTTATTATCAAAGTTCTTAAATCTAAAACCCCAAAATTAAATAATAATAATAATAATAATAATGCGTTCAAAGAATGAAAAAACTCATGACAATTGTAGAGGAAAGAGTTGTAAGTAGCGCGTATATACCTTCAAATAAATCAAGATCAAAGTGAAGTGACAAGACCCACAAATGATTTGTATCATCGTTATCATAAATTGAAATCCCATGTTCCATTTAGGTGGATCCATCACGTTACAACTTAGCAACAGAAATGCAAAGACAGTGAAAGGCGGAATACAACTCCACTTCAATGATGTCACATGGCTTGCTTGCGGGCCATTTAATTAAAACAGGAGCAGTTTCAATTTCCATTTCCCACAGACTTAAGGGAGATAGAGGCCTGCGGCCACGCGTTTTCAGAATATACTAATCCCAAATAAGAAGTGCAATTAGTATTAGGGACCGACTACGGTATCCCGAGCGTACCGTACCCCACGATCTTAACACCGTCAAATAAATAAAAAAAAATTAATAGAAAAACAACAAACTTTGGTCGTCGCCGTCGACTATATGGTGGTCGCACACCTATAGATGTGTAGTTTTATTTCATCATTAATTTCTCTCCAAATGTCAATAATAATTGTTGATACAGACAGACATGGGCCGTCACGGCACATCACATGGCACGTGTTCCCCATGTGAGATGGACGGTAAAGGAGAGAGATCTGTTAATAATGAGAATCATTCATCAAACATGGCAACCGATCAGTGTTTTGACAATTCCAAAACCATGCATCGAATAAAGTAATCCAATAGCTCACGAAGCAAAGTGCTAAGAGAAATGACAAACAAGCAAGCGGAACATAATTTTAAAACATTTACCGAGGGCACTACTCAAAGTGCTTTTTGTTTTTCTTTTCATTTGACATTTACTTTTGAGAGAAAAAAAAAAAGCATCTCGCCTATTCTAGTTTGATGAGTGATGTTAAGTACAAAATGAAATCAATCGTACCTAATCAAATCCTCATCGTGATTAAGCAAAACAAATAAATAAATAAATAAAATAGATAGCTGATGATGACAACTGATCGTGTTATTAAATAAATGATTTGTACTCTTTAATTTTTTAAAGAATTAGAAAAGTCTTCTATATATTTTTTTAATCTTTATTTGTTTAATATTATTTTTTAAAAATAGAGGTATGGGTAAAACCCAACGGCTAAATGAAATTATCTAAAAATAATCCATTAAGATTTTAAAGACATTTTTATTTTTACGTTAACATATAAGTGAATGTTATCCATCATAACGTGAGAAAATCCTAACTAGTTAAACCTTTGCTGATTAAAAAAAATATTTTTCTTTTGACAAAATAAGAGGTATACTGACTCCAAAAAAGGAAAAAAAGAAAAGAAAAAAGAAAAAAGAGGTAAACCAATCGGATCCTCTCAATTTAATTTCAGAAGGTGATAGGTATTTTTTTTTGTTTATTCTTTGGTGCAATGTGCGTGGGTTGCCTAATAATAACGATGGAGGAGAATAATGATAATAAAGAGAATGATATGATTACTAGGTAAGCGCTGTTCGTATATGCACATGGAAGCTGCTATGACATACACACCCAAGGTTGAGCTGGATCTGTCAGTCACAGAATCCGTAGCCTGGCCAGCTCCATATATATAGAGCTTATAATAAGTATGTCTAATGCAGGAACTAAACCCAACGGGCTTGATAATTGTAAAAGCCCAGCTTAGTCCAGAACTCTTTCAACCAATTTGAAAGGTAAGGTGGAGTGAAAAGGACTCCAAAATTGCAGTGGGGCAAATTTTGATGATATAAAAATAATATAATAAGAGTAGAGTAAAAATGAAATTTTGAATCTCATTAGTTCTTGAAGGTCAAAAGTTATTAATGCAATATAAGTTCAAATTATTTAAGGGCATGCTCATCAAGTCAGGATTCAAATGTAAAGAACACTAGATTACGTGCTGTTTCATCTTCATAACTTGTAAAACTAGTTTATTGAATTTATGCATGATCAAGCTTTTAAAAACTCAAATTTATTATGATCATGATATTTAAATTTATATTTGGTCCCATGAATATGTTATTTTATACCTGAAGAGAAACGAAAGCCGAATGTTTTGTCAAGATGAATTTCTTCTGATATGTGGAAAAGCATTGAAAAGCTTTGATGTATTGAAAAAATACCCAAAAACAAAAAAATATACAGGTTCTTAATGCTATTTTTGAAAATCTATAAAATGACCTATTTGATAATGGCTAAAACTTTTTTTGGGCACTTTTTTACTACAAAAAAAGATTGTAAATATGGACCTAAATTCAAAACTATTAAAGCATAGCTGAACCAAAGTGGTAAACTGATTTAGTACAACTGATAACTGATGAATCAGTTGTTATAACTAAAACACCTAGGGAGTAACAGGCTCCCTGGTTTTGCCCAAGCGGCAGATCGGTTAATTTGAAATCCTTTAGTGATATCTACCCACATTAGCAAAGCTAGTTTTCTAAAATTTCTATAAAAGCCCAACTTTAATCTGATTTACTACGTGCGTTGTAATCATTCCAAGCATTCTTGACCTCTCTCTTGCTTTCGTTCATAACCGTATACAAACTTAGGTTAGGATTTGTATGCTTACTCTTGCGAAGAGTTTATTGTTGTAAACTTGTTTTTTTTTTTTTTTCCAAATTGGGTATTGGAAAACACTTCGGTGAAAAAGGTGTAAGGTATGCACCACGGATGAATTGTAAAGATATATTAATAAATTAAAATTAATTGGAATATTTAGAATATTAGGATATGAGATTCATTTTAATAAAATCTTCAAACTTAGATAGTTTAGAGAAATTGTCGTAGACGTATTGCCTAACTACATGAAAAATTAATGTGTGTTTTTTCTCTACCTTATTTTTTAAAAATCCGATTCACTATTTTTTTGAGTTCTTTTGTTAAAAGCTACAAAGTATGAAAGAATTCTAAATGCTGAGAAAGATATTTTCTATCTATAATGAGAATAACTTTGGCTATTAAATAGCCTTACATAACAGACCAAGCAACAAAACAGAAACCCATGTTTAACGACTCTTAAAGACATGGGAAAAATAAAAATAAATAACAGTCACCCTTAATAATAGAGATTTTATTTTGACTAAGTAGTAACAAAATAAAACTTAACATTTCCTCCTTTAAACTGAATGCTAATGCATCAGTTTACATCAGTTTCAGAGCAGACTCCTAATGATGCACCGAGCTTTAAGAAGACATCCAGCTTGAGTGGCTTAGTCATTACATCGGCTAATTGTTCTTGTGTGCTGCAATAGACCAATTCTACAGTACCAGCCTTTGTAAGCTCCCGAAGAAAATGAAACCGCACATCTATGTACTTACTTCAACCATGCATTACTGGGTTCTTTGAAAGTTTGATTGCAGAACTACTATCACATTGAATAATAGTTGTCTTACCTTGCTTCAGACCCAAATTATCCAACACTCGTTTCAACCAAACTGTTTGACATGCACAAGAAGCTGCAGCAATGAATTCAGCTTCAATAGTGGAGAGACTCACTACTGGTTGCTTTTTTGATAGCCAAGATACTGCTCCTAAGCTCAACAAAAAAACGTAACCTGAAGTGCTTTTTCTATCTTCTAAATCCCCAGCATAATCACTATCCGTGTAAGCAATGAGTTTATTATTTCCTCCCTTCTTATAGAAAATTCCAAAATCTAGTATCCCCTTTAAATATCTCAACACCCTTTTAGCTACTTGGAGATAAAGCTCAGTAGGATTCTCCATGTACCTACTGATAAGACTCACTACAAACATCACATCCGGTTGAGTAGCTGTAAGATACATGAGACTACCCACAATTTGTTTGAAATAGATTTTGTCTACCTTAACACCATTTTCATCCTTCATGAGTTTACAACCTGGGACAATTAGATTTTGAACTGAGTTGCTTCCATCCATCCCAAACCTTTGTAGCACCTCTAATGCATATTTTTCTGACTGATAAACACACCTCTTGAATTCTACAAGATTTCAAGACCAAGAAAATACCTCATTTTGCCAAAATCAGTTATATCGAACTCATGTTTCATGGAACTTTTAAATTCTGAGACCATCAATTCATCATTGTCAGTAAAGATGAGATCATCTACATACAAACTCAGAATCAAGAGTTTCCCTTATTTCCCTGTCTTGATGAACAGAGTATGTTCATAGTCACATTTCTCAAAGCCCCCTTTCAAAAAATAAGCTTTTATGCGGCTATACCAAGCATGTGGTGCTTGCTTAAGGCCGTAGAGTGCTTTTTTTAATTTATAAACCTTGTGTTCATAACCCTTTTTCACATAACCAAGCGGCTGTTCCACAAAAACCTCTTCATTCAGCTCACTGTATAGAAATGCCGACTTAACATCTAGCTGATAGATAGCCCATTGTTTTTGCGCTGCAAGAGCTATTACCAAACGAATTGTTTCCATACGTGCTACAGGTGCAAATACTTCTGTATAATCTACCCCATGCTGCTGAGAGTACCCCTTCACTACAAGCCTTGCCTTGTATTTATCAACTTTACCATCCTTATTAAACTTGGTTTTGTAAACCCATTTCATTCCAATTTTCTTTCCACCTGCAGGTAACTCTGTCAGTTCCCATGTCTCATTCCGTTTTATTACCTCTATTTCCACATCCATGGCTTTCCTCCATTTCTCACTTTTTACGGCATCGTCGAAGCGAATAGGATCAGCAGCTGCAAACATGGCCAACTGAGCTTCTTCTTCAGATAGTCCCTCTCCTGTTTCATAGTCTTGCATCCAAGCTGGTGGTCTCCTAATCCTCCCTTCAGTTGAGTTGGGTGAGCTCTCGTCGGGTGGAGAATCGAAGGAAAAATTCTCCTTTTCTTCAACATTAGCATCAGAATCAGATTCACTCCTCCCTACATTTCTATCGATCTCCACCACTTTTTCCTCACGATCACCCCATTCTAAATCACATGCAATTGCTTCCTCATACTTCTTATCCCAATCCCAACTTTTGTCTTCCTCGAACACAACATCTCGACTTATAATAATCCTTTGTGAAATAGGATCATAAAGTCGGTAAGCCTTCGACCCCTCGCTTACTCCCAATAAAACACAAATTTGACTTTTATCATCTAGCTTTATTCGTTTGCTATCAGGCACATGAACATGAGAGATGCAGCCAAAGACTCTGAAATACTCTATCGAAGGTTTGATTCCACTCCACGCTTCTTCCGGAGTCATATTTTTCACTGAAAAGGTTGGAGTTCGATTTAGAACATGTACTGTCCAGTTGACTGCTTCAAGCCAGAAGGTTTTGGGGACTTTCTTTTCTACAATCATGCTTCGTACCATATTCATAATGGTTCTGTTCTTTCGTTTCGCGACTTCGTTTTGTTGTGGTGTGTATGCTGCTGTCAATTGTCTCTGTATACCATTTACATCACAAAAATTATTGAATTCTTGTGATGTAAACTCTCCTCAACGATCAATTCGCAAAGCTTGAAGTGGTGTGTTTGTCTTTTTTTCAACTCGGATCTTAAATCTTTTGAAAACATCAAAGGCTTCGGATTTTTCTGTCAAAAAGAAAACCCATGTTTTTCTACTGAAATCATCAGTAAAGGTAAGTAAATACCGTTTCTTGCTGTTGGAGATTGGTTTGATCGGTCCGCAAATATCAGCATGTAATAACTGAAGAATTTGGGAAGCTCTCCAGCTGTTTCTTTTTGGAAATGACTCCCTGTGCTGGTTCCTCACCAAACAGTCTTTGCATAGCCTTGAAGGAGTTTTAAGTTGTGGTAAACCATCCACCATTGCCTTTTGTTGAAGAGTTTTTAAACCCGTAAAACTTAAATGTCCATATCTGCAATGCCAGAGCTGTACCAGATCCTCAATAATTGTTTTGAAACAAACAGATGTTATAGGTTGAGATATAGCTTTCAATACGAACATTCGATTTGCAGACATCTTCGTATCCATGATCAAACCTCTCTTATGATGAAACACCTTGCACCTTCCATATTTGAACAGAACAATAAGCCCCTTTTCCTATAATTGTCTAATGCTCAATAGGTTGCTCTTTAATTCAGGTACATAGAAAACTCCGGCAATAATTTATGTTGTTCCATTCACTTGCAACATAATGTTACCCTTTCCCATTATAGCCATGCTTGAGTTGTTGCCCAGCTTCACAGAATCTCTGGAATTTTCATTCAGATCTGAGAAATAATTTTTTTTCCACACATATGATTGCTGCAACCGGAGTCAAGATACCAAACATCTTCCTTGTTGTCCTTGTTCACATCCATGCATGCCATCAACAACATCTTTTCTTGAGTTTCTGCAAAATTTGCTCCTGTCTCATTACTTGGACACTCCCATTGAAAATGTCCAAGTTTGTGACAATTATAACACTCCACTGTGGATTTGTCAAATTATTGTCTGCCCCGTCCTCTTCCTCTTCCTCTAAAACCTCCTCTACCACGACCTCTTGCTCCGGAACTATCCTCATGTGCTATCTTCAGTGCCTGTTCCTCTCCATTATTCCTATGAAATTTTTGCTCATGAACAATTAATGAGCTTTCGAGCTCATTAATTGAAAGCTGATCAATGTTCTTTGACTCTTCAATTGAACAGACAATATAATTGAACTTCTCAGTCAATGATCGAAGAATCTTCTCTACCACTTTAACATCCTGCATATCCTCTCCATAATTTCTCATCTTATTAGCTATTGACATGACTCTAGAGAAATAATCAATAACACTTTCACCTGGTTTCATTTCAAGGGTCTCGAAATCTCTCCTTAGTGCTTGAAGGATGAAACATTTCACCCGAGTATTACCTTCAAATTTCTTTTTCATCAGTCCCATATCTGCTTTGAGGTGTCCTTTTTTAAAATTGTTTCAAGGATGGTCCTGTCAATTGCTTGAAACAAATAATTGTTCACTTTCCTATCCTTTAACTTCATCTCATCGAGGCTTTTTTGCTGTGCTTTCGTTACAGCAGCTCCGTCTGCAAGCTCGACAAAACCAGTCTCCACAAGGTTCCAATATTCTTTGGACCTAAGGAAGTTCTCCATCATCATGCTCCAATGATCGTAATGACCATCAAAGTAGGGAATCGCAGGCTGAACAAAACTCTCTTCACTTGCCATCTCTTTCTTCGCTAGTTTTTTTTTTCTTGAATACAAGTCACTCAAAAACTGCAGCTTTCTATTCTCAGGCCCACTAGGGGCTCTGATACCAAATGTTAAAAGCTACAAAGTATGGAAGAATTCTAAATGCTGAGAAGGATATTTTCTGTCTATAAATGAGAATAACTTTGGCTATTAAATAACCTTACATAACAGACCAAGCAACAAAACAGGAACCCATGTTTAACGACTCCTAAAGACATGGGAAGAATAAAAACAAATAACAGTCACCCTTAATAATAGGGATTTTATTTTGACTAAGTAGTAACAAAATGAAACTTAACATATTTTATCTAGAATTTGCTCAATTGAAATGCTTTATATAAGGAATCACATAAATTTATTTCCATTAATTTTTTATTTTTACCTGAAGAAATTGTGTTATACTTAATATGTACTATTTTTCCATGAAAATATTTATAATGTTTCCTTACAAAAAGATCTCTTGCGCTCAATAATTCACAAAACCATACAAATGTTTTTCTTTTTCATTATTTGAGTGGAGAATCTCGTAAGAAATTCATGGTGTTTTTTTAATTAAAATTTTGCCATTGAAAAATTGTATTCAATAGCTAAAACCGGACCGGCCCATTTGAACACCAACCAATTTGGAGTCAGGTCGAGAAAGTTCCAACGAGCCGTCCAGTGGCTCGATAATCGTAATCTCATCCGTGCGTTCCAAGATCTAACAGCTATAACGAAAGTAGTTAACCAAAAAACCAAACAAATAAATGACATGAAAACATTCGTTACTCTGTGGTTACCACACGCCTGTCCAAATTCTCGTCTTCGAATTTCAGGTAACTTTTTTTTTTTTTGGTTCCCCCGTTTTATTTTGTTGTTGAGTTTTGAAACTCTATCCTTTAGAAAGAAATGAGTATTTGGGCTTTGTTTGAATTTTCTTAATTTTGGAGTTTATGAGAGAAATTAAAGGTGTTTGAAATGGCAAAGACAAAAGTTTTTTTTTTTTTTAAATGTGATTTCTCCTTTGAAAGGCTTAGTGGTCTTTAATCTGAAGCTGAATGTTTGCCACAACAAATATTACTTCTTAGTTTTTCTTTTGAATTTTATTATTAACTCACGTTCCCATTGGAGCTCGAACTTAGACCTGAAGCCTAAAGAATTTAGTCGTTTATGATTTTTTTAGCTTGTTCGTGTAAACATTCGCTGATATTATAATTAGACATGAGCACAAAGAATGACATTTCTTGATTTACATTTTATAGAATTTTTTTTTCTTCTTTATAGGTAAATTTCTTTGAGAGAAGCTATGGATTCGTTTCTCAAGGGAATGAATGAGGACGCGGCTGAATGCTCCTTTAATGATGGGGACATTCTGAAATGTCCATTTCTAAGGAACATCAACAAGCCTACCAGCTTTTCATTCTCATCCGTGAATTTTCCCCTCCCAGTAAGTTATTGCCATTTTGTTTTTAATGGACTTGTGCATTGATGACCTTTCTAGTTTAGTGTGTCTGTCTCTACTGGTGTAGAGCTTATTGTGTACTGTTGCTTCTGAATTTGAGCTACCTTTTTTCTGCAGGAGCAGGGAGCCAAAGGTCCAATATTTGAAGATGGTCCAAACTTTGGCATGGCATTTAAGCTCTTTCACGGTAAAGATGGGGTTGTTCCACTTTCCGGGAGGTCATACAGTCATAATGACAATGAACCTGAGCCTGCCTCCCAGTTTAATCCTTTAGGGTCGAAAGTTGCCACCATCAGCTTGTCAGCCTTTGGTCCAGGAGGGCCATTCAGCTTTGGCCCCTTCAATGACAAATGGAAGAAGCAACAAAAGAAATCTGAGATGCCCAACAACAGAGAACCATCTTCTCAGGTAGATAGATACTTTTGCCAACCATCATATTGTCGTCTGTGCTGGGAAATGATTTTGCTAAATAATTAGCAATAAAAGAAATGGGGGGTCCATTTGCACCCTACAAAAAAACTAAATAAATAAACCCTCATTTACTTAAGTCGCCCATTTGTTTAATTTATTATAAAACTTCTACTAAAATCCCATGTACATTTTCAAATGAACTACTGTCAATTTCAGCTTCAGGTCATTGATTATGTGAGCTTAGAAATATTTAAAAATAAAGTGAGAACGCCGAAGAAGAAAGTTATTACTGCTTTCAATTATTCAACCATCTTAGAACTTGTATCTCTCACAATATAAGAGCTCTTTTTCCATAGCTATATCTTTCTCCTCTCTAAGTAAATTGTAAATTTTCTCTTACTCTAAAACATTGAGCTGGAAGGATAGTGTCACGATTTCTTGACTGAAACTGCAGATTTTAGTTCTCTGGGTATCTGATCAACAAACAGCCTATATAATTTCTTTTCCTTTTTTTTTGTAATTTTTCTGGATCATGAGTAATAATTGATTTTCAGGCCTTCAGAAAATGGATGCTTGTCACTGGGTTTGATTGCTATTATTTTGCCTCTTTATCATGAACTATAGGAATTTGTTTGAGTTTTAAAGAAATTTTGGTCACTATAATTTCAACTTAGAATGGGTTAACTTTTGTGCTGTGAGAGTTGGTGGATAATTTGACTAAAAAAGGCAGCCAATGAATATGTGTTAAAATAATGGTAAATCATACTGTGTACTTTGGTAATGTTAAATTTTTTACAAATATACTTCTGTTTAAAGTACTTCCTAGGGGTGCTCATAGCACCACCCTAAAAGAAAATTAATTGGTAGAAGATATCATTTCCAAATGGGTCCTGGGCCTTCTACCCTGACAACAGGGCTGATGTTGGATAGAGTAGAGCATCGAATATATTTATTAATGTATTCGTGATATCATCGTGTAAAATGTAGCTGTGTGTTCTTTCATTAGTGCCATCCTGTAGTCTATAGTTGTTTGTCATCTATTGTGCTTGTAGAGGGGATGATTTGGCCATCCTGGCTTAAACATGCAACTCAATGGTATGAAAAAAATTCCAAAATGTGCATAATTATGTATTTACACTGTAATAGCATTGATTCATCTTCAGACACACAGATGGTTCAGAAAACCGTGTTACATTTTCTAACTGGTTTTGTTGTAAATAGAATGAGTTTAGAGTTGCATATACCATTCTAAACTTAACTGACACTGCCTTTCATCTGCCAAACTCTCAGAACCACAATTCATCAAAGCATGAGGCATCAGGAAATGACTGGTTAGAAACAGGAAACTGCCCTATTGCAAAGTCATATAGAGCCGTTAGTGGGGTCCTCCCAATTGTAGCCAAGGCCTTTCAGCTACCACCTGGATTGAAGCTTAGATGCCCACCTGTTGTAGTTGCTGCAAGAGCAGCTCTAGCCCGGACAGCCCTTGTTAAAACTTTACGCCCCCGGCCATTACCTGCAAAAATGCTTGTAATTGCTCTCATGGGCATGGCAGTTAATGTGCCCTTGGGTGTATGGAAGGAGCATACTCGAAAGTTTTCACTATCATGGTTTGCAGCTGTGCATGCTGCTGTGCCCTTCATAGCTATGCTTAGGAAGTCTGTTGTCATGCCAAAGGAGGCAATGGCACTGACAATTGGCGCATCTATCTTAGGACAGGTTATTGGTTCACGAGCTGAGCGGCAGCGGCTGAAAGCAGTGGCTGAGAGGGAAAGGGTGGCCGCACAGACAGCCATTGCTGCTGCAGTTACAGGATACGGTCCAAGCCAGGTTAATGGAAGTCATTGCGGCACAGAAGGAAAATCATGGGATGCACTTTCTGTCGAGCCTGGTAGATCCACCTCCTCGTCAGCCAACATGTGTTTTTGACAGTCATAGGTTGCACTTCAGTTGATTGAAATAGTAACTAAGGTAATCAGTATGATTGAATAAAATTTGAGATATTGTCCTGAAGAAATACAGTTTGAGTGCCTTATATATTGTGAAACAATCACTGGTTGAAAAGAATTTTATGAAATAAATATTAAATTTCTATATACAAATTTCCTGACTACACTTTGGGGGAGGATAAAAGCCAGTGAATTAAGCCGGTTTGGTTCGGTTTACATATTTGATCGGTTCTGACTATTTTGTTTCACAGGACCAATCTAGCTTTAGAGTATGATTCTGCTACCATAATATGTCCATACGGTGCATGGGAGGTAAATTTTTGTTTCATTTTGTGTTTCTTTTAATAGAGATAAAACTGGGTGTGACTTAACATTTTTTTGAAGAGAGGCGTGTGACGGTACTATAATGTTTTATTCTGAATACATTTTTGCAAGTACAATATGTTACTGCGAATGCCAAGCAAATACCAAACATAATCAGCTGTGCATAATTAAGTGATATCTCATCCCTTATAAAACTACTCTGCTTAAAATGATTCGAAATCTCCATGCCAATTGATTGAAGGAACCAACCAAAACAACTCTTGTTAGTTTTCCAAACAACTGCAAGAACAGTCGGTTGACATGGTAGATAGAATCCAATATTAAAAATATGGTCAAGCGCACAACCTTCTAATTTGATCGTTATTTCAAGGTGAAGGCATTTGGACGTGACTAATCACATTAAATATTGTAAAAGCTGTCAAAGCATATCAACAACAATCCAATGATGTCGAAAGCCTCAGCAATGAGAACCCAGCGAGTGAGACAGCAAAACAACACCAAGAATCAACTAAAACCCATGGGTAAAGATCAGCATGACTTCTGAAGCATATAAGATCAAGGTGTTTCCAATAAGCATGTGAGAAGAATGAGCACAAAAAAGGAAATTTAAGGATTCATCAACCCAAAAACAAAATGTACAGCACAAGTTATTGGCAAAAACAACTTTATACAAAGAGTTTAATTTAAGTTTAAGAAACATGACACAAGAAAGCTGTAATCCATGTATTCGAAAAGCAAGATGCTTGCAAGTGCAACGCTTGGGCTCCTAAAACTTCTGTATGAAAAACACGTAGCCAGCAGCCCGGATCAAAACAGAGCCTTGAAAATACCAACCCCAAGGTCCTAATATGACTTTTAACATACAGGAGTCAATTTGTACAGAATTACTGTATTACTAGTACCATCAAAAGCCGCCAACCTGTTGCCTTGGGGCACCCCTATATCCAGCTGCAGAAATGCCAATGCCACCGCTTCCATAAGCTGGAGGAGCAGCATTCACACCAGGGCAATCTCTTGCCCAATGTCCAGTCTTGTGGCATTTAAAGCATTCACTAGAAGCTGCAATGCCTGCTCCAGAAGAAAAACTATTGGCATAACCTCCTCCACTAGACTGCCCTGGCCCACTCATGATACTAGGACAATTCATAGAGCTATGACCAATGACCCCGCAACTGCTACAGTACTGCCGTGCAGCAGAAGTTCCAGCTACAGGAAGCCTTGCACCACTGTATTGATTTCCCATTTGATTCGCCAATAATCCAGATGCAGCATTGGTATTATTCCCCACATAGTTTGCAACTACTGGTGCTGTTTGTCGGCTTCCAATATTCCCTGTTCCAGTGTAGGTCATTTCTGGTTTGGGAATTATATTTTCTGCCTTCGGGGTAAAAGAAGTTGAATCCCCAGATTTAAGCTTATCTATCAAATCTAAAATAAACCTAGCTTCAGACAAATGACTATACCTTTCTGCCTTCACCACTGTTGACTTTACACGTTGTTCATCACTGAACGTTTCCTCCTTTACTTTCAACTTGAATAAATATTTGGTAAAGGTGGCATTACGAACTACTTCTCCAAATTTCTCATCGTTTTGATCGACATATTTCAATGAGTACAAATCTTTTGCTGACATGCCCATGATTTCCTCA
Organism: Aegle marmelos; assembly: GCA_030449875.1. Lineage (NCBI taxonomy): Eukaryota > Viridiplantae > Streptophyta > Magnoliopsida > Sapindales > Rutaceae > Aegle > Aegle marmelos. Next base: position 16,352,125 of record JASUUL010000023.1, read on the forward strand.
CCACACTCTTGAAATGCAGTTACCCATGTTAAGCCAGTATGATCTTGTATCTGGAACTGGAGTATGTACCTATACTCACATTCAGCTACTGACTGATCACACCTATCACAATGCCACCTCCCATCCCCATTATTCATAACTTTTTTGTTGCATGGTCTATCCCCAATCATGAAGGGACAAGCTGTATAGCAAAAGTTGTCACATTTTATGTAAACAATGGTTGCACTGACTGTTATCCAATCTGGCTTCTCCTTAGTCCCCAGGCCCTCATCTTTAATTTGAGATACAGTCTTTCTGATATCTGTCCTTCCCACACTCAATAAGTCCCTCGAAATAGAGACTGACTGGGTGTTCTTCCCTTCCTTCTCAAACCATTCCTTTAGCCTGTGAGCCTCAGGAAAATCAGGTTCTATAAATAGCTGAGTTGTAGATATAGTCCCCACAACCTTCCCGTTAAAATCACTGACCCTACCAGCTTTTACAGCAAGGATTGGAAAGACTCCTGAATCACAAATATGTTGCAGTCTTAGTCCATCCTCATTGCAGAAATTTCCCCACAAGGTTAATTCAACACTCCGGCCAGACATGTCTCTCAAATGGAGGGTTCTCTTCTGAGTTTCAGTACCATTTTTTCTCATTAATGAAGCAGCTGGACTAATATACGATACCACACCAATTAAATCAACAACACTGTTGTTCTCCATGCCTTCAACATCATTAATAGGACAGAAATGAAATTGCTGCCTAGGAATTGAAGCATCATCCTCATAGCACAACTGTACCATTGATGTTGTATCCAGAAAAATTTCAAGATCGTTATGAAGGTGGTTAAAGTTCTTTTGAGCTGGTTTTAAACTTCCTCTGGAAACCAGATAGATTTTACCTGCTTCAACTTGGTGGTAGAATTGGTCAGCCACCGCGTTAAAGCAGGTTACCCGAATTTCTCCCCCATCAGAGTCCAGAAGATCAAAATGGAATACTTTTCCATCGCCACGTTGGTTGTTATAGTGTCTAAGCTCACCCTTGGCTGTCACCCTTGCCTTGATTGTCCACTTTCCCAGGTAGGGATTCAGAGCAGCAATCGGAATTATCCTGGAAGGAATTTCATTCTTACCCACTGGTCCTCTGTTAGCGTACATTGAAGGTGACTGCATATAGGCTGGTTGAGGCGTACGAGCATAATTGCTTACATAAGGTCGGGGAAATTCCGGTCTAGGGTTGGGAAAAGTCGGGTTCTGATCACTAAAGGACCCAGATCCACCACCAACCTCAGCTTTAAAGTAATTGGGAGGTGGGTTTGAAACAACATGTCTTGCCGCAGGGCCAGCATCGGCATTGCCAGGAAATTGACTACCTCTAGTGTTATTATGGTGTTGAAGAGACACCCCAGTTACATTTGACTGAGGATTTCCAGTAACTGATCCCGGTTGTTCATTCGAAGAGGGCCTTTGTGCCGGAACAGGTTTCCCAATCAGGTCACATTTGTCAATTATCACATCCAAATCCATAACGATAACAATCCTGCTCCAGATGAACAAACAAAAAAGACACAACCCAAGTTCATTGCTTTACCAGACACAAGCTATGACAATACATTAAATTTTCGCCCAATTCGAAAAATTCAAACAAACACACAAGTAAATGACAATCACTTACATGCGATTTTGGATGACGTTACAGGTGAACTTTGTTAATCGAACAACGGAACCAATCTGCAAAAGACCAGACGTGACCAACTCATTTCTCTGAGTAGCCAGCATCCCTTGCTGAGTCAGTGACCCGTCTGATAACACCATTCTGAACCTCTGCTGCTGCTGCTGTTGTTGCTGCTGCTGCTTTGAAACGACGAGCTTTAGATCCATAACCTGAAGCACTGGCATTAAGTGATTGTCCGTCGTCACGTCGCCTTTGCATATTAACGATATTGCTCCTTCCGTCAAATTTATCGCCATTTTTTAAGCTGAATTCTTTCTCTTTTTTTTGGGTCAAATTAATGACCAGTTTGGGAGGATTGTAGAGATAAGTGCAGAGGAAGCCAAACTTACAAACTATTTTCTGCAACCCTAGGAGAAGAAAATTGAACCGCCAATGACAGCAAAGATCAATATTTGAGAGGGAAAATGGAAAGCTGGCATTTAGATTTTTGCCACGTTCGCTCCATTTGATGTCAAAACGACGACGTCTCTGTCGTACCAAAATATTATCCGAACTTTGATTTTCAACAAAGAACAGTGACATTTGACCCCTATAAATAAGCCCATTAACCCCATGGGCCCGGTTCTACACGCACCTGATTTATTCTAAAATTATCTTCATTCATCAATTTTTGTAACGGGAGCAAAAATGGTTCCGAAATTTCCAAATATTTTATAATGATCGTCTTCTTTGAGTCACTAGAGAATTAAACTAAGCCGTGAAATTAGAGTCCTAATTATTGGCTATAGTCGATTGTAAGCACAAGTCTTAAGCCCGAATACATACAAACAAGAAAAAAGTACTCAACTGCACGATTACAAAATTTAAAAAAAAATTGTCATAAGATTAAATTATTAAAAGATACAGAGATTTCATCAATTTTTAGTTGTCAGTAAATAAGGAAGACGGGAGAGAAAGTAAAAATTCAAGTTAATATTTCTAAAAATATTTTAATCAATTCAAGTTAAAACCGGGAAAAATATGGGATTATAAGATAATCGAAAGAGTTAGACAATATCATTATCCTTCTAAAAAAAGATTAAGGGCAAAAATTAATAAGATCAACTATTATTAGTTAGTACCTTTGGATGACTCAATATCTAGTTTGATTTTATAAAGAATGGTGCTATTGGCACTTAGAGTAGCATGTTATGGATTGAGGATGTCTATTTTATTATTAATAACATAATTGTGCCTTTTAAGAGTCCGCTTAAATTTAAGCAGATCAATAATTATTTAATATATAATAAATTAATATTTTAATATATAAAATATTAATAATAAAAATATAATAAATTATAAATATTATTTATAAATTATAAATTACATAAAATTTAACTTAATATTTTTAATTCATTAATTATAAAATCTGGGCCAAGCGTGAACATTTTTCGTAAGCCCTCAAAATCAAATCCATCCGCAGCAGATTTTAAAATTTTTTACCTGGTTTTACGGCCGCACCCAGCATTATCTCCTGTCACCCCGTTTCCATAATTACATATTTGTCCTCGAAGAGAAAATGATCCGCTGTGCATCTGTCTCGTCATCCGACCTCTCATATGTTGCTGCTGATGCACTAAATTCTAAATTTCGTTCCATTTTGTTTTGTTTGTTTGTCTGTTTGTTTTTCTTCTTCTAAAGGAGAAAAAGAGGTCCGATGTTTTTAAACAAAAAAAAGGGGGAGGCCGAGGGACGATGCTCGTCATAAATCCGACACGTCAGATGCAAGCTTACGTGTTCCTTGTATTGCAAGCCTTTTTACATACCCCAAGTCCCCAACAACTCACCAGGCGACTGACACATATCTAACAACTTGCCGCAATTGGCACGAGTGGATTTTATCAACTGACACGTATGATATATGGGAGATTTGGAGTTGAAGGGCTGGAGCATTCGTTGGAGCTTATAATTTCTCCATACCTTAGAAGGATACGCATACGTATGTATATATTTTACATTTGTGGGAGTATATTTTTATATAATACTCAATGTAATATATTTTAAATTTTATGTACATGCAGACTGTAACAATATTAAAAAAAGAAAAAGAAAAACCACTCGGTAAGATAAATTAATTTTATAAAAAAATAACGGATGTATCACGTCATTCTTTCTCACTCATGACTTATTATTATACTAACTAATTATTTTGACTTAGCTACTAATTGTGTACATGTCCTTTACAAACACTTACGTGGAACGAGGGGATTAATTGGATGAAAGCATCACATTTTCCACATCAAATTTTCATTAATAATTTTTACTTATCTACGTCAATCCTCTTTATACCATAAAAATTGCTAATTGACTCAGTTTATACAAGGATGTTTATATAACTATTTACGATTATTAAACGAAAACCGATGATTTAAAATTTATGTAATTACCTCAAATAAAAAATTAAAATAAAAATATGCATACTCATATTGTTGCTATGTTTCATTGATTTTGTTTTATTATGTTTATATAATATATTTTTGTTGTTTATAAGGGTTTGTTTTTGTTGCAAATGAACACTTAATAAGTCTCAATTCCGGGAAAAAAAAAAAGAAAGGTAAGAAAAGTAACTCAACTTCATTCCTTTTTAATACTAATTTTATAAAACAATGAAGAGATATATTTTTATGACCGTTTAAACTTTTAAAAAATACTATGCGATTATTATCCCTCTTCTTTTTTTTGAATTTAAGATTAAAATTGAATATAATTAAAATTAATTGATCGAAATTCACGAAAACATTTAAAATTAAAACAGAAAAAAACGCGAGAGATGATGGAAGCCGAATAAAAAGAATCTTTCTTTCTTCCACGACATGGAAGAAAGTTGCGAGTGGAAATCACATCCCATTGGTGGCATGGCTGCACTCGAAGCCAAGTGTTAGGGCATAAACCTCAACCCATTTGAAAATTAACTCATCATGGTTAGTTAACTCAACCTGATGGTTGTTTGTTTATTTATTTATTTATTTTTTTAATACCCTTATTTAATTTCAACTCGAACTTCACTTCCCCTTCAGCTCTCTCTCTATGCTCTCGCTTTCTTTCTCCTCCTCCTTTTCCCACATCTTGCTCTTCTGTCTCTTCTTGTTTTTGGTAAACAACTTTGGTTGCCAAAACACACACACACATAAAAGTCTTCACACACAAAACCTAACCAAAAGACAATCAAAAGCATTAAAACACATTATTGCTTGTTTATTTATATATCCTTTTGTTTGGAAGGAGAGAAAGTGAGGGAAAGGATTTTTGTGTCGTTTTTGCGTGTGTGTGAGTGTATTGTGATTCGTAAATGAAGATGTCCCCTACTTCTTCTTGCTCTTCTTCCTCTTCGTCTTCTTTCGTGGGGTCAGATATTGTCATTGTTCCTCATGATCATGATGATGATGATCATCATCGTCAAGTAGAGAAAAAACCCAAAATCGAACGGCCTCGGAAAAAAAATAATCAACCCAACAACAAAGAGAAATGCCACCAGAAAAATGTTATCATTAGCAACAACAATAATAGTATCAGTAGCAGTAACAATAATAATAGCCGAAGAAGCTCCATTTACAGAGGAGTCACCAGGTTAATTAATTAATTAATTAACTTTCTTCTTTTTTTTTTTTGGATTTTTTGGTCGAAACTAGCACATTAATTGATTTAGTTGTTTAGACTAATGAATTGTTTGAATTGCATGTTTGACATTTTTTTAGTTATTTTATTTTATTTTGGAAAATGAATTTACAGACATAGATGGACAGGAAGGTTTGAAGCTCATCTATGGGACAAGGGTTCTTGGAATAACATCCAGAACAAGAAAGGGAAGCAAGGTAATTTTTTAATTAGTGTTTTTTTATTTAATTATTACTTTTGTAATATATATATATAAAAAGAAATAAATCAACAGAATCAAGGAGATCTGCAATCTTAGTTTAATATTTTACTCAATTAAATATTTTTTTTATTTAATTGATTATGTTTAATTTTTTAATAATCTGTATACTGACCTGTGTTCTTATTCTTGATTATCTTTTGTCAAATTGTAACGTTCAAATACACTTCTGTCGCGGCTTAGTTTATTTGGGTAAGTCTCAGATTATTTATTTATTTATTTATAGTAATTCTTATTTTTTTAACTTATTAACCAAACTAATACATTAGTTTAATGGGGGGTTTATTTGTCGACTTTAGGGGCATACGACTGTGAAGAAGCTGCTGCTCGTACTTACGATCTTGCTGCCCTCAAGTACTGGGGTCCAGAAACAACGCTTAATTTTCCGGTATATTTATTAATTTTTTTCTTTTTACGATAAAAAAAATTCATAGTGTCAGTAACTTTTTAATTATGATTTTATAATTTCAAAAAAGAAAAATTCTGGGGGTTAATTGTAGATAGAAACGTACAAAAACGATCTACAAGAAATGCAAAAGGTATCCAAGGAAGAGTATTTGGCCTCTCTGAGGAGGAGGAGCAGCGGATTCTCTAGAGGAGTTTCCAAATATCGAGGGGTGGCCAGGTAATTTTCCTGATTAATTAAAAAAATAATTAACTCGGGATTAGCAATGCCACTGGTTAACTAAAATTGCTCAAGTTTACGGACTTTCCGGGTCTCTGATGAATGATCACAGGCATCACCATAACGGACGGTGGGAAGCGAGGATTGGGCGAGTTTTCGGAAACAAGTATCTCTATCTCGGAACTTACAGTACGCTCTAATATTTCTCCTCCTCTATCTTCGTTGTCGTTTTAATTTTCATAATTCGTAACACGAATGTTTATGCATCTTATAGGCAATGTTAGCTGAAATTGCATAAGATTTTAATAAAAAATGTTAAACAAGAACTTATCGCGGTACATTATCATGTGCCATACATCAGATGCTATAAGTTATACACAAATTCAGAAATTCTTTTTTTTTTTTGGTTTCTATTTTTGGGTTTACTTGATAATGATTTGGGGGTTGGCGTATGGTACATTACAATGTAGCTTAACAATTCCCATTAAACGCGGATAATTTTTAAAACATTCTTCTGGGCTTGAATTTATTTCGCGTTTGGGATTTTATTTTTGTTGGTTGCAAAATTAGTATAGTGACAAATTTTCTGTGCACTGGATGCCAATTTCGAACCGTTTCGACTGGTTCAGTCAACAAAGGCTAACGTGGCAATGGGTTTTGTAAACAGTTCACAATTGTTATTTTATTGTTTTGTCAAGATGCCGCCTTTTGAGTTTTCCCGTATTAATTATTATTATTATTTTTTCCATTTCTTTTTTCCTGATCTGAAAATGATATTTCTTTTCGAAACGGCTCATTTTTAAGAAGCATTCTAGACCGTAGAATGAAGAAAATAGCATTGGGGTTACTACGTTTTCGTATTTCCTAATAAAAGGGTATAGTTTTAACATTTTTTCAAATAGGTCCGTCACCCAGTTGTCCCCCGATTGCAAACACCGCATTTCCTTCCTAAGAGTAATCTTTAGGGGAGGATGTCTTCCTTTCATTAAAATAAAAATGCAATTAAAAGATTAAAAAAATGAATGCCACTGCATTGAAAATTATTTTTTTTATTTTTAATGTATTTAAATTTAGTGGCGTCTAGGCGTTCATATTAGAGGCTAATTGATCTTAATAATATTGAAGGGTATTTGGATGGGGACCTAGCTGATACAGTACACAAACTATGTTGCTTTTTGACAAATTATATAGAAAATTAGAAAGCAAATTAGAAATGGGTCAGTTTTTCCACAGCAAATGTCAGTGAACATTTTGCTTTGATCGTCAGATCCCAAAAGCCAGATTAAGTGCACTGTAATCTCCTCTACTTAATAGCAGAATATATGATACTCCATGTAGATGGCTTCAAAAGGCAGCAGCAAGGCACGTGACCTGGCATGTCAAAAAGAGAGATTTTCATTGTGCGAATAATTTTTAGTTAATTATATAATGTTAATTAAACTAAGATCTATCTCCAATCTGAGTGACAGTCACGAGGTGTCATGTGTGAGGATCACGGTAAGTTTCAAAATATCTTTGGTATGAGTTAAGATCTAGGGTTTTGACTTAATTAGATATAGCAATTACAGCCACTAAAATTTTCTGAAATTTCATGATAAACTTTCAAGTGTAAGTTCGTGTTTAATTCATTACTCATCTCGGCACTTGCTTCCGTTGGAAAAGTCTTGAATGCTTCACGAGTATTTCTCTTTTTTCTATTCACTTATTTTCACAACAATGCTTTAATAATTAAATCGTGATAAGTTTATATACGTATAATAAGTAGTGAATGGATAAAGGACAATACTGATAGAATAGCTTGCATTCACTTGTAAATTGAGCAATTTATTTTTTGGGTGTTTAATAATAATGCAAAATTTAATTTATTCCTCTTTTTATTCCTTGAATTTCATCTTCTTGTCCCTATTTTATTTTCCAAGTTGAGGTGGAAAAGATATGATCATGAATTGAAGTACGAATCAATTTTGAGTACGGCTGATGCTTTGTCTTGTACTTTCTCCAGTTAACAAGATCCGTGCATTGTCCCCACGATAATCATGCCAACATGCATGCCACATGTAAAATATTCAATTAATATAGAATCTTGCAGTATCATAGAAACAACATCATCAAAAAATCTTTACCAATTTTGGATTGCAGAGGTCACGTGCCGTCTCTCATCCTATATTTAATTTCTGCATATCACAAAGCTGGCTTTTATGTTTCATAAAGTATAATAATTTTTGGGCTTCGCTTTTGAAACTTTACTCTGTAGACACACAAGAGGAAGCAGCAGCAGCGTATGACATGGCAGCAATTGAGTATAGAGGTGCAAATGCAGTGACCAACTTTGACATTAGTCATTACATTGATCAACTAAAGAAGAAAGGAGTTTTCCCCCTTCAGAATTCCTCGGTGGAATCCGAAGAAACAGGAGCAGAAGTCGAAGTTGAACAACCACAACCAGAACAACAACAGCAGCAGCAGCAGCAGCAAACACAGCCAACATTATTATCGCAACAAGAAGAAATAGTTTCCCTTCATCATCAAGTACTTCACCAACACACACAACATCCTTCATGCATGATGGACACCAGTTGTGGGATGGCGACTACCGACGAGCACGAGCTGACGTGGAGTTTCTGCATGGACACGGCGGTAGGTTTAACTCCGCTAATGTTTCCTGATATCCCAATGGGAAATGCCGGTGAGCTGCCGGACTTGTTCGATAACACGGGGTTCTTCGAAGACAACATAGACTTCATCTTCGATGCGGAAACAGAAGAAGTGTCGAAGAACATTAATGAAGATAATCACGAGGGCAACGATAAGTACACGGGGAACATGGAGGAGGATGAGGAGGATAATGGTAATAAGTTAGTTGTGTCGAGGTTGCTGTCGGCTTCTTCGACTTCGTCAAATGCATCATCGCCATCTTCCTCGACAACAACCTCGGTTTCTTGTAATTATTGTGTTTGAAGTAGTGGTGATCGTTAAGAGGGTTGGAGAGCAAACAAGATTGTTGGGTGTTTGTTTTGAGTTTGTTGTTGGTGGGTGGATGAAACATGGCTTTTTTCTTTTTTAATCCTTTTTTCTTTTCAAAGAAAATCCGACTTTATGTTGACTCATGGTATGGTCCCATTCTAACCACTTAAAAAGTTTCAAGAAAAATTGAAATGGTTAATTGGAAAACTGCATCAAGCTTTATCTAAAACTTTAGATAAAATTCGAATAATTTGATGGATTATTTCTAATTACCCATGCCTTCTTTTTTATGGGGTATAATTTCAACGATAATGTTACGGAATCAGGCTTTTATTTGCACTTCTAAAATTTCGAATACATAAACACATGTACACTTACATAATAAAATTTCATCAACTTATTTTTGATAAACAGTAGTTATTATTATTATTATTTAACACTTTTATTTTTAACCTCGACTAGCGAGGTGACCTTATTGAACGAACAAAACGGGGGTCAACAATCTTATCCCTTGAAAGAAAGAGAAAGACGAAATTAGCAAATATCGTAATTTGGAAAGTATATGTATGACGAGAGAGAAAGCTAAAAACTCCTAAATAATAAGTATCTGATTTATGTATTGGGTATATAATATCAATATTAGAATATACAAATTATAGATGTCTTATAAATAAAAGACCATTCACAAGCATTAATAAAATGGACATTTTAAGAGTATAGTTGTTGGTGTAAAATTATAATTTTTCTTATAAAATAAAATTTTATGGTTGATCTCATATAATATATAAAAAATTCATAATTTAGAAAATTATATTTCGATAATCTGAAAAGATGAACGACAGGAAGTAATAAATCTGCACATCAGACGATCTTTTAGGTTATAACTCAAGTTTGATCTACACTGAAAGTGTGGACATTCGTTTCACTACTTTAAAAAATTACTGACTTCCTTTTTTTAGTGTTTTTCTCAAAAACTATCTCTTTCTTTTTTAAGAAAAAAGAATACTTATATAATATTTCCTTGTAAAATCCTAATATATGTTTTCTTTTTCTTTTAATAATTCAAAATATTAAATATTTTGAATTTAATATATTATTATCTCTCCACTTACGTAAATGTTGATATAATATATAACTACTTTGGGGTCCACCTTGTAAAATTATACAAGACTTCATTTACACATAAATGTAACATGTAAGGTCTTAACAAATATTATAATTATGTTTTTCACCTAACATATCAATTTTCTTATTTTTGGGTCCAATGGTGGCATAGTCAATTAAATGAGCTAATCCATGGATCATTTGGGAATATACAATAGTAGATACAATAATTAAGTATCTAATTAGACTAGCTTAATTATTTAATTCCAATTCTACTTTATTATAAGATTGGAACTGACCTTCATAATTATATGCTTGAATAATAATTTGTCCCAAGCCACATTAATCTTTTTACTGCACAATCTTTTGCACTACATCGTTAATTAAATTGATATCTCAACTGTCTAATCAATTTAATAACATTTTATTCCTTAATACTTACTGGTTTTCTCTAATGATCATTTTCAATATATTAAATATATCGACACACTCCGATTAGAGAATTCTATGATCAAGTACTGAAAATCTATTAATGGATGTGTTGTACAAATTTTATATTGTTAATCTATAACTTCAATACTTATAATTGCTCCCACCAAAATACCGGATAATCTTAACTACAAGTATGTGTTGTGCTTATTGGTAACTCAAATAAAATGACCACAATCATGAAATTATAACTAACTCAAGATTAAAATTACAGTAAAATCAATACTTATGAGATTTAATAAGTTTGTCAGTTATTATAAAGTTTATTAAATCTCATATGTGATCCAGTTCAATATATTCGTACTACATCAATAAATTTATACATGATTAAGATAAATAATTCAATGAATTTATTATACTTTATACATAAATAAAGTGCCCAAATTTATTTATTAATTGTGAACTCAATTTATTAAATTATAAAATAATTTGTATTTATGTTTTCTGTGAATTCACATAGTGATCATATAAATATATATAATATGATTAATTTGACTATAGTAAAAAATTAATGTAAATAAGATATTCGAATAAAATACCTTAATCATTTTATTAATAAAAAATATTTATTACAATTAAATAAACCTATATATTTTTAAAAAAGTATATTTTTTCAACCGTAGTTTTATATAAATGGTCAAAATCCTGATAGTTTAGAGATATGATATCATTGATCATACAAATATATACTTACAAGGTTTGGAATATGTACAAATGATGCTTGCTTAACTGTTTGTGATACCTGGTCATTCAAATATGTGGCTGTAATACATTCAATAAACTATATTTACAATATATATATATATATATATATATATATATATATATATATATATATATATATATTTTATTGTAGTTACTTCAAATATAGATATGTTAAAAGTGATCATTATAATAAGTAGTGACTTAAGAATAAATACGTAATTATAGATGTATGACACATTTACTATGGGCCTAATTTACTACAAGCATCACCCTAAGAGATTATTACTAGTCTAATACCAAGCCTAAAATTAATTAAAAGGAGTTTTAATTGATTGAGCTTTCATTAAATTATATGGGTTATTAGAGTACAACTTTAGATTTTTAATGAAGTAATACGAGGTTAACTTAGTAGTTTGGGTGTGTCATAAGATGATTAGATTTTATCGGTTAAGTTGGAGCTAAAACATACATGGGTTTTCAATTTCTTTACTAATTCAATTCTTAATCAAACTTCAATTTTAATTAAGTGCCTATCCTATATATAAAGGAGAAGAAAATCGAATATATAAATTCTTTTAGACGTAAAAGTTTTTATCTCTATACAATAATTAAATTTTATTACACTTCTAACCACACATAGAGAGTATATATATATATATAGAGAGAGAGAGAGAGAGAGAGAGAGAGATTATCCACACAGAATAACTTAAACTGTTGTCCTAAAAACATTAAGTGAGGAATTGTTCATGAACCAACCATGAATGGCTTGATACTTTGCAGTGCTGATGCGTGTACCATTGTGAGGGTCAAAATTCAACGTTACGAGGGTAAATTAGTCATTTCAAAAGAGTGCAGAACTATCTCTTGCATACGGCCCAATTTGTTGTCCTGACCTGGTAAAATATAAAAAATTGAGGGGCCTAATGTTATAACACCAAAGTGAAAGTCCGCAAGAAAGCAAACGGTCTGTAGAACAGTAGAAGTGAAAATATTAAAAAAAAAAAAGGAAAAAAAATTGGAACAAGAAAGCGAGTTGAAGTCGATATCGTTTCTGAGTTCGAGGGTCCTACTCAATTCGCAGAGGCTGAAGCAGTTCAGCAGCAAATTCCAGTTGGCCTCAAGCCGCGTCCCACCTTCAAAAAAAAAAAAAAAAAACGAAGAGTAAACCCTAAGTACGCACACATACAAACCCACAAAGAGCACAACCACTGGACTCAATTTACTCTTCAAGGCTTTCCCCTTGCAACCACCCAGGTTAGTTTTTACTTCTTTATCTTTCATTTTCTTTCTGGGGTTCTTTTAATTTGAACCCATTTTTGTTTTTTGCTTTTGGGTACATTAGAAGTAATATGAGGAGTAAATGTTGGCGGCTGTTCTGAAGTTGGAATTTGCTTTAATTTGGAAACATATACGTGGTTTCAGCATTTTTCTTGAGATTGTTATCTATCTGCCATTGTTAGGCCTTATTGCAGTGGTCTTGTGTTAGTAGCACCAGGGATATTAAAGTAAATTTGATGCTTCAGATAGCAAAATTTGCCTACATCTTTTTTTTTTTTGTTTGATAATTGGAATGAAGGTGACATCTTGGAATTTCATTCAGTTAGTTAGGACTCATTTTGCTACTTAATTACGGAATGCTAATTACAAGTGAGAGCAATTGGTTTAACTGATTAAACTGAATGTGATGTTACATGGGATACGGTGCTCAATTCCCGTTCAGATTGGGGTTGAGAAGGGAGGGGGGGTTGTTTATATTGTAATTTTATTATAAATGCATTTAGGTTTCTATTAGCTTTATGTTTGTGGATTTGTCATTTTATTAACTGATAAACGGCTTAGTTGGTTTTAACATCTCTGCATATTCATCTATCAAGTTACGGATAGGGGGAAAAAATTGAAAGTTTAGGTTTGCAATTTAAGGGCCAGTGCAATGTACCAGAAGATGTCTAAATTCTTTTAAAATTCTTGTTTTGGTCTGCCTTGGCCAAAAAAATATAATTCTCCTGAAATATTGAATTGGAGCTTTTACCTATAGGAGGATAGAGGGGAGGCATTACTGGCACTACAAGTGAAAAAAAGGAATTTTACCTCATTATGTTGGACTTTGGTTAAGGAAGCATAGAATGAAGCTTGGTTTTCTTGCAAGTTGTTTCGGTATATCACAGTTATTTGGCTATTTTTATTTTGCATTATGTGTCTTTCCACTGTTATTAATTTTATTCATGTTCCTATAATTATTTATGGATTACTTTGTATGCTGTGTTGCCTTATCGAGATTTTTTTTTTTAATACAGGTAGAGTTTTTCTAAACAAAAGGCTCTTTTTTTTTAATTTTATTTTCCGGGGCATTTACTTAAGCTAAGCTAAGCATGAGGGAGCACTTCTAGTCTGCTCTGAAAAGAACAGTACCAATTTTATATCTAATACTCTTCAAACATGGAGGTTGAAGGGGTAGAGGTGGATGGTGAAAAGGGTGATGATCCTGTAGCAGCAAATGCTGAATTCAATAAGTCTGAGAAACAAAATGTAACTGAAAATTCCTCAGAAATAGAAGTAACAAATCATGACAATGGTGAAAGTTCTAAACCATATGTGGGTATGGAATTTGATTCAGAAGATGCTGCCAAGACTTTCTATGATGCATATGCCAGGCGTATGGGTTTTAGCACTCTTGTTGGTCCATTCACCCGGGCTAAGCCTGATGGGCCAATTATAACTTGGGATTTTGGATGTTCCAGGGAAGTGTTTAAGAAGAAGAATGTTGAAAGCTGCAATGCCATATTTAGGATAGAGAGAAAGGATTCTGAAAAATGGACTGTCACAAAGTTTGTGGAGGATCATAACCATTCTATGGTGACTCCTAACAAGGTTCATTACCTTCGGCCCCGTAGACATTTTGCTGGAGCCATGAAAAGTGTGGCTGAGGCACTGGATGTCTCTGGTGATGTTTATATTACCACGGATGGAAATCATTTGTCATATGAACCTAATAGCATTAGGAATTCCTCGCCTGTAGATCCTGGTCGCTCAACCAGGAATATGGGGCCTGTAAACTATACTAGACAGCCTAGTCGAAAGAGAAACCTTGGCAGGGATGCCCAAAATCTTTTAAACTATTTCAAGAAGATGCAGTCTGAAAATCCTGGCTTCTACTATGCAATACAACTTGACGATGATAATCGAATGACCAATGTATTCTGGGCTGATGCAAGATCAAGGATGGCTTACAACCACTTCGGTGATGCAGTTATTTTTGACACAATGTACAGACCAAATCAGTATCAGGTCCCCTTTGCTCCTTTCACAGGTGTAAACCATCATGGTCAAATGGTTTTGTTTGGTTGTGCTTTACTTCTAGATGAGTCAGAGGCTTCCTTTACGTGGCTATTCCGGACATGGCTCTCTGCAATGAATGATCGGCCTCCTGTTTCTATAACTACAGACCAAGATAGAGCCATACAAGTAGCTGTTGCTCAGGTACTGCCAGAAACATGCCATTGCATTTGCAAATGGCATATCCTGAGAGAAGGCCAAGAAAGGTTGGCGCATATATATCTTGCTCATCCGTCCTTCTATGGTGAGCTGTATAGTTGCATAAACTTTTGCGAAACAATTGAGGAGTTTGAATCCTCATGGTGTTCTCTCCTTGATAAATACAATCTCCAAAAAAACGAATGGCTTCATGCCGTTTATAATGCTCGCAGACAGTGGGCTCCAGTTTATTTTCGTGGCACTTTTTTTGCTGCCCTTTCTTCAAACCAAGGGATTAGCTCCTTTTTTGATGGTTATGTGAATCAACAAACCACTATACCATTATTCTTTAAACAGTATGAAAGGGCTTTAGAAAATTCAAGAGAAAAGGAAATAGAATTAGATTATGATACAATTTGCACCACACCAGTGCTCAAGACACCATCACCAATGGAACAACAGGCAGCAAACCTATATACAAAGAAAGTTTTTGCAAAGTTTCAGGAGGAACTGGTTGAAACTTTTGTGTATACTGCAAATAAGATTGAGGATGATGGGTTAGTCAGTAAATTTCGTGTTGCAAAATATGAGCAGGATGACATGGCATATATAGTCTCATTGAATGTTTCTGAGATGAAGGCGCGTTGCAGCTGTCAAATGTTTGAATACTCGGGAATTCTCTGTAGGCATATATTAACTGTCTTCACTGTCACCAATGTTCTTACCCTTCCAAGCCATTATATATTAAAGAGATGGACAAGGAATGCCAAATCTTCGATTGGTCTAGATGAACAGAATACGGATACACAAGGTATTGAGACTCTCACCTTACGCTTCAACAAACTCTGTCAAGAGGCAATCAAATATGCTGAGGTTGGGGCAATAGCAGTGGAGACTTACAATGTGGCAATTACTGCTCTAAAGGAAGCTGGGAAAAAGGTTCTTGCAGTGAAGAAGAATGTTGCTAAAATCCCTCCTCCAAGCTCTCAAGTTGTATTATATTCTCAGGAAGACAGTAACAAGAAGACACCCCCATCAGTTCCTGAAATGATCCCATCATTATGGCCATGGCAGGAGGCAATGCCTCATCGCTTTAATTTAAATGATTCTGGAGTTCATGTTTCTGATTTGAATCAGCCCAGCATGGCGCCTGTGTCTTTTCACCGGGATTGTGGCACCCCTGACAGCACAGTATGAAACATGAGAGGATTTATCTTTAATAGGGGTTTTTAAGGATTGCTGTTAATTGCAGTTTATAATTATCTTTCCTTGATGCAGGTTGTTCTAACTTGTTTTAAGTCCATGACATGGGTCATAGAAAATAAGAATTCGACCTCAGCCAGTAAAGTAGCTGTTATCAACTTGAAGGTATAAATGCCTTTTCATCTTTGTGGGATAATTTTTATGAACTTGATAGTCTTAGTTTCATTAATTTTCAGACTTTGTTTGTTGAATTAAGTATGCAAATTATCTGATACTCTTAAAATTAATGTGTTGATGCTGTATTAACAAATAGTGAGTCATTCGTGTCCTGTAATGTGGAAGAGATCCTTCTTATCCTGAACAAGCCTTGTGTCCAATCTT
This sequence comes from Aegle marmelos, assembly GCA_030449875.1. Classification (NCBI taxonomy): domain Eukaryota; kingdom Viridiplantae; phylum Streptophyta; class Magnoliopsida; order Sapindales; family Rutaceae; genus Aegle; species Aegle marmelos. The sequence continues at coordinate 16,368,636 of JASUUL010000023.1, forward strand.
TCAGTCTGCCTCGGGGATAATTAGTTGATAATAGTGCTAATTGTACTTCAACTAAATTAAGCATGCATTACTTTTGGTAAGCATGATTCGAGTGCATTATGTTCCTTTTACCTCTTCTGTAGCTGCAAGATTATGGCAAGAAGCCTTCTGGCGAGACTGAGGTGCAGTTCAGACTAACAAGAACGACTTTGGAACCTATGTTGAGATCAATGGCGTACATCAGTCAGCAACTCTCAGCACCTGCCAATAAGGTGGCTGTCATCAATCTGAAGGTATGCGAGATTTTTTTTTTTAATCCTTTTCTTCCTTTTCTTGTTACCTAATGTAAATATTATTAATTGCTGATTTAAGGCAAGTACATTGCATTCTCCTTTTTAGCTCTTTCTTTATGAAAATAAAATCCTATTCATGAGAAAAATTGACAATGGAAGAATTGAAGGGTTCTTTGACACCCCGTTTGGACCTCTGCTTCACTCTTGCCACTTTCATTTTTTTTTTTTCCCATTTGGACTTCCTCTGTTTCTGTTCAAGAAATGGAAAAGAAAAGTTGGCAACGATTAGCCTTTTGTATCAGAGGAGATTTGTGATTTGGTAATGCATAGATGAGTTTTCAGTGTGTCAATCGGTGTTTCTAATGTTATATAGTTGTATATGCATTTACTATCGCATTGCACCATGCAATCCAAAAACTCTCTCTATGACAGAACATCCTTGCCAATAAGGTATGATTTAGACTGAGATATGGGCATATACTAGTGCATGTTTTATTATTGATAAAATTTGATACTATTTGGAAGTTAAATGCTTGACACTTTAGCATCAGCAGACAAAATGAACTGAAGGTCAGCTTCTTTGCGGCTGAGTTTGAATCTGAATCTGTAATTTGTCTCTCTTAATTGATTTCGTTATTCTATAGATCTGTCTTAGGTTTCCCATATTCTTTGTTTGACTGTGCATGAAAAGCGTTTGCCATTTATTTAATTGCGTAACAAATGTTGAGAAGTCACTGAAATTGATTTCTAATTTCAATAAAGTATTATGGTGGATTCAGTGAACCTAAGATGGCGCTTTGACAAGACCTTTTTCCCAACTTAAATCTTTTTTAATAATTACTTTGGTGTCTGGCAAAGGAAACATTGAAACATTCAAAGCTGTTTTCTCTACTAGATTTTGTCTGTGCTAACATGATGAGTATCATCAGCAAGGCTGTGAACATTGATATGTTTACATTGTAATAAGAGGGGGGATTGAAGTTCAAGTTTCAGATTCTATCACCGACAGAATCTATATATTATATATTTATACCCTGCTAGCATAAAGATGAGACTGATAAGTTATGAAAGACCGAGTCCTGAGTCTCCATGACACAAGTCTTGGGGTATTTGTATGCCTGATTGTTTGCACCAGTTGTCTTCTGGTTGGTGCTATGCAATATTTAATACTCAAAAGTTTTAGGACTAATTGATTCTTTGCCGTGCTCTTAGCTCCAGGATACGAAGACAACTTCTGGAGAAACAGAGGTGAAATTTCAAGTGTCAAGAGATACTCTGGGATCCATGTTGAGATCCTTGGCCTACATCCGCGAACAACTTTAAAGCTGTTAGGATACTCCTTCCTTCTGTGGTGAGATTCTCTGTGTCTAAATAATTCGATATTTACTGAAACTTTGTTCACAGCAGAAAATGGTTTGGGCTGAAAAGATAATCCTGCTGCAATTTTGTGATACTTGAATGCCAATGTGGTTAGGTGGCCGAGGTAATATAATAGGAACATGGGAAATATACTGAAAAAGGAAAGAGCCCATTCTAGAACTTTCAACATAAAACCCCATTAATGTACACCTTTTCCTTTAAATATCAATCTATATGATTTACATTGTCAAAGCCAATACCTGATCCTGAGTTACTGTTTGCTTCTGTTATATAATCACTCCTTATGTACTTTTAGCCATCTGAAAAAAAGGGTGAGACACATACTTTTATAGATTTGGTAATGTGTCAATTTTATTCATTTACAACCTTCCTCCCTTCTTTATGAAACGACGCTACTTCATATTGCATCCGTCTAATGAATCATTTTACTTGCATTACATGTTAGTCTCCATTTACTTACATCACGAGTGCTAAGGTCTTTTTATCTTTGTTCCCAGAGTTGGACAATCTCAAAATAAGACCTGGTATATTGATTTTGACATGTCATTGAGACAGGTTGCTGGGGAGCTGAAATTTGCCAGAAGAGAGAGTGTGTGTGTGAACAGCAATATGCAAATTTTCAATTTTCCTTTTTTTTTTTTGGCTTCATTTTCTTTTAAATTGTTGTGAAGGTGTCCTAGTTGTGGTAAAACATTTGTGCCAATGAAATGTCTTCTGTACACCAAACATAGCCAAATGGTCTCCACAGTCCACACCATATTTTCTTGAAGCCGGACCCGGTTTTAAACCCGGAATTTTTTGTGCGGGCAGATTTGCCGGGCCCGGATTTTTTAACCTGGGTTTCTAAGCCTGGTTAATTTAAAAATATTAATTCTTAATATTTATGTATTTTTTATAACTAATATAATAAAATTATTAATTCATAATGTTTATTGATAAAAACATATAAATCAAATATTAAATATTTTTTACATATCTAAATCTCTAAAGAAATAAAAATAAAATTTATTAATTTATTATTTTCCTTATATCATTTCTAACCTATATTTTTTTTTAAGAAACACAAAATTTTTAACCTATATTCATTCTATTTATATCAAAAAAATTTAAATTCAACAACATAATAATCAATAAATAAATCTAAATAACATCTAATATATTATAAGTTTATCAATTACTAATATAACATATAAAAATTCTAAAATATTCAATAAAAATTCTAAAATATTCAATACTAATATTAATTTGTTTTGTTACGGTTTTGTTTTATTTTAATTTTTTTAATTGTAATCCGGGTCTGGGCTTGAAATTCGGGTTTTTATATTGTGTCCGGATCTGGGACTGGAAATGTCCAGGTTTGAATTTTTTAAATCCGGATCCGGTTTTTTCTTATCCGGTCCGGATTGACCGGGTCTGGGCCGGGCGGGCTTTTTTGACATCCCTAAAGCAGGTTCTATTCCATTTTGTCTATCATTTGTGAATTGTTGAATGTTCTGTAGTTAAAACTTGTTATTCAAATTGCACAAGCATTTTTCCTGTAAATTGTTGAAAAATTGTTTCATGAATTCTTATGTGTACAATTCATATAGAAAACGTGGTGTTGTTCTCATGAGTTTCAATTATGTACCAAGTGTGCAAAGGTTGCAATGTTTGCATCACTCTTCACAGTTTGCTTAACCTCTATCAGTGAGTATCCAAGAAGTTTCATACGCATTCTAAGTTAATTTTTTTTAAAAAAATTTCTAAAATTTAGAAACTTCAGTATGCATATTGGAGGAGTATCCTAATCTGACGGGTGCCATGGAGGCATTCATGCTATGCAGGGAATGTAGTCTTTCCCTCCATGACTTGAGTTGATGGGGTCTGTAATTTGTTCACTCTTTCTTCTTCTTTAGTATTCTCATTGGGTGATTTCATGATTGAGTAATGTATAGGTTTCTCATGGGTTTAATTTTAATTGTAGCTCCAATACACAATTAAGTGTCAAGGAATATCCTTTCTTTTTCCTCCCAAGTACAAATTGCTTTCATTCTGATGGCAAATTCTTTACAGGCGGGTCGAATTCAGAGCGATCTTGTTTGCGAAGCTTGCAGCATGTATAGAGCAGGCAAGAGGATGTACCGTTTGGTCTATAATCATTTGTACCATGTTAATGTCTGTTGACAGAATTGGGTGTAGTTTTTAGTTAGGTTTGGTTACTGCTGCTGAATCAACCATATTTCGGTTAGTTGTAGGCTTGTAGTTAGGCATAGCTACTGATATTTCTAACATCTAGGTGATACGTTATTTCCATGTAACATGTCGATCACTGGGATTTGTACATGTAAGACTAAAATAATCATAAATAAACACTACGCATACTTTGTATCTCTTGTTAGTGATGATATATATGATGGCTAAAAGCTCCTTGTGCACAATCTCATTGCCCTAATTCTTCAATGTTATTGCTCTACTTGATGTCTGAAGTGGTAATCTATGGGGTTAATTTGTGCAGATAATGACTTTTAAACTTTGAATTTATTTGTCTAATTCTGAAAACAGTTTTCTGTTTTGCAGAATGAAAAATAATTGAATGCACTTTTCAAAATTTGGCACACAATGGGACAGTGGGAAGGCTTGCCAAAAATGGATTTTGATAAAATTTACCCAACACCCAAGGGAACTTAAAATTTGCTAAACTAGTATAGATCAAAAACTAACAAACAATGACTAATTTTATTGGTTAACATTAAATAAATTACAATCCTGCTCTGGCATTTTTTCTTGAAAAGATTCGTTTTAGCTTTTGATCGTCAATTATTGCAGGTCTCTGTAGTTTATATACAAAGCAAATAAGCGCAAGAAAATTAGTGAAACAAATCCTTTCGTAATCATTATTAATCGCTTTGACCCTCAAGTTCATAAGGAAAAATAATAATAATAATAATAATAATAATTTCTGCATTAGACTGGCTAGCTAATACATTCAAATTAAACGAAAATTAAATTTTAAATGTTGTCACCAAATCACTAAACTTAACAATCAACTATTCAAACATGGAATGGTAGCGGAAGTACGTTTATAAAATAAATGAACAACAATGAACACTCTGTCAGAAGCTGGCACTGGTGCTGGATTATCTATCATTCTAGGAATGGCTCAAGGCAAATAAAATTAAATTCTCACAATAAATCTCAATCAAATAGGGTTAACGCAAGAGGGTAAACAAAACCACAATTGAACTGGAAAATGAAAAGCTATAAAAATATCTAATTGGTCTCCAATGAGAATGAAAAATAACACAAAAAGTACTAAAATAATTGAAGCCTAGGATCGTCCTTCATCATCATTAGGTCTCCAATAACTTCAACTCCTCCTTACCCCACCGTAGTGGGAATGTACTGCCAAGAGGGTGGTGTAAGTTTCCGGTGGCTCCTTGAGAACTGACGGTGACTGTTCGAACAACAGCAACACCATCATGAGAAAGTTAACCTGCCTTAACCACTAATTGCCCAGCTTCTGCGTTATTGCACGTTACATCTTTGTATGCACAATCAAGAAACCCATGCAAGTAATGATGTGAGCGGAGCCTGATCCTCCAACTGCAGTTAGTGCCCCTTCTCCAACATATATTTTCCCACCTTCATGCTTGTCCCAACAGTCGTTGACAAGATTGGCTACAACGTTAAAAATAATTGCCGGCAGTTTAGGTGCCATTTAAGATTGAAGTTGAAACTCAGTAAACTATTTGTTTTATAGTTTTGACAAACATAGTGTTCAATGAATTTTGTGACGTTGGTTACTGCATAATTTCTTTATTTAAACATTAGTTTTGGAAAGCAAGTAATGGTAGGGTTGGTAATTTGGATCAGACTTTGTTTATTCAATTTAATTCGAGTTAAATTAAATAGGTTTGGATTTAAAAGAAAAATTGATTCATTAAATAAATAGGTAAATTTGATTCGATTCGCTAAATATAAGAATCAAATCCGAATTTGAGATTATTGATTGATTTATTTGTTTACAATTCATTTAATAAAAAATTCATAAATGAATTTGATATGTGTTTTTATTCGTTTATTATCCGCTTAATTAAGTTACTTATTTATCCATAAATTTAAAAATTTGGAGGATAGTTTCTTAATCATAAGCTATAATTACAAGAAAAAAATATTTCTGTATAAATAAATTAAATGAATTGTAAACAAATCCTAATTCAATTCGGTTCATTTAGTTTTGTACAATAAATGGATTAAACAAATATTCATTTAATAAATGAATCGAATTTGAATCTTAAAATTACAATTCATTTGTTAAACAAATTAAATTTGAATCCATCAAATTTTCACTCAATTCTTTTACAATTTGAGTAAAATTTGATTTATTTATTTGTTTTGCTACTTCCAATCAACTGCAATTATTTTAAAAGTTAAAATATTACCAAACTTGTCCTTAATTAAATAAATGCTTTATAAATAATTTTATTGGGAGCTAAGACTTAATTTTAAGATCTTGGTAGGAAAAACCTTAAACCTCCAATGAACTAGAAAATATGTGTATAAATTCGGAGCTAAACCTTTCCATTTTAATAAGCTAAACAGACTTATCCCCCAAAAAAAAAAAAAAAAAAGAAGAAAAAGCTAAATAGAGACCGGCCTTAAAGCCCTCCTTAGCCAGAGTGGGAGTCCAATTTGGTTGCAAAACCCAAGCTTCGGCCCAACGAAGTTTTTGTGAGTTTATCCCTCAAATATTTTTCTTTTTCTTTTTGCCCCCAAAACTTGTGCCCAACAGTCTATCGATTTTGACATTCGAATCCCCGGTACTCCCTATTATGAATCAAAAGTTCAAAGCTCCGTTTGGTGTAATTCAGAAGAAACTCCACAATCGACACTCCATATTATCTGAAAAAATGGATCGATAAATTAATGATGAAGCTCTTTTACCTCGGTGTTATTAAATATGATTAACATCAATTGTGGTCTTTTGTTGATTCCAAAAAATTTATCCAAGATAATTATACTGCATGCACTACTAAAAAAAAAAAAAAAGCTAACCAATGGTGAATTTTGAACGTCATACACCCTATTAGATGACAGTTGTCCAACTTTCATCGAAATCTATGTTAAGAAATTTTAGATGCCAGTTTATATCGATCATGAAATTTTTAAGCACACATGAAAAATTTCTATCAAAATATTATCCAGTATGACTAAAATCTGTCATATAAAATTTAATATTTAACTAAATATTAAATCATTTAAAATGATAAATCTTTAATTTGGTGGACCTAATTTTTTTAAATTATTAGGAATTGATATTAGTTTTAATTTTTTTAGCGGTAATTATTTATATTATTAATTTAGCTGGAATAGTTTTTTTTTGTGCTAATTCTTATTATTATTCTTCTTAATTTTGGTGGGAATGAATATTATATTATATATATAAAATTAAGTTATATCACAATAAAAAAAGAACTACAGCTGCCCATTAGACATAGACAATTAACATTAAGATCCGAGTAATATCATCATACGTTCATCTCATTATATCATGTATCGATGAAAAGAATAGAATATGATCATTGATTAGAAGTACTTATTAACACAACAATCAATCCAAAAATGCAAAGAAGTAGCAATTAAATAGGCCATTGAATCAATTTAGTCACTAATTAATCAACAACATCAACACCTAAAATTATGTCCCGCAACTCAATCAACACTGGCAAATCATGTCTAGCAACTCAATGAACCAAAAAACTCAAAAAAGGATTAGCAAAACATGCAAAAAAAAAAAAAAATGATGAGCACTTGACTCCTGAAACTCAATCATATCACAACTTCAACGACTCTCATTCATCACACTTGATGAAACTCAGTCATTACTAACTCCTTAACAAAAGTACAGAAACTATGAATAGAAAGGAAAACATTCGTGAAAGATATATTAAAATCTTGTGAAACTCAATTAATCCAGTAAGTAAACAACTCATCAACACAGCAGCATCCTCCAAAAAAAATTAGAAAAAAGTACACAGGCTTTGAGACCAGCAACAAATAAAAGTCTATCAACTTGTTAATCAAGCACAAGGCTAAGCTATTTTGTGATAAACCTTTACCTTTATTCAACTTTAAATGTAGTTTTCATTATATGGTGCTAAATGATCTATTATCCCAGGTTAGTCTGCTGAGTCTGCTCCGGAGGAACTATCCGATACAACAGACGCATTCCCACTTTCCTGCATGGAATAACCGTTCGGTTCCTTTCGTTAACACTAGTCATTCAAAGAAGTCAATGAAGAAGAGAGTTCTCCAGATTGATCAGAAGATCCTTTCTATCTACTCCGACTGAGAGATGGCCCCTTTGCGGTCGTGACAGCCAATGCTGAACCCTTGCCGGCTCAGGGACTCCTTTCTGCCCATCCTCAATCTTAGAGCCATCTAACCGCTTGGGTGTATACAACAGAGGATTTCACCCCATTCCCCTTAGGCATTGGTCTACGCTTAACTTATCTTCAAGTTTGGTGCTCGGCATGCCCCTTGCTTGCGAACTGAACTTATTTAGTAGGGCGGGTAGCTTTGGAGATCCCATTCCTCACGTTTACAGTTGTCCCCGGACTGCAATGAGTACTGGTTCAACCTTTTCAGTAGCGTTGGTGACACCATAAAGGAAAGAGAAAGGCAACTCAATCACTTGTTCATCATAAGTCATACAAAACCAGAGATCTTGACCCCTAATCTCATTGCTACAGAGAAAATAAATATTAAAAAAATCACAAGAAAAATTCAAATAAGGTTTCTAGACTATAAAAGCCACTGCTCTTAATCAACTCATTTGATAGGTGCTTAACACCTAGCATCTAATTAGAGAAAAAAGAATTACAACCAAATAATTTACCGTAAGTTTCAATCAAAATAAGAGAAGTAATAACTTACTTGACTTTCAAATCACATAAACTCCTAGAAATTCCATGGTAAAAAATTTTTGAAAATGAGCTCCAGCTTCTTTGTGAAAAAACAAACTATTGCAAAAGCATCGAAGAAATAATAGTTCAAGCTTACTAATTCTTAGAATCTCGTCCAATATCCGCAATCATTGTTCCAGGAAAGCCTTAAGACTCATCGCTATTAGATCAAAGACCTAAAATGAAAAAATATATGCTGAGTCAAATACTTGCAAAATACAAATAGAAATTTACTTAATCAAATGTACTGCAAAAGAAGGGAGGTCAGAACTTAGAATGGGTAAATCCATTGAAGCCTGCATTTCAAAATTTCAAACGTAGAAAAGCACTAGCACATCCCTTTAATCTTAAAATTTTCAGATTGTCAAATTAATGATGTACAACATCATTATATAGGCTACTTTTCAAGAGAAATTGATTGAACCATTTTATGAAATTAACTAAACTAAAACGCTCTTTAGTCTTTTTATATGAAGCAAATTAATCAAGCATATAAAATTGTTCACCATTTGACAGCTAAACATTTCTCAAGGTATATATATTTGCTTTTATTAAGCAATGAAAGTATCTAGACAGATATTAAAAAATCCGAAAAAATATGCGCATGGTTCAATATGTCTAAATATTAATGTTTGGTTTAAAAAAAAGATAGTTTCGTAGCAAAGTTGTGTATCTTAATTCTTTATTGAAATTAAAATATAAATTTAAGAAATCATGCTCGAAAATCAGCAAAATCATGTAATCATGCAAATTGGTGAGACAATTACAAATTAACGAAGGAAACTCAACAACCATTGAAATGGATAGGGGACAAAAAATTAATTTTACCCAACGTAGGGTTTGCCTTGCCGTGACTAGAAAATTAAACGACTGTGTTGGAGTAATCTCGGACTCAATCGCAGCACTGATTATGTGTGAAACACAATGGACTGTGGCGGATCGAGGATGATGACCTATCTGGTTGCGTCGGCTGTTCGCCGAAATTGAATGGCACTTCAACGACCCTACAACTTAGTGCATATTGTTGCCTGCAGCTAGCTAGCTCAGATACTTAACTATTCAGCGATAGTAACAACAAGAACACTAGCTTGATGTGGTAACAAAAACAAAAGAGCAAGAAAATAAAAGAAAAGAAACAGTAAAAAAGAAAAAAAAAATGACACTGAAGAATCAGAACTTGATGCAAGTAATGATCCTATGTCACCTTTGCCTACTTAGGCACGCATACACAAAAAAATAACAACATTCGTATTTTAACTAAATCATTTTTGAATGGATGGAACAAATAAATGCCTAATCTTTTAACATACAAGAAAAATTAACCTCAAGCCAGATCAATACTACAAGATACACGCTAATAATATAAAAAGAAATAGCAATATACCCAAATAATTTTTAAATAAGCTGAATTTTCATGGTCCAGGCTGTCATTAAACTACCTCGATCCGTATAGCTTGACAAGTTACAATGCATCTACCTTCCACAAAGCTACAAATAGTCATTTTTCTATACAAATAAGTTTGATGAATTTTACTAGTGCAGCTTTATTATGCCTTTACTGTTGTAATAAGGTTCCTATTATATTATTTTGAAGACTCTTCAGTAACTATTCGAAAAAGAACAGCACAACACGTGAATGCCTCCTATTAGTTATCAATTTTAGCTTGTTAATGACATATTTTATATATAATCAAACTGCTATGTTTGCGTCGCTGAAAATATATGAGATATCAGTTAATTCAGAAATTAATGAAAAAATTAATTTAAGAGACGAAAGTAGAAAGAAAGATGAGGGTGGGGGATGGAATGGAATTGATTAATTACTTGATTATTAAGTACCTTAGTATTTGAGGCAATAACGATTCTTGGCTCTGTGCATTGTAAGAGAAAAGGGAAACCAAGATTTTTTTTCATTAACACAATGTAATTAATTAATTTGAAAAACTGTTAGCTTTAATTTTCAAATAATATGGTAAAGAAATTTATAAAAAAATAGAAAATGAAAATTGTATTTATTTTGGGAAGCTAGTATAATTTTGCCTATGCTTTTTCTTCTTCTTCAATCTTCTGTGATTGAATTTAACAATCCATGTAACTTACACATGACTTATATTTATGATCTATTTATATCTTTAAGTTATAAGTCATAAAAATATTATGAATTTATATATCATGAATCTATCATATTTTCAATATAGATTCCTAATATAACGAGATAAGTCAGAAAATTTCTATCATTATTTAATATTTCTTTAGTAGTGATGTGATGTGGTGGAGGTTGAAGTGTAAAGTTGACGCCATATTTAATAATATAGTTGAACAATTATAGTTTAAAATGTTTGCAGATGTATTTTAAAGGTGAAGTTATTGATTTAGGTGAAAATCTATAATATTTTTACTATTTATCAAAATTATTATTTAAAAATTATATATATCACACATCACGACCTTTTTTTTTTTTTTCCATAACTATATTTTTTTGTCATAGCATGCAGTAGTTTTAAACCACTTCATAACAAATAGGACCTACAATGGATGTTCAAGATTGCAAACAACTGCTTTTGAATTTTCCTGTTGTTGGAATATTCCTATACAACTATATTGAATTTTAATTTAACACTAAAAATGTTGAAACCACATATATTATTAGAGAATTCAGAAGACAGAAAATCATATTTTTCAATTAGTATTTTTATTAAAATAAGAATGGACTGTGTTGACAAACCCCACAAATTAAATTTGAATTTGAAATAATAGTGAATCCTACCATGCATTATCTCTATAAAGGTTGTCGTTAATTAGTTGCCCCATTGTAATCAGTACAACACAAATTGGATATGGCTTTGCTCATCGTATTCCTCGTGTCACTCCCATTAAGCTTTTACTTTCTTCATCTCAAAAGGAAACACATAAACAAACCCAAAACGACAAGTGCTTTGTTACCACCAGGACCTCGAGGTCTTCCCTTAGTCGGAAACCTACACCAGCTTGAAAGCACAAACCTTCATTACCAACTCTGGAATCTCTCCAAAAAATATGGTCCACTGATGTCACTACGCCTTGGCTTTCTGCAGACCGTAGTAGTTTCTTCAGTGAAAATGGCCAAAGAGGCTTTGAAAACCCATGATGTTGAATTTAGCGGCAGGCCAATATTGGTTGGCCAGCAAAAATTAACCTACAATGGGTTAGATGTTGCCTATGCCCCATACAACGACTATTGGAAAGAGATGAAGAAAATATGTGTCATTCATCTTTTCACTGCCAGTAGATTCCGCCATTTTCGTCCCGTGAGAGAAGAAGAGGTGGCGCGTATGATTGAGAAGATTTCATCATTTTCATCATCACCATCACCAACAGCGGGGGTTATTAATCTGAGTGACTGTTTGATGTCACTTACAAATTGGGTCATGTGTAGGGTTGCGTTTGGGAAGAACTTTGAGAATAAAGCTGGTGAAAGAAGCAAGTTCCACTCCTTGCTTGATGAGACTAGGGTTGTGTTGGGAGCCTTCTATTTCCAAGATTTTATTCCTTTCTTGGGTGGCTTTTTTGATAAGCTCTCGGGAATCACTCATCGTCTCGAAAACAACTTCAAAGAATTTGATGCATTTTACCAACGACTCATTGAGGAGCATGCAGGTCCAAACAGACCAGAAGACTACGTACGTGGGAATATAGTTGATGTTTTACTTCAAGTTCAGAAAGATCGCGCTGAGGACGAAGTTCCGAGATTTACTTGTGATAACATCAAAGCTGTGCTGATGGTAACTTTTTTTTTTTTTTTTTTGTTTTGGTAACTTTTTTGTGGTGCATGTATTTTCAAGACTCATCTAAAATGTCATTGCCAAAACTTTTGTAAAATTGTTAAATCTGACAAACGAAACCTATCCCAAAAATTATTTTCGTAATTTTGTAATTGTTAAATAGGACTTTTTAAGTTTTAAAATTATTCTTGTGTGATATATATTAAAATTAAAAAAAAATCAAAATATGCAAGACAATATTAGAGCACATATAATTCGGTAAATTTTAACAGACATGTATCATTAATAACAACATGAGACTAAAAGACCACTAACCGGCATGCACACTATTATTATTTATTTAATGAAAGCTTTTGATTGCGTTCAGACCTTGTTTGTCGGTGCCACGGACACGAGTGCAGCTGCAATGACATGGGCAATGACAAACGTAATGAAGAATCCAAGAGTAATGGAGAAAGCACAGAAGGAAGTGAGGGATTTGATTGGAGATAAAGGGTTTGTAGATGAAGATGATTTGCAGAAACTGCCATATATCAAAGCCATACTAAAAGAGACACTTAGGTTGAATCCACCAGTTCCAATAATACCAAGAGAAACAACCAAGAGCTGCACGATAGATGGATATTATATACCAGCAAAGACACTTATTTATTTGAATGGATGGGCAATATCTAGAGATCCCGATGTTTGGGAGAGGGCAGATGAATTTGATCCTGACAGATTTATTATTGGTGACAAGTCCAATATTGAATTGACAGGGCAAAATAATTATGAGCTTATACCATTTGGTGGAGGCAGAAGAGTTTGTCCCGGAGTTCATATGGGAATTGCAACTTTGGAGCTCGCAATTGCTAATCTCCTTTACAAATTTGATTGGGAAATGCCTGCTGGGATGAAGATTCAAGACTTGGATTTTGACATCGCCCCCGGTATCGTTATGCACAAGAAGAATCCTCTCTGCCTTGAAGCTACCAAATATATATGATTTCATTTACCTCACACGGGCAGGACCGGGGAGTATTATTATTATTACAAATACTTGTGCTATGCCTAAATAAAATAATTAAAATAAAAAAATTAATACGTTTGAATATGTAAGTGTACTTGCTTATAAATTTCAACCTTTCTGTAATATTCTCTACTAGTAATAAAATTGAATGAAAAATTTATTTTTGCTGAGTTATCTTTCCAGACTTTTGATGACTCTTTGCGTAACCAATTTTTTACGTTTTTTTAACCCCGTTTTTGGCAATACGCTGGACAAAGATTATTCATTCCCTCTTCGAAACGGTTCATCATGTTGTGGGCCAAGATCTCTATTCAAAATGTTTGGTCACTCGCTTTTTTCGGTATATGAAATCATTTGATATTTGAAGACTGCATTTCGAAGCCTCCGACGGAGCACTTTGCGTAAGCTAAAATAGTCTTATACCAACTGAGCTTCACGCTTATTCTTTTGTTCTGATAAATATATCATTTTTCTGTTCCTATTTTCAATATCTATCAACACTCTTTTGCTATAAAGATAAGTTATATATATTTTTTAATTAATTTTTTTTTTGTTTTATTGATCGATGATGATAAAATAGTAGAAGACACGGCAACAAAAAATGAAAGTTTACAACTTTTTTAACATCAAGGAACTGCGGGACAGTGGAAAGGTAATATATTTTATAGAAAATGTGTAGGGAGTTTTACAAATGTCGTTAATGTTTCTGCGAAGCTACTAATCATCAAGTCAGTCACATAAAAACTACAGATTTGATCATATAACAATCACAGCATACAAATACGACAATAATCCTAGTTATTGGAGATTACAAATATGGCCGTGACTATGGCGGCATTGTTCCACTGTGAGGCATTGAATATTTATGGCCTTGATTGTTATATGATTGCAAATATGGCCGTGACTGTCAAATCATAAAAATAAAAATAAGTGTAAATTTAATATTTATCTCTATAATCATATTGTCATCAGCAGTGCTTTATTTTGGAACAGTTCCAAAAGGTTAAATCTTGTAAATATATACGGAAGTAGTAGGGATGACAAAATTTGGGTTGGAGTCGAGGTTAACCTTTTCGGTTTTGGATATAAATGACAATTTGTAATACCGGATCCGTAAGTGAACCCAGTCCCAGTTTAATTCAAAAAAATCTGAGCTTCTGAATTCTGGGTTTAGAATCCGGATGATTGCAAAAGAGCCACGATTCTCTCTATCTTTTCGGTGAATTCCTCCTTTCATCTTTGATCTATTACTAACAATAGTGAAAAATAATTCAAAATCAACTAACTGGAAATAAATTCAAAGGTAATAGAGCATACAAAATTCAATTTTCAAACATAATGATGACAAATTTGGCAATGATGACGACAAATTGGGCTTTGTGGGGTTAAAGTCAAGAAGATAGGAGAAATGAGATTTGCACTTCAATATCACGTACGCTGTTCACTCGCATTCTCTTTTTTTAATTCTTTCTTCATCAGCCTTCTTCACCTCTGATGATGATGAACATGAACACAACAAAGCTTGCGAAGCAATGGCGAGTGGCGACGATGATTTGATGAAGCTAAGGGCTGAATAGAGAGGAAATGGTTTGGCTTGATGACGATTTGATGAATTGATGGAGAGAAGGGAGAGAGTAGAAATGTTTGGCAGCAGCCGTGTATTAGGGCAGGGCTGAATTTTTTTTTTTTTAATTTTTCAACTTATATTGAAATAAAGATATCTGGGTTTGGATTCCAAATTTATCAATTCACCCAAATCAGGAACCGGACCTGGATACATTTAGGTTGATAAAATTAAATCCGAGTACCAAATTTAATTTGTTCTGGTACAGGTTGAACCTATCCCAGAATTTTCAAGTTCATCTAAGTCCGGGTCAGGTTCGAGTTAAATTGTCATGCCAATAAAAGAAGAACCTAAATATTTTGGAGTTTGGCTACCTTTATTTTTTTAAAATGAACATTTGTCGTTAAAATTAGGCTCGAGCAACATGAGGTTTCTCATATAAATAAACTTCCTTAGCAGCTACGATTCCGTTTTATTTTTAGATTGCTTTTGATGCTAGAATAAAAAAACGAACAAACAAGCTTCCTCATGGCACTTCATATCTACCTTTGCGTTATAATTTGATCCGCAAAAAATTAAATGATTAATTCATTAATTTTTTTTTTTTGAAGAAGCAGAGAATAAGATTCTTAAACTAAATATTTGGTATAAGACATTTAATATCTGCGTTATTTCATACTTAAGGGGAGTATAAGAATGATGAGCATGTTACATCAGTGGATAATAATAATTATGGGCATGACTTTACTAATTAATGTGAGGGCCAGTTTGATAATGTTGTAACTTTTAAAATAATTCTTATTAGCAATCTTTTGGAAATAATCAGCTGTGGAAAAAATCATTTAAATTTTTGGTAAATTTTATTTTTAAAAGTGCATTGAATTTTAAAACAATTGTATATGTTCAGTAAATCTTATTATTAAATTGCTATAAGAACATAAATGACTAAATTAAATATAATGTTAAATAAATTTGATTTACCCATTTTTAATTACGCATGTAAAATATTTTTGATTCTGTATGCATACTAATTGATTACTAAAATAAATATTTCATATTATTAATTTATTTTTTATTTTTTATCTCAATATAATAGGTAATAAGAATAATAATCTCTTTAAACTTAATAATTTTATTTCCTAATTAGTAAGAATAATTTTGGACTTTTAATAATATAAAGATATATATGGAATTGTATTAAATATACAAGTGATTCCTAAAATCATATTTTTGAAAAGATGGTCCTTCCATGTTTTTCAAAATTTACTTTAGGATGGGATGTTTTTGCCAACAATAATTTCTAAAAAATTTACCAAATATTAAAATTAACTTTTAGCTTTTTAAAATTACTTTTGAATCTTCCAAACACAATTCCAAATGGATCTGAATGCTTGTTTAGTTTTTATATTTTGATATAAGTATATGTTTAATCTATATATTTTTAAGATACCTATGTCACTCATACTCTTGCCTTTTCTTTTCTTTTATAATAATATCCTTACAACAATATTTTTGCCTTCTTGAGGATATTAATGAAAAGAAAACAAAAGCTAAATTATCAAATTAACCTTAAAAGTAACAAAAAAGTTTTAATAAATTTTTATGATGTTGTTTTTACTTTTAGGATTAATTTAGTAAATTATTTTTTTATAAAATAACTATTAGTGAAATCAATGCAAATATGTTAAACATTATTTTAAGCTGGCTGATAGTAATTTATTTATAGATAAATTATTACCAATATTGTTACATGGTTACAAAAAATATTAGTTCTTTCGTATTGATATTTATAGGTTAATTATTTTTATAAATAGTAGTTGATTAAGTGCTACTATAGATAAATTAATTAATGTCAATACAAGGGTATTATTGTAAAATTAAAGAAAATAAGGTTAAGAATATAACATATTTAATTGAAAGAGTGTTTTGAGGTATTTTTAAAACATAAGTAATAAATAGTCACTAAAGTCAAAATATGAGAAGTAAACAAATACTCACCCATTGAATTAGTCATAAAATTGGCCCGAAATTTCGCATCTTGTGTGAAGGATACACCAATATTTCATTCTTGTTAAAGTTAATTCCTCGAGAATTGGTTTAAAGAGATACACCATATGCACCATATTAGTCACCCAAATATCCAATAACATTTTGTCATGTTTGTATTAAATTAAAAAAAAGGTCAATTTAACGGATAATATATAAAATATTGAGTGATCGAATTTTCACCAAATCTATAAAAGATTTCCTAAAGAGGTCTACGAAAGAATTAAACTAAAATATTTAATTAGATGCCGACAAAGGAGGACCAACGAGCCATCTTAATATTATGAATACAAGTTTTTGAAATAAGTATGAGAAGATATTTCTGGGACCAGGGACAAGTTCAGAAAGAAAAATGAAAGCAACATTAACGGTAATTTTAGAACTTTTTCCTAGAAAATTTAAACCAAGTGTTAAATTCGAGGGTGATTCGAAAGAGATTGATTTAAGGAGAAAGATTAAAAAACGTTGGTCATTAGTTGTACAACAATTCAGTAGTACCTTTGTCAAGAGTGTGTATTGAAAAATTGTCAAATAATTGGATTATATTAAATAAAATACGAACATCATACTTCAATTATTAGTTCTCTTACCTCAGGGTCCAAAAAAGTGTCCATTAATTTTACATTATTATTGTACGGTTGTTCTCAATGCTAAATATGTGGTATGATAAGACATTTGTGGCACCTGTTAATTTTTCTGTAACGTTAGTATAATTTCTGTCGATGCTAATAACAGCGTTATAAGGAGTTTAGATAATTAGAAAATTATGATATGCGGTAAGACATTGTTTAGACAAAAGGAAAAAAAAAAAGATCATGCGTGATAGAATAAACATGGAACCATCACCATATCCTGGGTGTAAAAAAGAAAAAATAATATTAACGAAAAATTTAGGTTTTGTGAGGAGAAATGTCACAAGTCAAATAAATGTGTCCAAGAAAGAAGGTATGAGAGCATAAAAGTTCAGTGGTAATCTTAATTAGTCAATTAATCGTAACTACGTGAGATTATTAAGGATATGAAAGATCATTAGGAAGTTTAATAAGTCAATTAAGCACAATTTAAGAGAGGATGAGAGCACAAGAGCTTCGTACAAAACTTAATAATTCAAATAAATACAGTTATATGAGAGCATGAAGTCAAATAAGCACATAGATGATGATTGCAAAAGAGCATAGCTACAACATGACAGCACTTAATAAGTCGACTAAGTACAACTGTAGGTAAGGGTGGCGATTTACTGTTTGATTTGATTTTCGACCAAAAAACTAAATTGAAACCAATTGGTCTGAAATAATATGAACCAAAACTCAATCGAACTTTTGAATTGAACCAAGCCAAATTGAATTGAAATTTCGATCTCGTTCTGTTCAAAATTTTCCGTTTGATCGTAAATTTATATGTATTTATAATTTGTTGTTTTAGCAGCATAACTTCCTGCATAATCCCACTTATGGTTTATTTCTCCATATAATCCCTCAACTTCCTCACCCACTACCATAAGCGAAGAACAAACAAATTTCAACTAAAGAACTAAGACCACACTCAAACAAATCCTTAAGCCTATAAGAAAAATACAAAAAATAAATCAAGCATTGAACGACTTCTCCACATTTAACCTAAGAATCTTTATCAAACAGAGAATCGCACAACTATTAATCCCCAATCTCTAGAATAGAGTTCACATTTGCAACACTTTTATCCAATAACGTAACCAGAGGACAAAAACCAAACATAGGCAAAATCGATGGCAACAGCTGAACGAAGCCACAATGGTAATAGCTGGTGCCTAGCGATGAGATGGCTTGATCATAATCACGATCTGACATCTACCGTCTGCCGTGAGCTAATCGAGGCTGCCGTCTGCCACATGGCGGCTGAAAGACTGCGATAGTGAGATGGTGACTGGAGACCGAAAGAGTGAGACTGAGCGTGGCTTCGTGAGAAACGGAGGGGGCTGGTGCTGTGCTGTGCTTGTTGCTGTTGTGTTCTGTACTTTAGTTTTAATTGCTGTTGTGTTCTGTACTTTAGTTTTAATTGCTGCTGTGCTGAAGTTCTAATTACGGAAATTAGGGATATAGATTTTAGTGATTTTTGGTTTTTCCTTTTTTCTTTTTAAACTAAAATTGCATGAACCCTCTGTATAAACCATTTAGTTTTCGTGGTAAAACCAAATTGTGTAATCTAATTCTACTCGGTTCAGTTTGGCAAAAACCAAATCAAATGGCCAGCCCTAACTACAAGAGAATGCAGTTGTAGAAGAGTATGGTAGCATGAGAGCACAACGATGGGAGATAAGTTCAATTAAAGAAGCTCAACTACTACTGGATCCAGAACTAGAGTGTGGTACTTGGAAGTGTTATCTAAGCTCAATACAAGAATCTAGAAGCTCTCAAAGCACAAAGTTAGTGTAAGACGGAGATAAATGTTGGAGATAAACATTGACAGCAGATAAAACTAAAATTCAATTTTAAAAGGAGATAAATATTAACATCAAATAAAACTCTAAATTAAGTGATAAAGATGATCAGCACAAGGAATTATCAAGAAATCAAAATACTTAAATTATATTACAAATAGAGAATTCTTAATTCATACGAGGATGCAAGCAAATAGTTAAACCATAAAAGAAAAAACTCCATTGTAATCTTAATTTAATAGTGAAAGTTGCTCTTTTTGTACCCATGGATATAAGCCAATTGCCGATCTAGGAAAATTTCCTGTGTCTCATTTATTACATCATCTTATTAATTAATTCTCCAGTTGATATAAAGGGAAATATTTGAGATATCACATTATTCATACAATAATTTAATAACATTTTTCCAGAAGAGCATTTATTTTATAAAATAACCAAATAACTAGATAGTTAATTATATTAAACAAAATATACACATCAGATTGTCATTTATTAAATCTATTGCCTCTTATGTGTAAATTTTTTTTAAAATTAAATGGATCGCAATAAAAATAAGTAGAAGGGTGGATTGGGGTTTAAAACACACACGCGCACACAGAGAGCCTCGGAGGGTTAGGGGGACACGCAGAGAAAGTGAGAAAGCAGAGGCATGTTTATAGTACAATGACGAAAATGGTGATTCTTCAATGATTTTATAAAGTGGGACATTTTGTAATACAACAAGAATATTGGTAGTTTTATGATATTTTACTATAAGAAATTTCAGATGCAGAAGGCTATTGCCAAACCACTTGACACGTGGCTCTTCGTTACTGCCTATATATACTATATGTGTTCCCATTCACTATGCAAATGACGTAAGAGTTACGAATAGAATTGCTCAGTCACACTCTTTTCTTTTTACTCATAAGTACTATGGTAGTCTATAAATTCCTAGCAAACCACCTTAACATTTGGGGGGATCGTTTCATCAACTACAATTCTAAAGATGAGGTATAATGCAGAATTGGGAGTTTTTTTTCTAAATAATAATAATAGTAATAGTACTAATAATAATAATAATAATAATAATAATAATAATAATAATAATAATAATAATAATAATAATCATCATCATCATCATCATTTTAATGTCTGCATTTGAGTATACATCAATGCATTAAAAGATGAACACTGTATTGAACTTTATATACACAGCCTATCTATATTTTTAAAAGATGTAGATGTCCCTAAAGGGAAATTAATTACATACACACACACACAGAGTGAAAGTGGAAAACAAAGATATATCAGAGGCTTCAATCGCAAGAAATTGAAGAATTAATTACACACACACGTACACGCACACACACACACACACACACACATAGAGTGAAAGTGGAAAACATAGATATAACAGAGGCCTCAATCGCAAGAAATTGAAGAAATGAAGGAAGAAGTAAGAAGGGACCTATTGGGCGGTAGTGTTGATTTTTTATCAATTTGAAACTTATTGATAAAATCCTGCGTCTAGGCGTGGGATATCAGTTTGAAAGAGAGTAGAAGAAGCATTATGGAATCTCTATGATGCATATTCCAATCATTTTTATAATGTCAAAGATGAAGACCTTTACCACGTTGCCCTTGGTTTTCGGCTTTTAAGACGACGTGGATAAAGTTCATCTGGTCAATGGTAAGTTTCTTCAAGTTTAATTAAAGGGAAATTTGATATCATCTAGCTTAAAAGACCTTAAATTTTTAATATATATCCATGCCACAACATGTTACGTGCGGCACATGCGTGCGAATATATGATGAATTTGTATAATTTGTAGAACACATGAAGCTATTGTGGCATCATATCATATAATAATCAACTAATAATCACTTCCATTTATTTCCTGTATGAATCAGATATATTCAACAAGTTTTAAAGATGGCAAAGACCATTTCAAGGAGTCCTTGAAAACCAACGTGTCAGGGATCTTGAGCATGTACGAAGCAGCACATCTTAGAGTCAACGGAGAAGATATTTTGGACAAGGCTATTGCTTTCACGATCACTCACCTTCAATCGTTTGATTTATGCTCTATGCAGCCCCTGCATAAAGGCATGCAGAGGATGGAGGCTAGGTTTTAATCTCTGTCTACGAAGATCACAACAAGGCTTTACTGAAGCTTGCGAAGTTGGATTTCAACCATGTGCAGTCATTGTACAAGATCGAACTTAGCGAAATCTCAAGGTCACCTCCAATCTTATCCTTCATGTTATTAATTAATAAGAATCTAATAGATCAAAGATTGTGTATATATATAGATTAAGAATACACGAGACAAGACAACAGGTATATGATCATTCTACTGTGCTATTTATTCATGTTTTCACCAAATTTTTGCTTGGACCTGATTCGACCCAATTAGGTAGTTCCCATCAAATGCAGTGTAAATTGATTCAAACAAATAAACTTATATTTGATAGGAGCTCATGCCAAGTTTGGGTTTAGATGTGTTTTTATGATATTTGGACAGGTGGTTTAGTTGAGGTACACTAAGTGATGAAATGAAGTGATACACAAAGTGAGGTGGTTATATAAGGACAAAATATGGAGAGCTTTATGAAGCTTGACATAAGTTGGTATGGAGTACAAATGTGTACCTAAAAGTAACTCAGATGTTCTCAGGAAGCAACTAAGGTGATTTCACAAAATACTTAGCACAACTAGGACAGCTCAATTAAGCTCATACGTGAAACACAATTTCAATATCAATTTGAAAATATAGAAAAATAAATATAAATATATAAAGAACACATGACCTTTACATGGTTCAGCTTTTGACCTATGGTCATAGGAGTATGTCATCAATAATCTACTAAATAAATGAAATACTATATAAGATTTTACATTGTCAAAATGAATAGCATAAGCTAGATAAATATATAGAGATGTTTAGTGTTGATAAAGATAAAGATAGTGAATAAAAATATGAAGAGTGATAATAAAGCAAAAAAGATGATAAAGGTTGAGAATAAAAAATAGTCTCCAAAAATTGGAGAAGTGGTTGATGATTTAAAAAATGGATTGGGGGGGTGGAAAGGAGAGGAGCAACGAAGAGTGCATACAAGTTAGGTTGGATGTTACTCTTAAGTTAAAAAGAGAGAATGTTCTTAAGTTTGTCTCATATTTAGGGAAAAAAAAAGACAAGAACATTTCTTTTGTACTAAATTTTTTAGTATCTTGAAGCATCCGATCTTGATCATTAATTTCCGAGTCCATCCAATGTTGTAAATTCTTCCCAATGGCCTCTTTATATTGCTCCAAGTATTTTGTTCATTTTTCTCTTGTAGTCTATTTTGCTGTTGTAGTTGTTCACACCTCATTCATTTATTGATTGAAAAAAAAAATCATTCTAGATTTATTCCTAAACAAGATCCGCTTAGTTTCTTGTATTACAAGAATTGAACCACAAGAAACTCGAGAAAAAATTTGGTCTTGATGACACGCGGTTGCTTTCAATTGCTATTTCACTTGTTTTGTAACTCTTTGGGAGCAAATGAAGTTATCGGGGGAGCTCAACCCCTTCGATGAAAGAAAAATTGGTGACAGATATCTTTTATAGTGACTTGTTTTGCAGTTTTCTTAATTAATAATCATGGTGATTCCTCAGGGGCTTTTATAGTTCTTTGACAATGGCAGTTTATTCATAACCTTTCTCGGCTCTTTGATCGTGGAGATTTATTTACTAACTTTCTTAGCTCTTCCATTATGGTGATTTACTCAGAACATTTCATACCTTTTTGATAATTGCGATTTGCTTAGAAGCTCTCGTAGCCTTTTGATCATTGTGATTTACTCATGAGCTATCTTAACTCCTCATCTTGACATTTTGCTCGAGTTTCTTAGCTGTCTAATCATAGTGATTTATTCAATAACTATCTTAGCTCCTTATCATGGTGCTTTCCTTAGAAGCTTTCTTAGCTTATTTATCATGACGATCTATTCAGGAGCTGTCCTAGCTTATTTGGCACTACCTCGGGCAACAGATCCTGACTAGGCACATGAAACAATGGTCAATGAGGGCTAGCAGAAGTTTAAGCAAAATTTAGGTGGCGAAAGGGGAAATGTAGCTCTATATGAAGAAGTGCCTTAAGATGTTAAAGTGCAAATTCAACAACATTTAGGTTTCTAAAATTTTTGAAAAGCTAAAAAAGCAGAAAGGTCTTAAAAGTAAGAACTCCATCGTGCCTTACTCCGAGGGCATGGAAGGAGAGAATGATGAAGATGCAGAAAGAATTGAGAAGCCTACTTCAGTCCAATGCACCATCAGGAGTAGGGGTAAAGAGATTATCGAAGGAACTTCCAATCAAATGAAGAGACATAAGAAGCAAAATTTTCTAGCTGCGCCTATTGTTGCTCAGCCTCTGTGCGCCATAGTTTTGCTTCGCAAGGGAGTATCTATGAAGCTGTATGGCTGTTGCAAGATTTATGTATGATGCTGGCTTGCAATTCGGTGTTGCAAAATATTTTTTTTAAACAGATGGTTAATGTTATTGCTGCAGTGGGTCCTGCTTATGGAATGCCTTCTAATCACTCCTTGAGGAATACGTTATTAAACAGAGTTGCTTAGGAGGCAGGGCCATACTGTGATGAACTGAAAAAACCCTAGAAGGTGACCGGGTGCTAAGTCCTAGATGATAGGTGGACAGACAGAACTGCACATACAGTTATAAAATTTTTTGTTTATTGTCCTAAGGGAATCATATTCCTAAAATCTGTTGATGCCTCAGGAGTCACAAAATCTATTGAAGTGCTTTTAAATTTGTTTGATAGTGTAGTTTAAGAAGTTAGGGCCAAGAATATTGTAAACTTTGTAACAGATACATCACATAATTACAGAGCTGCGGGAAAGCTCTTAATGGACAAATACAGAATCTTTTCCTACAGAAACCGTGGAATGCAATGTATAGACACAATGTTGGAGGAAATTACCCAAATAGATGAAGTGAGTGAGGTTTTTTTATGACAATGGTAGGGTTCTCAATTTAATGAGAAAGAAAACGCTGGAAGAGACATTCTCCTCCTCGCAGTTACAAGGCTCGCTTCCATCTTTCTTACACTGGAAAATATTGTATCTCTGAAGGACCATCTTCATCGGATATTCACTGGTGCAGCCTGGATGCGGTCTAGTTTCTCTAAGCAAAGGGCAGGGCTCCAAGTGGCAGAAATCATAGTAGACCTTATTTTTTGCTCACTTTGTGACCAAACTTTAAAGGTCTCTAGTTTCCATTTTAGACATTATGGATTGTGAAGAGAGACCTTATGTTGGATACGCATATGATGCTATGGAAAAAGCAAAGAAAAGCATCATTACAGCATTTGACAATAAGGAACCTGACTTCATGCCTTATTTGAATGTTATTAAATAGTGGCAGGAGGATTTTAACCGTTCTCTTCGTGCAGCTGCTTATTTCCTTAACCTTTCAGTATTTTATAGTCCTAGTTTCTCCTCTAACAAAAAGGTTTGCTTGATTGCGTTGAAATTATAGAGCCTAAAGTGTCTTGTTGATATATTGCAAGGGACCAGACAGAAAATCTATGACAATAAATATTTGAAAGTAAAAAAGAAAAGAGATTTATTTTGTCTGCATTATATTGTTATTCTCTACAATACTCTTTTATATAGAGCTGACAAAACATAACAGAAAAATAAAATATCTTCATAATATCAAGCCACATCTAACCAAATATTCCTAAGGACTTGGTCCATTGACCAATTATTTAGTAAACTATTATTGAAGCAACTAAGACACGTTTCCAACATTCCTCCTTGTCTTAATAGCTGCAGAGGCCTAATTTGTTTTTTAACATTTCAAATCTAGCTTTTGGCAAAACCTTGGCTAAGATATCTACAACTTGCTTCTCAGTCTCACAATAAAGTAGTTTAATTTTGCTACTCTTTTGTACTTCTCTCAAGTGATACAACTTGATATTGAAATGCTTAGTCTTACCATGAAAAGCAGGATCATTTGAGATTGTAATTACAGCTTGATTATCCATATAAATCTGTGTTGGCTCATTTTATTCCATATGTAAATCTGCAAGTATTTTTTTGATTCAAATTCCTTGATTTACCATAGCATTGGCTGCTACATATTCTGCCTTTGCTACTTTGAGCTATTACATCTTGCTTTTTGGAAGACCATGAAAAAATTCCTGATCCAAAGCTGAAACAAAAACCTATTGTACTTCTCATGTCATTAACAGAGCCTGCCCAATCATTATCAGAAAAACCATGAAGCTTAAATTTCTAACAATAAGAATATTTAATGCCATAATTTGTTGTGCCCTTTTGGTAGCCGGAAAATGCATTCATTGGTGCAATGCATGAATCTTGAGAGCTTACTACAAACACTATGTCTGGTATGGTGGCTGTAAGATACATCAAGCAACCAATTAGGCTTCTATATTTGCTTTCATAAGGTTTTTCTGCTCTATCATCTCTGCTAAATTTCTCCTTCTGATTTATTGGTGTGCTGGTACTTTTGCAATCTTCCATGTGAAGCTTTTGAAGTATTTCCTTCATGTACTTCTTTTGACTTGTGAAGTCTCCATCATGATCTTACTTTACTTCTATACCCAAAAAATAGAACATCAAGCCAAGGTCTGTCATCTCAAAGACTTTGAGCATTTCATCTTTAAACACCTTTACCAGTTTCTTATTACTTCTTGTAGCAAAGAGATCATCAATATAAATAGTAAATATAATTGAGTTAGCATCTATTTCTTTTACATATAATGTACCTTCGCTTGGACCTTTGATAAATCCAAGATTTTGAAAGTGTTCATCAATCTTGCTGTACTATGCTCGAGGAGCTAGGAATGCCAAATCATCGATTGGTCTAGATGAACAGAATACGGATACACAAGGTATTGAGACTCTCACCTTACGCTTCAACAAACTCTGTCAAGAAGCAATCAAATATGCTGAGGTTGGGGCAATAGCAGTGGAGACTTACAATGTGGCGATTACTGCTCTAAAGGAAGCTGGGAAAAAGGTTCTTGCAGTGAAGAAGAATGTTGCTAAAGTCCCTCCTCCAAGCTCTCAAGTTGTATTATATTCTCAGGAAGACAGTAACAAGAAGACACCCCCATCAGTTCCTGAAATGATCCCATCATTATGGCCATGGCAGGAGGCAATGCCTCATCGCTTTAATTTAAATGATTCTGGAGTTCATGTTTCCGATTTGGATCAGCCCAGCATGGCGCCTGTCTTTTCACCGGGATTGTGGCACCCCTGACAGCACGGTATGAAACATGAGAGGATATATCTTTAATAGGGGTTTTTAAGGATTGCTGTTAATTGCAGTTTATAATTATCTTTCCTTGATGCAGGTTGTTCTAACTTGTTTTAAGTCCATGACATGGGTCATAGGAAATAAGAATTCGACCTCAGCCAGTAAAGTAGCTGTTATCAACTTGAAGGTATAAATGCCTTTTCATCTTTGTGGGATAATTTTTATGAACTTGATAGTCTTAGTTACATTAATTTTCAGACTTTATTTGTTGAATTAAGTATGCAAATTATCTGATACTCTTAAAATTAATGTGTTGATGCTGTATTAACAAATAGTCAGTCATTCTTGTCCTGTAATGTGGAAGAGATCCTTCTTATCCTGAACAAGCCTAGTGTCCAATCTTTCAGTCTGCCTCGGGGATAATTATTTGATAATAGCGCTAATTGTACTTCAACTAAATTAAGCATGCATTACTTTTGGTAAGCATGATTCGAGTGCATTATGTTCCTTTTACCTCTTCTGTAGCTGCAAGATTATGGCAAGAAGCCTTCTGGCGAGACTGAGGTGCAGTTCAGACTAACAAGAACGACTTTGGAACCTATGTTGAGATCAATGGCGTACATCAGTCAGCAACTCTCAGCACCTGCCAATAAGGTGGCTGTCATCAATCTGAAGGTATGCGAGAATATATTTTTTTTTAATCCTTATCTTCCTTTTCTTGTTACCTAATGTAAATATTATTAATTGCTGATTTAAGGCAAGTACATTGCATTCTCCTTTTTAGCTCTTTCTTTATGAAAATAAAATCCTAGGCATGAGAAAAATTGATAACGGAAGAATTGAAGGGTTCTTTGACACCCCATTTGGACCTCTGCTTCACTCTTGCCACTTTCATTTTTTCTTTCCATAAGAAATGGAAAAGAAAAGTTGGCAACGATTAGCCTATTGTATGAGAGGAGATTTGTGATTGGTAATGCATAGATGAGTTTTCAGCATGTCAATCGGTGTTTCTAATGTTATATAGTTGTATATGCATTTACTATCGCATTGCACCATGCAATCCGAAAACTCGCTCTATGACAGAGCATCCTTGCCAATAAAGTATGATTTAGACTGAGATATGGGCATATACTAGTGCATGTTTTATTATTGATAAACTTTGATACTATTTGGAAGTTAAATGCTTGACACTTTAGCATCAGCAGACAAAATGAACTAAATGTCAGCTTCTTTGCGGCTGAGTTTGAATCTGAATCTGTAATTTGTCTCCCTTAATTGATTTCGTTATTCTATAGATCTGTCTTAGGTTTCCCATATTCTTTGTTTGACTGTGCATGAAAAGCGTTTGCCATTTATTTAATTGCTTAACAAATGTTGAGAAGTCACTGAAATTGATTTCTAATTTCAATGAAGTATTATGGTGGATTCAGTGAACCTAAGATGGCGCTTTGACAAGACCTTTTTCCCATCTTAAATCTTTTTTAATAATTACTTTGGTGCCTGGCAAAGGAAACATTGAAACATTCAAAGCTGTTTTCTCTACTAGATTTCGTCAGTGCTAACATAATGAGTATCATCAGCAAGGCTGTGAACATTGATATGTTTACATTGTAATAAGAGGGGGGATTGAAGTTCAAGTTTCAGATTCTATCACCGACAGAATCTATATATTATATATTTATACCCTGCTAGCATAAAGATGAGACTGATAAGTTATGAAAGACCCGAGTCCTGAGTCTCCATGACACAAGTCTTGGGGTATTTGTATGCCTGATTGTTTGCGCAAGTTATCTTCAGGTTGGTGCTATGCAATATTTAATACTCAAAAGTTTTAGGACTAACTGATTCTTTGCCGTGCTCTTAGCTCCAGGATACGAAGACAACTTCTGGAGAAACAGAGATGAAATTTCAAGTGTCAAGAGATACTCCGGGATCCATGTTGAGATCCTTGGCCTACATCCGCGAACAACTCTAAAGCTGTTAGGATACTCCTTCCTTCTGTGGTGAGATTCTCTGTGTCTTAATAATTCGATATTTACTGAAACTTTGTTCACAGCAGAAAATGGTTTAGGCTGAAAAGATAATCCTGCTCCAATTTTGTGATACTTGAATGCCAATGTGGTTAGGTGGCCGAGGTAATTTACTAGGAACATGGGGAATATGCTGAAAAAGGAAAGAGCCCATTCTAGAACTTTCAACATAAAACCCCATTAATGTACCTTTTCCTTTAAATATCAATCTATATGATTTACATTGTCAAAGCCAATACCTGATCCTGAGTTACTGTTTGCTTCTGTTATATAATCACTCCTTATGTATTTTTAGCCACCTGAAAAAAAGGGTGAGACACATACTTTTATAGATTTCGTAATGTGTCAATTTTATTCACTTACAACCTTCCTCCCTTCTTTATGAAACGACTCTACTTCATATTGCATCTGTCTAATGAATCATTTTATTTGCATTACATGTTAGTCTCCATTTACTTACATCACGAGTGCTAAGGTCTTTTTATCTTTGTTCCCAGAGTTGGACAATCTCAAAATAAGACCTGGTATGCCGGGGAGCTGATATTTGCCAGAAGACAGAGAGTGTGTGAGTGTGCATGCGTGCGTGTGTGTGTGTGTGTGTGTGTGTGTGTGTGTGTGTGTGTGTGTGTGTGTGTGAACAGAAATATGCAATTTTTCAATTTTCCTTTTTTTTTTTTGGCTTCATTTTCTTTTAAATTGTTGTGAAGGTGTCCTACTTGTGGTGAAACATTTGTGCCAATGAAATGTCTTCTGTACACCAAACATAGCCAAATGCTGGTCTCCACAGTCCACACCATATTTTCTTTTAGCAGCATAAAAAAAGTGCAAGCTGGTAGGACCTTTTCATTTAAGCAGGTTCTATTCCATTTTGTCTATCATTTGTGAATTGTTGAATGTTCTGTTGTTAAAACTTGTTATTCAAATTGCACAAGCATTTTTCCTGTAAATTGTTGAAAAATTGTTTCATGAATTCTTATGTTTACAATTCATATAGAAAACGTGGTGTTGTTCTCATGAGTTTCAATTATGTACCAAGTGTGCAAAGGTTGCAATGTTTGCATCACTCTTCACAGTTTGCTTAACCTCTATCAATGAGTATCCAAGAAGTTTCATACGCATTCTAAGTTAATTTTTTTTAAAAAGATTTCTAAAATTTAGAAACTTCAGTATGCATATTGTGAGGAGTATCCTAATCTGACAGGGGTGCCATAGAGGCATTCATGCTATGCACGGAATGTAGTCTTTGCCTCCATAACTTGAGTTGATGGGGTCTGTAATTTGTTCACTCTCTTTCATCTTCTTTAGTATTGTCATTAGGTGATTTCATGATTGAGTAATGTGTAGGTTTCTCATGGGTTTAATTTTAATTGTAGCTCCAATACACAATTAAGTGTCAAGGAATATCCTTTCTTTTTCCTCCCAAGTACAAATTGCTTTCATTCTGATGGCAAATTCTTTACAGGCTGGTCGAATTCAGAGCGATCTTGTTTGCGAAGCTTGCAGCATGTATAGAGCAGGCAAGAGGATGTACCGTTTGGTCTATAATCATTTGTACCATGTTAATGTCTGTTGACAGAATTGGATTTAGTTTTTAGTTAGGTTTGGTTACTGCTGCTGAATCAACCATATTTCGGTTAGTTGTAGGCTTGTAGTTAGGCATAGTTACTGATATTTCTAACATCTAGGTGATACATTATTTCCATGTAACATGTCGATCACTGGGATTTGTACATGTAAGACTAAAATAATCATAAATAAACACTACACATACTTTGTATCTCTTGTTAGTGATGATATATATGATGGCTAAAAGCTCCTTGTGCACAATGTCATTGCTCTAATTCTTCAATGTTATTGCTCTACTTGATGTCTGAAGTGGTAATCTATGGGATTAATTTGTGCAGATAATGACTTTTAAAACTTTGAATTTATTTGTCTAATTCTGAAAACAGTTTTCTGTTTGCAAAATGAAAAATAATTGAAAGCACTTTTCAAAATTTGGCACGCAATCGGACAGTGGGATGGCTTGCCGAAAATGGATTTTAATAAAATTTACCCAACACCCAAGGGAATTTAAAATTTGCTTAACTAGTATAGATCAAAACTAACAAACAATGACTAATTTTATTGGTTAACATTAAATAAATTACAATCCTGCTCTGGCATTTTTTATTGAAAAGATTCGTTTTAGCTTTTGATCGTCAATTATTGCAGGTCTCTATAGTTTATATACAAAGCAAATAAGCGCAAGAAAATTAGTGAAACAAATCCTTTTGTAATCATTATTAATCGCTTTGACCCTCAAGTTCATAAGGAAAAAAAAAATTTTTTTTGCATTAGACTGGCTAGCTAATACATTCAAATTAAACGAAAATTAAATTTAAATGTTGTCACCAAAACACTAAAGTTAACAATCAACTATTCAAACATAGAATGGAAGCGGAAGTACGTTTATAAAATGAATGAACAACAATGAACACTCTGTCAGAAGCTGGCACTGGTGCTGGATTATCTATCATTCTAGGAATGGCTCAAGGCAAATAAAATTAAATTCTCACAATAAAACTCAATCAAATAGGGTTAATGATTATGAACGCAAGAGGGTAAACAAAATCACAATTGAACTGGAAAATGAAAAGCTACAAAAATATCTAATTGGTCTCCAATGAGAATGAAAAATAACAAAAAAAGTACTAAAATAATTGAAGTCTAGGATCGTCCTACATGATCATTAGGTCTCCAATAACTTCAACTCCTCCTTACCTCACCGTAGTGGGAGTGTACTGCCAAGAGGGTGGTGTAAGTTTCCGGTGGCTCCTTGAGAACCGACGGTGACTGTTCGAACAACAACAGCACCATCACTAGAAAGTTAAAATTACCTTAACCACTAATTGCCCAGCTTCTTCCTCCTTGCACGTTACATCTTTCTATGCATAATCAAGAAACCCATGCAAGTAATGATGTGAGCGGAGCCTGATCCTCCAACTGCAGTGAGTGCCCCTTCTCCAACATATATTTTCCCACCTTCATGCTTGTCCCAACGGTCGTTGACAAGATTGGCCACAACGTTAAAAATAATTGCAGGCAGTTTAGGTGCCATTTAAGATTGAAGTTGAAACTCAGTAAACTATTTGTTTTATAATCTTTGACAAAAAGAGTGTTCAATGAATTTTGTGAAATTGGTTACTGCATAATTTCTTTATTTAAACATTAGTTTTGAAAAGCAAGTAATGGTAGGGGTGGTAATTTGGATTAGACTTTGTTTATTCAATTTAATTCCAGTTAAATTAAATAGGTTTGGATTTGAAAGAAAAATTAATTCATTTAATAAATAGGTGAATTTAATTCGATTCGCTAAATATAAGAATCAAATCCGAATTTGAGACTATTGATTGATTTATTCGTTTACAATTCATTTAATAAACAATTCATAAATGAGTTTGGTATGTGTTTATTCGTTTATTATCCGCTTAATTAAGTTACTTATTTATCATCAATTTTTTATCCATAAATTTTAAAATTTGGAGGATAGTTTCTTAATCATAAGCTAAAATTACAAGAAAAAAAATATTTATGTATAAATGAATTAAATGATTTGTAAATAAATCCTAATTCAATTCGGTTCATTTAGTTTTGTACAATAAATGGATTAAAGGAATATTCATTTAATAAATGAATCGAATTTGAATCTTAAAATTACAATTCATTTATTAAACAAATCAAATTTTCACTCAATTCTTTTAAAATTTGAGTAAAATTGGATTTATTTATTTGTTTTGCTACTTCCAATTAACTATAATTATTTTAAAAGTTAAAATATTACCAAACTTGTCCATAATTAAATAAATACTTTATAATTCATTTTATTGGGAGCTAAGACTTAATTTTAAGATCTTGGTAGGAAAAACCTTAAACCTCCAATGAACTAGAAAATATGTGTATAAATTCAGAGCTAAAACTTTTCATTTTAATAAGCTAAACAGACTTATCCCCCAAAAAAAAAAAAAGAAAAGAGAAAGAAAAAGCTAAACAAAAACCGGCCTTAAAGCCCGCCTTAGTCGGAGCCGAAGTCTAATTTGGTTGCAAAACCAAGCTTCGGCCTGGGCCTCAGTGGTATCAACCCAACGACAATTTTGTCAGTTATCCCCAAAATAGAGTTTTTTTCCCCGCCCCCCGCCCCCCCCCCCGGCCCGCAAAACTTATGCCCTATAATTAGGCTTAGCAATTTAACCCGATTCGAATTTTAGCCCGATTAACTCGGTTCGAATTTTTTAGATTTTATCCCAAATATTCGGGTTTCGGATCGGGATCGGGTCTAAAAATTAAATCCCGATCAAAATTCGGGTTAGGGTCGGGTCACATATCAACCCGACTCGACCCGACCCGATGTTTAAAAAAAAAAAACACACGCACGCTGCCATTTGCCAAGCTAGGAGCCAGCCCACACAACACACGCACGGGAAAAAACACACTCACGCTGATTCAGAACCACACACGCACACTGGAAAATGGAAATCACATTCAGTCATTCACAAATCACAATTTCACAGTCAACACTCAACAAAACCTAACCTTAAGTCTGCCGCCACCCACCACCGGATAACCAACAAAACCCAGCAGCCTGCAGCCAGCAACAATCATCCAGCCGGCAACCGCCCAATCATTTCCCAGCAGCCAGCAACAATTATCGGTCCCTTTGGTACTCGTCAGCAGCCAGGCCGGTCTCTTTCGTACTCGGCTCTAGGCCGCGACTTTTGCAAACCCCCTGTCTCTTGAGTCTTGACTGGACTCTGGAGAGCTCCTGGAGCTGGCCGCACTCCATCTTTTAACAAGTCATGCTTTTGTTAGAGTCTTGACCAAATATCTTCCAGGTATCAAATAGCACTAGGGCCCGGACTGTAGGAAATAAATATCAGGAAACATTAGGCAAACTAGGACCAGAACAGATCTTTTTTCTTTTTCTGTGTGGGAATGAGCCAGGTATCCCAGGTGTCAATCCTCACTTAAAATTTTGTTATTACCAGGCTGCATTATTGGTTCGGTTGAGCATAGTTTTTTAATGATTCTTTGACTTCAAGATGGAGGAATTAATGTGGAAATGCTTAATAATGCGTTACTATGACTGAAATGTTAATAGCTTGGATACTAGTGTTTAGGTGGTTCACTGGAATTTCTGTGATCTTTGGCATGCATTGCCTAATTTGCCTTGCACTTCTAAATTGTTGAATTAGCTTTTAATCATCCAAGTCTTGGTGTTTGTCACACAACTTCGAAGAGAGTGAAACTCACTTGTTAAGATAACCAGCAATTTTATCCTTCAATTTAATTTTGAGCTTGTATGCATTTGGTTAGTTGTCATGATAATTAATTGATTATGTAGTTATTTAATTGAGTAATTATCATATTCATGATAATTAATTGATTATGCAATTAATTAATTGATTAATTTTATGATGAATTTTTTTCCATGTGGGTCAATTAATTATGTATTTAATTAATTGATTATGTTATCATATTCATGATAATTAATTGATTATGTAGTTAATTAATTGATTATATAGTTACTATAAATATTATGATAATTATTAATTAATTGATTATGTAGTTACTATAAGTATTATATTTTAGATAAACATATTCTCGTATAAGGTCATAAATATTAATTATTATATTTGTAAATTATATTTAATCATATTTTGAATTTGTAAATTAATTTAAACTTGTTACACATTTAATTTAGGTCGCAATGTCAAATTCGGATGTACGGAAATCAAATTCACTCAATGATTTTCATATTGGTGAAGAGAATATAAATGATATCATTCAAGAGGTCGAAGGGATCCAAAAAGTCGAAGAAGTTGAAGAGGCATCTCGTGATGATGATGGAGCGCAACAAAGTAGTAACAAAAAAAAGCGAGGTGTGCGAGAACCTTCTCATGTTTGGGGACACTTCACCAAGGTAACCATTGATGGTGAATTAAAGGCAAAATGTAATTATTGTCGAGCTAAGTTGGTAGCATCTAGTAGTAATGGAACTTCACATTTGGATAGACACTTGAAAAGATGTAAGGGAAAGGGTGTTCCTTCAGTTTCTGATAGCCTGCAAAAAACTCTAAGTGTGACAAGAAAAGATGATGGAACAAGTTGTGTTGAGGCAAAAGAATTTGATCCTATTATTGCTCGACAAAAGATAGCAACATTGGTTATCAAGCATGAACTCCCACTTAATTTTGTGGAATATGATGCATTTAGGGATTTGATGTCTTATGTTAATCCTTTGGTGAAGAATTTGAGTCGGAATACTTTAAAGAGTGAGATCCTTAAATTGTATCAAGTTGAAAAAGCAAAAGCAATGGCTTTGTTGGAGAATAATGATAGTAGAGTGGCAATTATTACCGACATGTGGACTGCAAGTAATCAAAAGAAAGGGTACTTGGTTGTTACAAGACATTTTGTGGACAAATCTTGGAGGTTACAAAGTCGAATTTTAAGGTACTTTTCTTATTAATTGATACTTATTTTTAATTCAATTTAATTAATTTAGAATTTTAATTTTTTGGTAATGAATATACTAATATATTTGTAAAGTCAATATTATTCTTATTTATTTTTAATATATTTGCAAAGGTGATAACTTGATATTGTATTTACAATTTTATAATTTAAGTTAATTAATTCTAAAATTCAGTTTTAAAATGAATAGGTTCATATATTTACCGGCTCCACATACAGCAGAATTTCTTTCTGAAGCACTTTTTAAATGTATGTTGGATTGGAATGTGGATAGAAAGATATCAGTTGTAACTTTAGATAATTGTTCCACCAATGATGCTATAGTTGATAGGTTAATGGGATTGATTCCAGTTGATTCTATGTTAATGGGTGGGGATTTTTTTCATATGAGGTGTGTAGCTCATATTTTAAATCTAATTGTGAAAGATGGGATGAAAGTAATTGAAGAGTGGATTAAGAAGATTAGAGAGAGTGTGGCTTATTTGACGAGCACACCAAAGAGGGTAGAAACTTTTGAAATGACTGCACGACAATTACAAGTTAAGTGTGAGAAAAAATTGGTGCTTGATTGTATAACAAGATGGAATTCTACATATCTTATGCTTGATGTTGCCGTGAAATATAAACATGTCTTTTCTAGACTGCAGCAGCGTGATAAGTACTACACCTCTTTGCCAACAGATGGGGAATGGGAGATGGCTGAAAAGATGTTAGAATATTTGCTACCGTTTTACTCTATGATAGAGTTATTTTCAGGTATACAATATCCCACATCTAACCTTTTTTTTTCCAATGATATGTGAAATGAGAATTAATTTGGATGAATGGGAACTTTCCGATGTGCCTGTGGTTAGAGAAATGGCTAGTTTTATGATTATGAAATTTGATAAATATTGGGCTCAAATTCATGGGATTTTAGTGATGGTGGTTATTCTTGATCCAAGGTTTAAGATGCAATTAGTTAACTATTATTTTCCACAGCTTTATGGTGAGGGTGTGGCAAATGAGATTCAAAGGGTGCGTAATTTAAGTAATAATTTGATTAAGTTTTATGAAAGTGAAAATGGGAATGTGAGTGATGCAGTTGTTGGTGAATCTTCTTCGGTCGATGTTCGCTTTAATTCTAATGTAGGAGTTGGCCGTAAATTTTTTGATATAAGGAAGTTTGAGGCATTTGCAAACCAAAATAGTGAGACCATGGTATCGAAGTCCGATCTTGAGAGATACTTAGAAGAGCCTTTAGTCAAATCCACTTCGGACTTTGATATTTTGAATTGGTGGAAAGTGAATCAAGCTAAATACCCTATCTTGGCTCAAATAGCCAAGGATATCTTATCCATTCCCGTGACAACCGTTGCTTCTGAATCCACATTTAGCACTGGAGGTAGAGTCTTGACTCCGCATCGGAATCGACTTCATCCTATAACTTTGGAAGCACTTATGTGCACTCAACATTGGCTATGGGCGAACTCCAAAGGTATGAATGCAAATAATGTATAAAATATGCATAAAATTGGTTTAATAATAATTACAAAAACTTAAATTATTTTCTCACTTTCGTTTTTTTATAGGTAAAATTTTTGAAAGTGAAATTTTTACTGGAGAAGAATATGTAGATGAAGATGAAAGTGGCCCACAAGTATTGGAGTAGTCTCTTTTTTTTTTTTTTATAAATGTTTGGTTGTGGAATTTAATTATAAATCTTTATTTGGATAAGACTTTTTTTTTTTATGTTGGATTGTAAAATTGAATTGTGTATTTTTATTTGTATAAGACATGAGCTTTTTTTTTTTTTAACTTGGGTTGTTGAATTGAATTGTGTGTTTTTATTTGTATTGCATTGTATATTTTTAATTTAATTGCATTGTGTGTTTTTAATGTTGAATTTTATAACTAAATTGTGTGAGGTTGAAATAGTTATAGAATTATATTGTATTTTTTAATTTAATTATATGTTTTTACTTCTTAATGTTGATTGTGGAATTGAATTGTAAAATATTATTATTATCAATCAATTGTTTTAAAAATTATTTTATGATTAATTGTATTATATATTTTACTTGTATGTTGTTAATTATTTTAAATCAAAAATTATTTTTTGTTTTATATTCATAAAATTGTAATTAGAAGAGAATAAAAATAAAAAATAATATGAATGAATTTAGTATGTAGTTATAAAATTGTAAAGTATTAATAAATTTAAATTTTAAGTCCAAATTATTAATTTTTATTACAATAATTCTTAGAGGGTCGGGTTGGGCCCGACCCGAATCGGGTCACTATAGGGTCGGGTCTGACCCGGCCCGAATTATAAATATTCGGGTTTTACTCGGGTCGGGTCTTAGAAAATATTTTTCGGGTTGGGTTCGGGCTTGACCAAACCCGGGCCCGACTCGACAAATTGCCAAGCCTACCT
Source organism: Aegle marmelos (assembly GCA_030449875.1). Lineage (NCBI taxonomy): Eukaryota > Viridiplantae > Streptophyta > Magnoliopsida > Sapindales > Rutaceae > Aegle > Aegle marmelos. The sequence continues at coordinate 16,406,262 of JASUUL010000023.1, forward strand.
ACAGTCTATTAATTGTAACATTCTAACCCACAAAACTCCAAATGACACACCATATTATCTGAAAAAATGGATCGATAAATTAATGATGAAGCTTTTTTACCTCGGTGTTATTAAATATGATTAACATCAATTGTGGTCTTTTGTTGATTCAAAAAAATTTATCCAATGATAATTATACTGCATGCACTACTAAAAAAAAAAAAAAAAGCTAACCAATGGTGAATTTTGAACATCATACACCCTGTTAGATGACAGTTGTCCAACTTTCATCGAAATCTATGTTAAGAAATTTTAGATGCCGTTTGTATCTATCATGAAATTTTCAAGCATACATGAAAAATTTCTATCAAAATATTATCCAATATGACTAAAATCTGTCATATAAATTTTAATATTTAATTAAAATCAATATTTAACTAAATATTAAATCATTTAAAATGATAAATATTTAATTTGGTGGACCTAATTTTTTTAAATTATTAGGAATTGATATTAGTTTTAATTTTTTTAGAGGTAATTATTTATATTATTAATTTAGCTGGAATAGTTTTTTGGTGCTAATTCTTATTATTATTCTTCTTAATTTCGGTGGGAATGAATATTATATTATATATATATAATTAAGTAATATCACAATAAAAAAAGAACTACAGCTGGCCATTAGATATAGACAATTAATATTAAGATCTGAGTAATATCATGATACGATCATTTCATTATACCATGTATCAATGAAAAGAATATAATATGATCATTGATTAGAAGTACTTATTAACATAGCAATCAATCCAAAAATGCAGAGTAGCAATTAAATAGATCATTGAATCAATTTAGTCACTAATTAATCAACAACATCAACACCTAAAATTATGTCCCGCAACTCAATCAACACTGGCAAATCATGTCTAGCAAATCAATGAACCAAAAAACTTGAAAAAGGATTAGCAAAACATGCAAAAAGAAAAAAAATGATGAGCACTTGACTCCTGAAACCCAATCATATCACAACTTCAACGACTCTCATTCATCACACCTGATGAACCTCAGTCATTACTAACACCTTAACAAAAGTACATAAACTATGAATAGAAAGGAAAACATTCGTGAAAGATATATTAAAATCTTGTGAAACTCAATTAATCCAGTAAGTAAACAACTCATCAACACAGCAGCATCCTCCAAAAAAAATTAGAAAAAAGTACACAGGCTTTGAGACCAGCAACAAATAAAAGTCTATCAACTTGTTAATCAAGCACAAGGCTAAGCTATTTTGTGATAAACCTTTACCTTTATTCAACTTTAAATGTAGTTTTCATTATATGGTGCTAAATGATCTATTATCCCAGGTTAGTCTGCTGAGTCTGCTCCGGAGGAACTATCCGATACAACAGACGCATTCCCACTTTCCTGCATGGAATAACCGTTCGGTTCCTTTCGTTAACACTAGTCATTCAAAGAAGTCAATGAAGAAGAGAGTTCTCCAGATTGATCAGAAGATCCTTTCTATCTACTCCGACTGAGAGATGGCCCCTTTGCGGTCGTGACAGCCAATGCTGAACCCTTGCCGGCTCAGAGACTCCTTTCTGCCCATCCTCAATCTTAGAGCCATCTAACCGCTTGGGTGTATACAACAGAGGATTTCACCCCATTCCCCTTAGGCATTGGTCTACGCTTAACTTATCTTCAAGTTTGGTGCTCGGCATGCCCCTTGCTTGCGAACTGAACTTATTTAGTAGGGCGGGTAGCTTTGGAGATCCCATTCCTCACGTTTACAGCTGTCCCCAGACTGCAATGAGTACTGGTTCAACCTTTTCAGTAGCGTTGGTGGCACCATAAAGGAAAGAGAAAGGTGACTCAATCACTTGTTCATCATAAGTCATACTAAACCAGACATCTTGACCCCTAATCTCATTGCTACAGAGAAAATAAATATTAAAAAAATCACAAGAAAAATTCAAATAAGGTTTCTACACTATAAAAGCCACTACTCTTAATCAACCCATTTGATAGGTGCTTAACTCCTCACATCTAATTAGAGAAAAAAGAATTACAACCAAATAATTTTACCTTAAGTTTCAATCAAAATAAGAGAAGTAATAACTTACTTGACTTTCAAATCACATAAACTCCTAGAAATTCCTAGGTAAAAACATTTTTGAAAATGAGCTCCCGCTTCTTTATGAAAAAACAAATATTACAAAAGCATCCAAGAAATAATAGTTCAAGCTTACTAATTCTTAGAATCTCGTCCAATATCCGCAATAATTGTTCCAGGAAAGCCTTAAGACTCATTGCTATTAGATCAAAGACCTAAATTGAAAATATATATGCTGAGTCAAATACTTGCAAAATACAAATAGAAATTTACTTAATGAAATGTACTGCAAAAGAAGGGAGGTCAGAACTTAGAAAGGGTAAAGCCATTGAAGTCTGCATTTCAAAATTTCAAACGTAGAAAAGCACTAGCACATCCCTTTAATCTTAAAATTTTCAGATTGTCAAATTAATGATGTACAACATCATTAAATAGGCTACTTTTAAAGAGAAATTAATTGAACCATTTTATAAAATTAACTAAACTAAAATGTTCTTTATTCTTTTTATATGAAGCAAATTAATCAAGCATATAAAATTGTTCACCATTTGACAGCTAAACATATCTCAAGGTATATATATTTGCTTTTATTAAGCAATGAAAGTATCCAGACAGCTACTAAAAAATCCGAAAAAATATGCGCATGGTTCAACTTGTCTAAATATTAATATTTGGTTTAAAAAATAGATAGTTTCGTAGCAAAGTTGTGTATCTTAATTCTTTATTGAAATTAAAATATAAATTTAAGAAATCATGCTCGAAAATCAGCAAAATCATGTAATCGTGCAAATTGGTGAGACAATTACAAATTAACGAAGGAAACTCAACAACCATTGAAATGGATCGGGGACAAAAAATTAATTTTACCCAACGTAGGGTTTGCCTTGCCGTGACTAGAAAATTAAACGACTGTGTTGAAGTAATCTCGGACTCAATCGCAGCACTGATTATGTGTTAAACACAATGGACTGTGGCGGATCGAGGATGATGACCTATCTGGTTGCGTCGGCTGTTCGCAGAAATTGAATGGTACTTCAACAACCCTACAACTTAGTGCATATTGTTGCCTGCAGCTAGCTAGCTCAGATACTTAACTATTCAGCGATAGCAACAACAAGAACACTAGCTGGATGTGGTAACAAAAACAAAATAGCAAGAAAATAAAAGAAAAGAAATGGTAAAAAAAGAAAAAAATGACACTGAAGAATCAGAACTTGATGCAAGTAATGATCCTATGCCACCTTTGCCTACTTAGGCACGCATACACAAAAAAATAACAACATTCGTATTTTAACTAAATCATTTTTGAATGGATGGACCAAATAAATGCCTAATATTTTAACATACAAGAAAAATTAACCTCAAGCCAGATCAATACTACAAGATACACGCTAATAATATAAAAAGAAATAGCAATATACCCAAATAATTTTTAAATAAGCTGAATTTTCATGGTCCAGGCACTGTCATTAAACTACCTCGATCCGTAGAGCTTGACAAGTTACAATGCATCTACCTTCCACAAAGCTACAAATAGTCATTTTTCTATACAAATAAGTTTGATGAATTTTACTAGTGCAGCTTTATTATGCCTTTACTTGTAATAAGGTTCCTATCGTATTATTTGAAAGACTCTTCAGTAACTATTCGAAAAAGAACAGCACAACACGTGAATGCCTCCTATTGGTTATCAATTTTAGCTTGTTAATGACATATTTTATTAATAATCAAACTGCTATGTTTGCGTCGCTGAAAATATATGAGATATCAGTTAATTCAGAAATTAATGAAAAAATTAATTTAAGAGACGAAAGTAGAAAGAAAGATGAGGGTGGGGGATGGAATGGAATTGATTAATTACTTGATTATTAAGTACCTTAGTACTTGAGGCAAGAACGATTCCTGGCTCTGTGCATTGTAAGAGAAAAGGGAAACCGAGATTTTTTTTTCATTAACACAATGTAATTAATTAATTTGAAAAACTGTTAGCTTTAATTTTCAAATAATATGGAAAAGAAATTTATAAAAAAATAGAAAATGAAAATTGTAATTATTTTGGGAAGCTAGTATAATTTTGCTTATGCCTTTTCTTCTTCTTCAATCTTCTGTGATTGGATTTAACAATCCATGTAACATACACATGTCTTATATTTATGATCTATTTATATCCGTAAGTTATAAGTCATTAAAATATTATGAATTTATATATCATGAATCTATCATATTTTCAATATAGATTCGTAATATAACGAGATAAGTCATAAAATTTCTAACATTATTTAATATTTTTTTAGTAGTGATGTGATGTGGTGTAGGTTGAAGTGTAAAGTTGACGCCATATTTAATATTACAATTGACCAGTTATAGTTTAAAATGTTTGCAGCTGTATTTTAAAGGTGAAGTTATTGATTTTAGCCACATCACATTTATAACGTGAAAAATTATATATATCACACTTCACGACCTTTTTTTTTTTTCCATAACTACATTCTTTTGTCATAGCATGCAGTAGTTTTAAACCACTTCATAACAAACAACTGCTTTTGAATTTTCCTATTGCTGGAATATTCCTATACGACTATATTGAATTTTAATTTAACACTAAAAACGTTGAAACCACAGATATTATTAGAGAATTCAGAAGACAGAAAATCATATTTTTCAATTAGTATTTTTATTAAAATAAGAATGGACTGTGTTGACAAACCCCTCAAATTAAATTTGAAATTGAAATAATAGTGAATCCTACCATGCATTATCTCTATAAAGGTTGTCGTTAATTAGTTGCTCCATTGTAATCAATACAACACAAATTGGATATGGCTCTGCTCATCGTATTCCTTGTGTCACTCCCATTAATCTTTTACTTTCTTCATCTCAAAAGGAAACGCATAAACAAGCCCAAAACGACAGGTGCTTTGTTACCACCAGGACCTCGAGGTCTTCCCTTAATGGGAAACCTACACCAGCTTGAAAGCACAAACCTTCATTACCAACTCTGGAATCTCTCCAAAAAATATGGTCCACTGATGTCACTACGCCTTGGCTTTCTGCAGACCGTAGTAGTTTCTTCAGTGAAAATGGCCAAAGAGGTTTTGAAAACCCATGATGTTGAATTTAGCGGCAGGCCAACATTGGTTGGCCAGCAAAAATTAACCTACAATGGCTTAGATGTTGCCTTTGCCCCATACAACGACTACTGGAAAGAGATGAAGAAAATATGTGTCATTCATCTTTTTAATGCCAGTAGATTCCGCCATTTTCGTCCCGTGAGAGAAGAAGAGGTGGCACGCATGATTGAGAAGATTTCATCATTCTCATCATCACCATCACCAACAGCGGGGGTTATTAATCTGAGTGACTGTTTGATGTCACTTACAAATTCGATCATATGTAGGATTGCGTTTGGGAAGAACTTTGAGAATAAAGCTGGCGAAAGAAGCAAGTTCCACTCGTTACTTGATGAGACTAGGGTTGTGTTGGGAGCCTTCTATTTCCAAGATTTTATTCCTTTCTTGGGTGGTTTTTTTGATAAGCTCTCGGGAATCACTCGTCGTCTCGAAAACAACTTCAAAGAATTTGATGCATTTTACCAACTACTCGTTGAGGAGCATGCAGGTCCAAACAGACCAGAAGACCACGTACGTGGGAATATAGTTGATGTTTTACTTCAAGTTCAGAAAGATCGCGCTGAGGACAAATTTCGGAGATTTACTTGTGATAACATCAAAGCTGTGCTGATGGTAACTTTTTTTTTTTTTGGTAACTTTTTGTGGTGCATGTATTTTCATGACTCATCTAAAATATCATTGCCAAAACTTTTGTAAAATTGTTAAATCTGACAAACAAAACCTATCCCAAATGTTATTGTCGTAATTTTTGTAATTGTTAAATAGGACTTTTTAAGTTATAAAATTATTCTTGTGTGATATCTATTAAAATAAAAAAAAAATCAAAATATGCAAGACAATAGTAGAGCACATATGAGTCGGTAAATTTTAACGGACATGTATCATTAATAACGACATGAGACTAAAAGCCACTAACCGGCATGCACACTATTATTATTTATTTAATGAAAGCCTTTGCTTGCGTTCAGACCTTGTTTGTCGGTGCCACGGACACGAGTGCAGCTGCAATGACATGGGCAATGACAAACGTAATGAAGAATCCAAGAGTAATGGAGAAAGCACAGAAGGAAGTGAGGGATTTGATTGGAGATAAAGGGTTTGTAGATGAAGATGATTTGCAGAAACTGCCATATATCAAAGCCATACTAAAAGAGACACTTAGGTTGAACCCACCAGTTCCAATAATACCAAGAGAAACAACCAAGAGCTGCACGATAGATGGATATTATATACCAGCAAAGACACTTATTTATTTGAATGGATGGGCAATATCTAGAGATCCCGATGTTTGGGAGAGGGCAGATGAATTTGATCCTGACAGATTTATTATTGGTGACAAGTCCAATATTGAATTGACAGGGCAAAATAATTATGAGCTTATACCATTTGGTGGCGGCAGAAGATTTTGTCCCGGGGTTCATATGGGAATTGCAACTTTGGAGCTCGCAATTGCTAATCTCCTTTACAAATTTGACTGGGAAATGCCTGCTGGGGTGAAAATTCAAGACTTGGATTTTGACATCGGGCCCGGTATTATTATGCACAAGAAGAATCCTCTCTGCCTTGTAGCTACCAAATATGTATGATTTCATTTACCTCACACGGGCAGGACCGGGGAGTATTATTATTACAAATACTTGTGCTATGCCTAAATAAAATAATTAAAATAAAAAACTTAATACGTGTGAATATGTAAGTGCACTTGCTTATAAATTTCAACCTTTCTGTAATATTCTCTACTAGTAATAAAATTGAATAAAAAATTATTTTTGCTAAGTCATCTTTCCAGACTTTTGATGACTCTTTGCCTAACCAATTTTTACGTTTTTGTAACCCCGTTTTTGGCAATACGCTGAACAAAGATTATTCATTCCCTCTTCGAAACGGTTCATCATGTTGTGGGCCAAGATCTCTATTCAAAATGTTTGGTCACTCGCTTTTTTCGGTATATGAAATCATTTGATATTTGAAGACTGCATTTCGAAGCCTCCGACGGAGCACTTTGGGTAAGCTAAAATAGTCTTATACCAACTGAGCTTCACGCTTATTCTTTTGTTCGGATAAGTATATCATTTTTCTGTTCCTATTTTCAATATCTATCAACACTCTTTTGCTATAAAGATAAGTTATATATATTTTTTAATTTATTTTTTTTTGTTTTATTGATCGATGATGACAAAATAGTAGAAGACACGGCAACAAAAAATGAAAGTTTACAACTTTTTTAACATCAAGGAACTGGGGGACAGTGGAAAGGTAATATATTTTATAGAAAATGTGTAGGGAGTTTTACAAATGTCGTTAATGTTTCTGCGAAGCTACTAATCATCAAGTCAGTCACATAAAAACTACAGATTTGATCATATAACAATCACAGCATACAAATACGACAATAATCCTAGTTATTGGAGATTGCAAATATGGCCGTGACTATGGCGGCATTGTCCCACTGTGAGTCATTGAATATTTATGGCCGTGATTGTTATATGATTGCAAATATGGCCGTGACTGTCAAATCATAAAAATAAGTGTAAATTTAATATTTATCTCTATAGTCATATCGTCATCAGCAGTGCTTTATTTTGGAGCAGTTCTAAAAAGTTAAATCCTGTAAATATATACGGAAGTAATAGGGAGGACAAAATTTGGGTCGAGTCGAGGTTAACCTTCTCGGTTTCGGATATAAATGGCAATTTGTAATACCGGATCCGTAAGTAAACCCAGTCCGAGTTAAATTCAGAAAAATCTGAGCTTCTGAATTCTGGGTTTAGAATCCGGATGATTGCAAAAGAGACATGATTCTCTCTATCGTTTCGGTGAATTCCTCCTTTCATCTTTAATCTATTACTAACAATAGTGAAAAATAATTCAAAATCAACTAGCTAGAAATAGATTCAAAGGTAATAGAGCATACAAAATTCAATTATCAAACATAATGATGACAAATTTGGCAATGATGACGACAAATTGGGCTTTGTGGGGTTAAAGTGAAGAAAATAGAGGAATTGAGATTTGGATTTGTGGGGTTAAAGTGAAGAAAATAGAGGAATTGAGATTTGGACTTCAATATCATGTACGCTGTTCAAGCGATTGTTCTCGTCTCCACTCATGCTTTCTTCTTCCTTTGCTGCGGCTGCCACTTCTAATCTTTTTTTCTTCTTCGTTTTTTTTGGGTTTTTTTTTTAAATTTTCGTATTCTTTTATTGATTTTTTTAATTCTTTCTTCATCAATCTTCTTCACCTCTGATGATGATGAACGTGAACACAACAAAGGTTGTGAAGCAATGGCGAGTGGCGACGATGATTTGATGAAGCTAAGGGCTGAATAGAGAGGAAATGGTTTGGCTTGATGACGATTTGACGAATTGATGGAGAGAAGGGAGAGAGTAGAAATGTTTGGCAGCAGCCGTGCATTAGGGCAGGGCTGATTTTTTTTTTTTTATTTTTCAATTTATATTGAAATAAAGATATCTGGGTTCGGATTCCAGATTTATGAATTCACCCAAATTAGGAACCGGACCTGGATACATTTGGGTTGATAAAAGTAAATTCGAGTACCAAATTTAATTTATTCTGATATGGATTGAATCTATCTCAAAATTTCTAAGTTCATCTAATCTATAAAAGATTTCCTAAAGAGGTCTACGAAAGAATTAAACTAAAATATTTAATTAGATGCCGACAAAGAAGGACCAATGAGCCATCTTAATATTATCAATACAAGTTTTTGAAATAAGTATGACAAGATATTTCTAGGACCAGTGACAAGTTCAAAAAGAAAAATGAAAGCAACATTAACGGTAATTTTAGAACTTTTTCCTAGAAAATTGAACCAAGTGTTAGATTCGAGGGTGATTCGAAAGAGTTGATTTAAAGAGAAAGATTAAATACTGGTCATTAGTTGTACAACAGTTCAGTAATACCTCTGTCGAGAGTGTGTATTGAAAAATTGTCAAATAATTAGATTATATTAAATAAAATACGAACATCGTACTTCAATTATTAGTTCTCTTACCTCAGGGTCCAAATAAGTGTCCATTAATTTTACATTATTATTGTACAGTTGTTCTCAATGCTAAATACGTGGTATGATAAGACATTTGTGGCACAATTTCTGTAATGTTAGTACAATCTCTGTCGATGCTAATAATAGTGTTATAAGGAGTTTAGATAATTAGAAAATTATGGTATGCGGTAAGACGTTTTTTAGACAAAAGAAAAAAAAATCATGCGTGATAGAATAAACATGGAACCATCACCATATCCTAGGTGTAAAAAAGAAAAAATAATATAAACGAAAACTTTAGGCTTTGTGAGGAGAAATGTCACAAGTCAAATAAATGTGAGCAAGAAAGAAGTTATCAGAGCATAAAAGTTCAATGGTAATCTTAATTAGTCAATTAATCATAACTACGTGAGATTATTAAGGATATCAAAACTCATTAGAAAGCTTAATAAGTCAATTAAGTGCAACTTAAGAGAGAATGAGAGCACAAGAGTTTAGTACAAAACTTAATAATTTAAATAAATACAGCTACATGAGAGCATGAAGTCAAATAAGCACATACATGATGATTGCAAAAAAGCATAGCTACAACATGACAGCACTTAATAAGTCGACTAAGTACAACTGTAGGTAAGGGTGGCGATTTACTGTTTGATTTGATTTTCGACCAAAAAACTAAATTGAAACCAATTGGTCTGAAATAATATGAACCAAAACTCAATCGAAGTTTTGAATTGAACCAAACCAAATTGAATTGAATATTTTAATCTCGTTCTGTTCAAAATTTTCCGTTTGATTGTAAATTTATATGTATTTATAATTTGTTGTTTTAGCAGCATAACTTCCTGCATAATCCCACTTATGGTTTATTTCTCCATATAATCCCTCAACTTCCTCACCCACTACCATAAGCAAGGAACAAACAAGTTTCAACTACAAAACTAAGACCACACTCAAACAAATCCTTAAGCCTAAAAGAAAAATACAAAAAATAAATCAAGCATTGAATGACTTCTCCACATTTAACCTTAGTGAAATACAAATAAGCAACCCAAGAGGGGGGTGAATTGGGTTATTAAAATTTATTTTACAAATGGTTCAATCTAATGCCTTAATGCAAACAAAAATTAAGTTTTACAGCAATTAAATCAAATATAATAAATTAGACAATGCTTGCAAAATAAATGAGTAAGGAAAGAGAATACAAACACAGTAATTTTTACGTGGTTCGGCAATCCCCGCTTACGTCCACGCCTCCAAGCCAACCGAGTTTGAGGATTTCACTATCCAAGCCTCCTAAGGCTTCAAATGTTTACAATTGACTTCCAAGGTGTTAATGAACCTTTACAATTAAGAGATTATCACCTTAATCTCTTTACCCCAAGTGTTTCCCTCACTTGAATATTCTCAATACAATACAAAATAGAAATTACAGCAAGACACTCTCTAATAGAGTAGATTCACAAATAATGACACAAAAATAATTTAATCTATTGTGATTTGCAATATGGAAGCTCAATGTATGTTTTACAAACTTATTTTTACTTGCTAGAGTTGTTGAAATGAAGTTGGAGTTGAGTTTTTATAATTCAAGCACGAAAACTAGCCGTTATTGTCAAATTCCAGTACTCAAGCGGCTAGCTGCTTAATTTAGCAGAATTCAAAACATCGTAAAAAATGAAATTTACCGTTAATTTTGAATTTTCTTCTGAAGAATACTATTCACGAAATTATAGTTTTACCTTAAAACTTACTCAAATTATGCTATCACCCAAAACGTCATAAAACTTTTCAAAAAGATCCAATCTCAGAAATTTTAAATATTATTTAATTCCTAAAAATATTCTAAAATTATTATATGACCCAAACTAAAGAAAATCTTTTCAAATAAGTCCTTTTTGAGTTTTAACTAAATCACCATAATCTTTAAAGTTTTCAAAACTTTTCACTTAAACCCCCAATCTATTATAAGTTACAAAATAGCCCAAATGTTTTAGAGCTTAGCAAATAAATCCAACTCCGAAATTTAAAACTTTTTCATTTTCACCCAAAATACTTAAATCCACAAAATATTTTATCTCATAAATATAAAATTAATTTAGTTTGAAAAATAATTATTTTATTAACATAAAATTGAGCTTCACAAATGCTAATCCAAGCATAAATTAAGTCATACCGGCTTTACAAGAAATTATCGCAATAAATTATCCGTTGAGCCGCCATTGTCCGTTGAGTGTCTTGAATTTGATTTCACTTGATTTATTATCCTTCAAAACTAGTGAACTTGTGAAATACAAAATAAAACACTTTAATGCAAATGTTTGTTATCATCAAAATCATAATATTTATAACCTTTTAGGCTAACACTAAGAATCTTTATCAAACAGCATTACTATCAAACAGGGAATCGCACAACTATTAATCTCCAATCTCTAGAATAGAGTTCACATTTGCAACACTTTTATCCAATAACATAACCAGAGGACAAAAACCAAACATAGGCAAAATCGATGGCAACAGCTGAACGAAGCCACAATGGTAATAGCTGGTGCCTAGCGATGAGATGGCTTAATCATAATCACGATCTGAAATCTACCGTCTGCCGTGAGCTAATCGAGGCTGTCGTCTACCACATGGTTGCTGAAAGACTGCGATAGTGAGATGGTGACTGGAGACCGAAAGAGTGAGACTGAGCGTGGCCTCGGGAGAAACGGAGGGGCTGCTGCTGTGCTTTGCTTGTTGCTGTTGTGTTCTGGATTCTAGAGTCTTAATTGCTGCTGTGCTGAAGTTTTAATTACAGAAATTAGGGATATAGATTTTAGTGATTTTTGGTTTTTCATTTTTTCTTTTTAAACTAAAATTGCATGAACCCTCGGTATAAACCATTTAGTTTTCGTAGTGAAACCAAATTGTGTAATCTAGTTCTACTCGGTTCAGTTTGGCAAAAACCAAATCGAATGGCCAGCCCTAACTACAAGAGAATGTAGTTGTAGAAGAGTATGGTAGCATGAGAGCGCAACGATGGGAGATAATTTCAATTAAAGAAGCTCAACTACTACTGGATCCACAACTAGAGTGTGGTACTTGGAAGTGTTACTTAAGCTCAATACAAGAATCTAGAAGCTTTCAAAGCACAAAGCTAGTGTAAGACGAAGATAAATGTTGGAGATAAACATCAACAGTAGATAAAACTAAATTTTTTAAAAAGGAGATAAATGTTGGAGATAAACATTGACAGCAGATAAAACTAAAATTCAATTTTAAAAGGAGATAAATATTAACATCAAATAAAACTCTAAGTTAAGTGATAAAGATGATTAGCACAAGGAATTATCAAGAAATCAAAATACTTAAATTATATTACAAATAGAGAATTCTTAATTCATACGAGGATGCAAGCAAATAGTTAAACCATAAAAGAAAAAACTCCATTGTAATCTTAATTTAATAGTGAAAGTTGCTCTTTTTGTACCCATGGATATAAGCCAATTGCCGATCTAGGAAAATTTCCTGTGTCTCATTTATTTCATCATCTTATTAATTAATTCTCCGGTTGATATAAAGGGAAATATTTGAGATATCGCATTATTCATACAATAATTTAATAACATTTTTTCAGAAGAGCATTTGTTTTATAAAATAACCAAATAACTGGATAGTTAATTATATTAAACAAAATATACACATCACATTGTCACTTATTAAATCTATTACCTCTTATGTGCAAAGTTTTTTTTTTAAATTAAATGGATCGCAATAAAAATAAGTAGAAGGGTGGATTGGGGTGTAAAACACACACGCACACACAGAGAGCCTCGGAGGGTTGGGGGGATGCATAGAGAAAGTGAGAAAGCAGAGGCATGTTTATAGTACAATGACGAAAATGGTGATTCTTTTGTGATTTTATAACATAATTTTGAAAGTTTTAAGTGGGACATTTTGTAATACAACAAGAATATTGGTAGTTTTATGATATTTTACCATAAGAAATTTCAGATGCAAAAGGCTATTGCCAAACCACTTGACACGTGGCTCTTCGTTACTGCCTATATATACTATATGTGTTCCCATCCACTATGCAAACGAAGTAAGAGCTACGATTAGAATTGCTCAGTCACACTCTTTTATTTTTACTGATGAGTACTATAATAGTCTACAAGTTCCTAGGAAAAATGTTTTAAGGGCAAGGACAATATTCACCAGACAGCAAATTACCACCCTAACATTTGGGGGGATCATTTCATTAACTACAATTCTAAAGATGAGGTATAATGTAGAATTTGGAGTTTTGTTTCTAAATAATAATAATAATAATAATAATAATCATCATCATTATCATCATCATTATCATCATCATCATCATTTTAATGTCTGCATTTCAGGATACATCAATGCATTAAAAGATGAACACTGTATTGAACTTTATATACACAGCCTATCTATATTTTAAAAAGATGCAGACGTCCTTAAAGGGAAATTAATTAAACACATGCACACACACGCACACATATAGTGAAAGTGGAAAACAAAGATATATTAGAGGCCTCAATCGCAAGAAATTAAAGAATTAATTACATACACAGAGTGAAAGTGGAAAACATAGATATATCAGAGGCCTCAATCGCAAGAAATTAAAAATTAATTACACACACACACATAGTGAAAGTGGAAAACATAGATATGTCAGAAGCCTCAATCGCAAGAGATTGAAGAACTGAAGGAAGAAGTGAGAAGGGACCTATTGGGCAGTAGTGTTGATTTTTTATCAATTTGAAACTTATTGATAAAATCCTACGTCTAGGCATGGGATATCAGTTTGAAAGAGAGTAGAAGAAGCATTATAGAATCTCTATGATGCATATTCCAATTATTTTTATAATGTTGAAAATAATGACCTTTACCACGTTGCCCTTGGTTTTTAACTCTTAAGACGACGTGGATAAAGTTCATATGGTCAATGGTAAGTTTCTTCAAGTTTAATTAAAGGGAAATTTGATAGCATCCAGCTTGAAAGACCTCAAATTCTTAATATATATCCATGCCACAACATGTTACGTGCGGCACATGCATGCAAATATATGATGAATTTGTATAATTTGTAGAACACATGGAGCTATTGTGGTATAATATCATATAATAATCAACTAATAATCACTTCCATTTATTTCCTGTGTGAACCAGATATATTCAACAAGTTTTAAAGATGGCAAAGGCCATTTCAAAGAGTCCTTGAAAACCAACGTGTCAGGGATCTTGAGCATATACGAAGCAGTACATCTTGGTGTCAACGGAGAAGATATTTTGGACAAGGCTATTGCTTTCACGTTCACTTACCTTCAATCGTCTGATTTATGCTCTACGCAGCCCCTGCATAAAGGCATGCGGAGGATGGAGGCTAAGTTTTTAATCTCTCTCTACGAAGATCATGAACGTTTACACAACAAGGCTTTACTGAAGCTTGCAAAGTTGGATTTCAACGAGGCACTTCTTCATATGGAGCTACATTTCCTCTTTCGCCACCTAAATTTTGTTTAAACTTCTGCTAGCCCCCATTGACCATTGTTACATGTGCCCAATCAGGATCTGTTGCCCGAGGTAGTGCCAAATAAGCTTGGACAGCTCCTAAATAGATCATCATGATAAATAAGCTAAGAAAGATTCTAAGGAAAGCACCGTGATAAAGAGCTAAGATAGTTATTGAATAAATCATTATAATTAGACAGCTAAGAAACTCTTGAGAAAAATGTCAAGATGAGGAGTTAAGATAGCTCATGAGTAAATCACAATGATCAAAAGGCTACGAAAGCTTCTAAGCAAATCGCAATTATCAAAAAGGTATGACCATAGATTGTTGATGACATACTCCTATGACCATAGGTCAAAGGCTGAACCATGTAAACGTAATGCGTTCTTTATATATTTATATTTGTTTTTCTCTATTTTCAAATTGATATTGAAATTGTGTTCCAAGTATGAGCTTAATGGAGCTATCCTAGTTATGCTAAGTATGTTGTGAAATCACCTTAGTTGCTTCCTGAGTAGATTTGAGTTACTGTTAGGTATACATTTGTACTTCATACCAACTTATGTCAAGCTTTATAGAGCTCTCCATATTTTGTCCTTATATAACCACCTCACTTTGTGTATCACTTCATTTCATTACTTAGTGTACCTCAACTAAACCACCTGTCCAACTATCATAAAAACACATCTAAACCCAAACTTGGCATAAGCTCCTATATTTGTTTGAATCAATTTACACTGCATTTGATGGGAACTACCTAATTGGGTCGAATCAGGTCCAAGCAAAAATTTGGTGAAAACATGAATAAATAGCACAATATAATGATCATATACCTGTTGTCTTGTCTCGTGTGTTCTTAATGTATATATATACACAATCTTTGATTTGTTAGATTCTTATTAATTAATAACATGAAGGATAAGATTGGAGGTGACCTTGGTTAAAGTGCAAATTCAACAACATTTAGGTTTCTAAAATTTTTGAAAAGCTAAAAAAGTAGAAGGGTCTTAAAAGTAAGAACTCCATTGTGCCTTACGCCGAGGGCATAGAAGGAGAGAATAATGATGATGCAGAAAGAATTGAGAGAGGGGTAAAGAGATTATCGAAGGAACTTTCAATCAAATGAAGAAACATATGAAGCAAAATTTTCTAGCTGCGCCAACTGTTGTTTAGCCTCTGCACCATAGTTTTACTTCGCAAGGGAGTATCTATGAAGCTATACCGCTGTTGCAAGATTTATGTATGATGCTGGCTTGCAATTCAGTATTGCAAAATATTTTTTTTAAACAGATGGCTGATGCTATTATTGTAGTGGTCCTACTTATGAAATGCCTTGTAATCACTCATTGAGGAATACGTTATTAAATAGAGTTGCTCAGGTGGCAAGGGCACACTGTGATGAACTAAAAAAACCCTAGGAGGTGACCGGGTGCTAAGTCCTAGATGATAGGTGGACAGACAAAACTGCACGTACAGTTATAAACTTTTTTATTTATTGTCCTAAGGGAATCATATTCTTAAAACCTGTTAATGCCTCAGGAGTTACAAAATCTGCTGAACTGCTTTTAAATTTGTTTGATAGTGTAGTCCAAGAAGTTGGGGCCAAGAATATTGTAAACTTTGTGACAGATACATCACATAATTACAGAGCTACGGGAAAGCTCTTAATGGACAAATACAAAATCTTTTCCTACAGCACCTGTGGAATGCAATGTATAGACACAATGTTGGAGGAAATTACCCAAATAGATGAAGTGAGTGAGGTTTTTTTTATAACAATGGTAGGGTTCTTAATTTAATGAGAAAGAAAACGCTGGAAGAGACATTCTTCTGCTCGCAGTTACAAGGCTTCCTTCCATATTTCTTATACTGGAAAATATTATATCTTTGAAGGACCATCTTCATCGGATATTTACTGGTGCCGTCGGGATGCGGTCTAGTTTCTCTAAGCAAAGGGCAGGGCTCCGAGTGGCAGAAATCATAGTAGACCCTATTTTTTGCTCACTTTATGACCAAACTTTAAAGTTCTCTAGTTTTCATTTTAGACCTTATGGATTGTGAAGAGAGACCTTATGTTGGATGCGCATATGATGCTATGAAAAAAGCATAGAAAAGCATTATTACAGCATTTGACAATAAGAAACCTGACTTCACGCCATATTTGAATGTTATTAAATTGTGGCTGGAGGATTTTAACCGCCCTCTTCGTGCAGTTGCTTATTTCCTTAACCTTTCTGTACTTTATAGTCCTAGTTTCTCCTCTAACAAAAAGGTTTGGTCGATTACGTTGAAATTTTAGAGCCTAATGTGTCTTGTTGATATATTGCAAAGAACTAGACAGAAAATCTATGACAACAAATATTTGAAAGTAGAAAGGAAAAGAGATTTATTTGGTCTACATTATATTATTATTCTCTACAATAGTCTTTTCTATAGAGCTGAAAAAACATAACAAAAACATAAAATATCTTTATAATATCAAGCCGCATCTAACCAAATATTTCTAAGGAATTGGTCTATTGACCAATTATTTAATAAATCTATTATTGAAGCAACTAAGACATGTTTCCAACATTCCTTCTTGTCTCAGTAGTTGCAGAGGCCTAATTTGTTTTAACATTTCAAATATACCTTTTGGCAAAGCCTTGGCTAAGATATCTACAACTTGCTCCTCAGTCTCAAAATAAAGTAGTTTAATTTTGCCACTCTTTTGTACTTCTCTCAAGTGATACAACTTGATCTTGAAATGCTTAGTCTTACAGTGAAAAACAGGATCATTTGAGATTATAATTGCAGCTTGATTATCTATCTGAATCTGTGTTGGCTCATTTTATTCCATATGTAAATCTGCAGGTATTTTTTTGATCCAAATTCCTTAATTTACCATAGCATTGGTTGCTACATATTCTACCTCTGCTATACTTTGAGCTATCACTCTTGCTTTTGGAAGGCCATGAAAAAGTTCCTGATCCAAGGCTAAAACAAAAACCTATTGTACTTCTCATGTCATTAATAGAGCCTGCCGAATTATATTTAATGCCATAATTTCTAATAATAAGAATATTTAATGCCATAATTTGTTGTGCCCTTTTGGTAGCCTGAAAATGTATTCACTGGCGCAATGCATGAATCTTGAGAGCAAGCTTACTAGAAACATTATGTTTGGTATGGTGGTTGTAAGATACATCAAGCAACCAATTAGGCTTCCATATTTGCTTTCATAAGGTTTTTTTACTCTATCATCTGTACTAAATTTCTCTTTCTGATTTATTGGTGTGCTGGTATTTTTGCAACTTCTATGTAAAGCTTTTTAAGTATTTCCTTCATGTACTTCTTTTGACTTATAAAGACTCCATCATGATCTTACTTTACCTCTATACCCAAAAAATAGGACATCAAGCCAAGGTTTGTCATCTCAATGACTTTGAGCATTTCATCTTTAAACTCCTTTACTAGTTTCTCATTACTTCTTGTAGCAAAGAAATCATCAATATAAATAGAAAACGTAATTGAGTTAGCATCTATTTCTTTTACATATAATGTAGCTTCACTTAGACCTTTGATAAATCCAAGATTTTGAAAGTGCTCATCAATCTTGCTGTACTATACTCGAAGAGCTGGTTTATGTCTATAAAAGGTCTTTTTTAGCAAGTAGACCTTCTCATCTTGTCCCTTGACTAGGAATCCTTCAGGCTACTCTATATAAATCTCGTCCTGAAGATAACTATCTAAAAAAGTATATTTTACATCTAACTGATATGTCTTCTATCCTTTTTTTGCTGCTAAAGCAAGCAACATTTTAATTGTATCCAAGTGTGCCATTGGAGTAAAAGTTTTTGAGAAATCTACTCGAAACACCTAACTATGCCTCTTTACCACTAATCTAGCTTTGCATTTATTTATAAAACCATCTGCATTAAGTTTGGTCCTGTAAATCCATTTGACTCCAATAATCTTTTTGTGTTCAAGCCTATTCACCAACTCTTAAATGTCATTTTTTCAATTATACCGAGCTCCTTGTTCATTGGTTTAATTCACTTGTTGTCCTTCTCTGCTTCTTTAAGTTCTATAGGCTAAAAAACAACAACATTGCTTCTTTCGTAAACTTCAAATAAGAGCCTTGTACCTCTAATTGGGACATCATCTATGTTGTCATCAAAATATTGTAGTGGCTCCATGAATCGCTTATTTATACATTGCTCCCAGTTCTATTGTTTATCCTCCATAAACTTGACATCTCTGCTTATAAGAATTTTTCCATTTTTTGGTTGGAAAATTCTGTAAGCCTTTGAAGAATCACTATATATAATAAAAACTCCTAGTTCTGTCTTTTTATTGAGTTTGTCTCTTTTCACGTGTGGTACATAAGAAAAACAAAGGCAACCAAAAGTTTTTAGTTGTTGCAAATCAGGTTTATAACCAAACCACACTTCAAATGGAGTTTTTTTTTCTACAAAACCACAATTGGCAGTCTATTGTGAAAAATTTTAATATACTCGCAAGTGAACAAATCTAAAAATAGAGTAATGGTAACAATGTTGAACCCACAAGGATTATTATAAATTGAAAAGTCTAATTTAAATCTAAAATTAATATTAATTCTAACCTTGTTGAACAAATTGAGTTTTTAAGAGAAATTAAATTAATTAAACTAAGAAAACAATTAAAATAAAAGAGAATTCAATAAGATAAAAATTACTAAAGTTTTAGAATCCAGTACTATTTAATAGTAATAATCTAATTATTAATTAATTTTAATTTTAAAGTGAGAACTTTAATCAATTTATGTCATCTCATGGATATAATAATTAATTCCAATTAAAATTAATCTTGTGTATGTTCTTTTTCTACTTAATAGTGTGATATCTAAGTATAACATGTACGCATGCTGAATAACAAAGAGTTAAAGTTTTTCTATGCACTATGTGTAAATAATTTAATAAAAGATATAGAATTAAATATACTCATATATAAACTTTATAGATACAAGCATAAATTTAATCGAACGTTAATCCTAACAATCAATAACGCATGATAGAATTGATGAAAAGATTTAACAACATCCAATTAATTATGTGAAACAAAAACCATAAACATTAAAACACACATATAGGAAATTAATTAAGTCAAAAGATAATTATTTCGTTGAATAGGATTTCATCATTAACCTCAGCATAAGAAAATTAGCTAGATATATTTACATTGAGAGTAACAAATAAAATAAAACTAGCCATGGAAATTAAACTATGACTGCCGCTTGTCTCTCTTTACCTAATGCTTCCCTCTCCAGAAAAGCCAATGTTTGGCTTTTATAATCTCCAAAATAGGTCACCAACCTTTTTTCAATCTTAAAGCCAAAAGGCTTGGCCCTTTTAATTTGTGCAAGTTCACCAAATTCTTCTCAAATTATGATTGCTAGGAAATGGCCTTTCACAAACTAATATCCACGCATTTTTATACCATTTCCTTATTAAATTTTGAAATCTAGCTACACGTTTGACTTGAAGGCATAAAGCCAATTAATAATGTCTTCCTTTATACCTAGCACATGCATTCTAAATTGTGAATTAAAATTTTCTTTAATTGTTTCAAGCTGACGCATAAGCTCATTTGGAATATAATCTTCAACACTTCAATTCTTTCCTCTTATTGATCTTTTATGCACTCTTTTGTTTCTTAATCTTTAATTAGTTTCCTGTTCAATGAAATAATTTAATTAATAAAAAATAAAAAATAAAAATAACTAGCAATTATTTAATTAAAGATAAAATATGTATGTAAATTATGTCCATCATAGCCTATTCAGCAAAAACATTATAATGTTTACAACCTCTGCCTATAACTTCTTTGGCAACTCCTTTGTATACAGCATGCACATTCCAAAATGATTTAATTTTTTCTCTCATTTGCACCATTTTGTTGTTGTGTGTAAGGAGTTATGAGTTGGTGTTCAATGCTAGCTTCTTCACAAAACCTATCAAAAGTGTCATTTATGTATTCTTTCCTATTATCAAACCTTATCTTCTACATCTTGCAACCACATTGATTCTCCACTAATGTTTTATATTTCCAAAATATATTAGCAACATCAGATTTGAATTTAAGAAAACAAATTCAACAAAATTTGGTATAATCATCACTAAATAGAATGTAATATTTATTACCACTTAAAGATGATGTTTTTTTAGGCCCTCTAACATTTGTGTGTATGAGTTGCAGCTTGTGTTTTGATTTCCATGTTGTCTAAGGGAAAGATTTTCTAGCTTGCTCGCTATGTTGAAAGCTACGCAATCAGCTAGCTTGTCTTCTAGCAAAGGAACATCTTTCACCAAATTATGTTTCTGTATATGTAGAAGTCCATCATGGTGGAAATGCTAGAGCCTTATATGCCAAAATTCTGCATTGGTTACAGTGCTTGAAAATGCTATTTTCTTCTCCTTCAATAGATTTAAAACAAAGCTTTTTGCTTTCATTTTCACCTTGAATAGGTCTCTACCTTCTATGTCTTTGATCAAGCACCATTTGTCTTAAAATATAACTTTGAAGCCTTTTTAAATCAGCTGGCCAACATTAAGCAGATTCTGGCCAGTACTAGGTACATATAAAACATCAGTAATATACTTCAAACCCATCAAGCTTCTTATAGCTATAGTTCCTTTCCCTTTGTCTGAAATAGATTCACCATTTCTAATTTTAACTTTAGAAATGATTGTTTTATCAAGCTCTTTAAAGAGCTATTGGTCATTAGTCATATGCTTTGTGCAGCCACTATCAATTAACCAGGAATTGCTAGGATTGTTGCTTATCATAAAGCATGTTGCAATAAAAAGTTGATTCTCTCCATGTTGCTTCGTAGAAGCATTTGCCTTTTCATGTTGTTGAAACTTGCAAATTCGCTCCTTGTGTCTAATCTTACCACATTTTCTATACTTGACACCAGACCTCTACTAATTTTTTTTTTTTTTGTGGATCATTTGTTTTTTTGCAATGTGGGTATGGTAGATAAGTCTTATCCTTATTTTTATTATTGTTGCTGTCAATCTTTTTCTCCTTATTGTTCTTGTCTTTACCTCCCCTTAAACTTTCTACGTTTACTTGAAGAGCACTCTCTATTGTTTCTTCTTTTCTCATCATTCTCCTTTGCTCTGGTGCCTGTAATGCATTCGCCAATTCTACCAAGGATATGCTTGGCAAATCCTTAGATTATTCTAGTGAAGAAATTTTAGACTTATACATTTCAGGCATAGTAACAAGATTTTTTTGCACAATTCGTTAATAAGAGATGTCTTTACCAAGCAAGCTCACTTTATTTGCTATAGTCTGTAGCTTGTTAGAGTAGTCTTTGATAGTTTTTGTCTCTAAATTCATTATTCTTGTAAAGATAGTGCTTGAAGCAGTAGAGAATAGAGAAGCTTTAGCTTTGGATTTCCTGGTCTTTCTGTCCTTGTGGGTTTTAAGCTCAACCATTGTAGGATTTGTTGGCAATTGAGGCACATTATAGCCTTCTTCTATAACTTCCTAAAGATCTAGTGCTTTAAGATAGACTATCATTTTAACGGCCCAGGCTTGATGGCTTTCACCATAAAAAATTGGTGGTGTAATATGGGAAAAATTGATTTCAGTTTCCATTTTTAAAAGTAATTGTATTTATGGTTTTTGTTTTGGGTTATGGTAGTTTTGCTTTGTGTTTGGATTCACTTAACTCACAGGTCCCTTTAGAAAAAATAACTTTAATATCAATCTATTGATATATTGCAAGGAACCAGGCAAAAAATCTATGACAATAAACATTTGAAAGTAAACAAACAAAAGAGATTTATTTTATTTGCATTCTATTGTTATTCTTTGCAATACTCTTTTATATAGAGCTAAAAAAACATAACAGAAAAACAAAATATCTTCTTAATATCAACCATATCTAACAAAATAATCCTTAGACTTGGTCCATTGACTAATTATTTAGTAAATCTATTACTAAAGCAACCAAGACACGTTTCCAACTTGCCTACCGAAGTAACAATTAAATGACAAATAAAATTTTATGATGAAGTTGTGGGAGATTTTGGTTGACCTCTAGCTTTATGTTGCAATGCTTTTAGATTTTATTTTATTTTTCTTTTCTTTGATTGTTTTACTAAGGGATTTTAGAGAATAATTCTAGACTTTTCAAATTTACTAGAGTTATTTAGAATCTTCTAGTATTACATTTAGAATTTTCTAGTATTACACTTATTAATTACATAAGACATATATTCTTTATTAAAGTTTGTTTTATATTTATTTTTGTTTTATTAAAGTTTCTTTATTAAAGCTTGCTTAAATTATTATTACATTTATGATAATTTAGTTTATATTTAGCACTATATTTGATAAAGTTTGCTTTATATATATCTTTTGTTATATTAAAGTTTCCTTATTAAAGCTTGCTTGACTTATTATTACATTTATGATAATTTAATTTATATTTAGCATTATTTTATATAAAGTTTGCTTTATATTTGTTTTTGTTTTATTAAAGTTTCTTCATTAAAGCTTGCTTAAATTATTATTACATTTATGATAATTCAGTTTATATTTAGCATTGTATTTGATAAAGTTTGCTTTATATTTGTTTTTGTTTTATCAAATTTTCTTTATTAAAGCTTGCTTACATTATTATTAATTTATAATAATTTAGTTTATATTCGACAAAGTTTGCTTTATATTTGTTTTTGTTTTATCAAAGTTTCTTTATTAAAACTTGCTTAAATTATTATTACATTTATGATAATTTAGTTTATATTTAACATTATATTTGATAAAGTTTGCTTCGTATTTTTTTTTGTTTTACCAAAGTTTATTTATTAAAGCTTGCTTAAATTATTATTAATTTATGATAATTTAGTTTATATTCGACAAAGTTTGCTTTATATTTGTTTTTGTTTTATGAAAGTTTCTTGATTAAAGCTTGCTTAAATTATTATTACATTTATGATAATTCAGTTTATATTTAGCATTGTATTTGATAAAGTTTGCTTTATATTTGTTTTTACTTTATTAAAGTTTCTTTATTAAAGCTTGCTTAAAATATTATTAATTTATGATAATTTAGTTTATATTCGACAAAGTTTGCTTTATATTTGTTTTTGTTTTATCAAATTTTCTTTATTAAAGCTTGCTTACATTATTATTACATTTATGATAATTTAGTTTATATTCGACAAACTTTGCTTTATATTTGTTTTTGTTTTATCAAAGTTTCTTTATTAAAGCTTGCTTAAATTATTATTACATTTATGATAATTTAGTTTATATTTAGCATTATATTTGATAAAGTTTGCTTCGTATTTGTTTTTGTTTTACCAAAGTTTATTTATTAAAGCTTGCTTAAATTATTATTAATTTATGATAATTTAGTTTATATTCGACAAAGTTTGCTTTATATTTGTTTTTGTTTTATTAAAGTTTCTTTATTAAAGCTTGCTTAAATTATTATTACATTTATGATAATTCAGTTTATATTTAGCATTGTATTTGATAAAGTTTGCTTTATATTTGCTTTTGTTTTATTAAAGTTTCTTTATTAAAGCTTGCTTAAATTATTATTAATTCATGATAATTTAGTTTATATTTGACAAAGTTTGCTTTATATTTGTTTTTGTTTTATCAAAGTTTCTTTATTAAAGCTTGATTACATTATTATTAATTTATAATAATTTAGTTTATATTCGACAAAGTTTGTTTTATATTTGTTTTTGTTTTATCAAAGTTTCTTTATTAAAGCTTGCTTAAATTATTATTACATTTATGATAATTTAGTTTATATTTAGCATTATATTTGATAAAGTTTGCTTTATATTTGTTTTTGCTTTATTAAAGTTTCTTTATTAAAGCTTGCTTAAATTATTATTAATTTATGATAATTTAGTTTATATTTGACAAAGTTTGCTTTATATTTATTTTTATTTTATCAAAGTTTCTTTATTAAAGCTTGCTTAAATTATTATTACATTTATGATAATTTAGTTTATATTCGACAAAGTTTGCTTTATATTTGTTTTTTTTTTATCAAAGTTTCTTTATTAAAGCTTGCTTAAATTATTATTACATTTATGATAATTTAGTTTATATTTAGCATTATATTTGATAAAGTTTGCTTCGCATTTGTTTTTGTTTTATCAAAGTTTCTTTATTAAAGCTTGCTTAAATTATTATTACATTTATGATAATTTAGTTTATATTTAGCATTATATTTGATAAAGTTTGCTTTATATTTGCTTTTGTTTTATTAAAGTTTCTTTATTAAAGCTTGCTTAAATTATTATTAATTTATGATAATTTAGTTTATATTCGACAAAGTTTGCTTTATATTTATTTTTCTTTTATCAAAGTTTCTTTATTAAAGCTTGCTTAAATTATTATTACATTTATGATAATTTAGTTTATATTCGACAAAGTTTGCTTTATATTTGTTTTTTTTTTTTATCAAAGTTTCTTTATTAAAGCTTGCTTAAATTATTATTACATTTATGATAATTTAGTTTATATTTAACATTATATTTGATAAAGTTTGCTTCGTATTTTTTTTTGTTTTACCAAAGTTTATTTATTAAAGCTTGCTTAAATTATTATTAATTTATGATAATTTAGTTTATATTCGACAAAGTTTGCTTTATATTTGTTTTTGTTTTATTAAAGTTTCTTTATTAAAGCTTGCTTAAATTATTATTACATTTATGATAATTCAGTTTATATTTAGCATTGTATTTGATAAAGTTTGCTTTATATTTGTTTTTGCTTTATTAAAGTTTCTTTATTAAAACTTGCTTAAATTATTATTAATTTATGATAATTTAGTTTATATTTGAAAAAGTTTGCTTTATATTTGTTTTTGTTTTATCAAATTTTCTTTATTAAAGCTTGCTTACATTATTATTAATTTATAATAATTTAGTTTATATTCGACAAAGTTTGCTTTATATTTGTTTTTGTTTTATCAAAGTTTCTTTATTAAAACTTGCTTAAATTATTATTACATTTATGATAATTTAGTTTATATTTAACATTATATTTGATAAAGTTTGCTTCGTATTTGTTTTTGTTTTATCAAAGTTTATTTATTAAAGCTTGCTTAAATTATTATTAATTTATGATAATTTAGTTTATATTCGACAAAGTTTGCTTTATATTTGTTTTTGTTTTATCAAAGTTTCTTTAAAGCTTGCTTAAATTATTATTAATTTATGATAATTTAGTTTATATTTGACAAAGTTTGCTTTATATTTGTTTTTTTTTTATCAAAGTTTCTTTATTAAAGCTTGCTTAAATTATTATTACATTTATGATAATTTAGTTTATATTTAGCATTATATTTGATAAAGTTTGCTTCGCATTTGTTTTTGTTTTATCAAAGTTTCTTTATTAAAGCTTGCTTAAATTATTATTACATTTATGATAATTTAGTTTATATTTAGCATTATATTTGATAAAGTTTGCTTCGTATTTATTTTTGTTTTATCAAAGTTTCTTTATTAAAGCTTGCTTAAATTATTATTACATTTATGATAATTTAGTTTATATTTAGCATTATATTTGATAAAGTTTGCTTCGTATTTATTTTTCTTTTATCAAAGTTTATTTATTAAAGCTTGCTTAAATTATTTTGCTTCGTATTTGTTTTTGTTTTATCAAAGTTTATTTATTAAAGCTTGCTTAAATTATTTTGCTTCGTATTTGTTTTTGTTTTATCAAAGTTTATTTATTAAAGCTTGCTTAAATTATTATTACATTTATGATAATTTAGTTTATATTTAGCATTATATTTGATAAAGTTTGCTTCGTATTTGTTTTTGTTTTATCAAATTTTCTTTATTAAAGCTTGCTTACATTATTATTAATTTATAATAATTTAGTTTATATTCGACAAAGTTTGCTTTATATTTGTTTTTGTTTTATCAAAGTTTCTTTATTAAAACTTGCTTAAATTATTATTACATTTATGATAATTTAGTTTATATTTAACATTATATTTGATAAAGTTTGCTTCGTATTTTTTTTTGTTTTACCAAAGTTTATTTATTAAAGCTTGCTTAAATTATTATTAATTTATGATAATTTAGTTTATATTGTTTTTGCTTTTATTTGTTTTTGTTTTATCAAAGTTTATTTATTAAAGCTTGCTTAAATTATTATTACATTTATGATAATTTAGTTTATATTTAGCATTATATTTGATAAAGTTTGCTTCGTATTTGTTTTTGTTTTATTAAAGTTTCTTTATTAAAGCTTGCTTAAATTATTATTAATTTATGATAATTTAGTTTATATTCGACAAAGTTTGCTTTATATTTATTTTTATTTTATCAAAGTTTCTTTATTAAAGCTTGCTTAAATTATTATTACATTTATGATAATTTAGTTTATATTTAGCATTATATTTGATAGAGTTTGCTTCGTATTTGTTTTTGTTTTATTAAAGTTTCTTTATTAAAGCTTGCTTAAATTATTATTACATTTATGATAATTTAGTTTACATTTAAGATTATATTTGATAAAGTTTAATAAGGTTTTCTTTTCCTTTATGGTTACATTTATAATAGTCTATTTTGTATTTTCAAGTGTACTTATTAAAGTTGCTCTACATTATTGTTGTTCTATGAAAGTTGCTTTGTTAAAGGTAGCTTTACATGTATAATTCAATTGCTTATTTGATTTTTTTTTTAATGAATGGAAAGAATGAAATATAATGTTCAAGTTATTTCTTTTTTCATCTTCCTCTCTCTCAATCTCAAAATTTTAAATTATAATTCTTTCATAGCAACCTTCTCCATTTCTACAATAGAGTTAAAGATCTTAACTTAATTTATAGCTTCTCAATTTGATAATTCTTTATTACTTTTTTTTTACATGCATGATTTGAAGCTCTAGTTGTATAAAAAATGTTATAGAATTTTCTGAACAATATGGATATTTCTTAATAATACTTATACTACATGAATGATTTTTTAAAGGAACCTTATCTTTCTGTAAACTAGATATGCAGGACTTATTAAATAAATTTGATTCATAAGATTTCACTCCATTTTTTATTTCATATGGATTTTCAAATCTAATGCTATTACACTAGGAAAAACTCCATTCCAGCAGACTAACCAAATTTGTAAAATTATTTGTATTGTAGAATGGACCCAAAAAATTCTAAAATTTTAAATAGAGGTTAATATACATGTATTTTATTTCTAGTTTAAATTCACAAATTTTTTATTAATATTTTATAAAAATCTCAGAACTCATACTATTTAGTTAAGGCTTTTTAAGACAGTTTTGATTTTAGCATGAAACAAATAGTTTCGAAAAAATTTGTGACATCGGATCCTCTTGCAAATTTTATTAGAGATACCCATAGATGTTTTAGATAGGTTTATATGATATTATGTTGTTTTGATTATTAAATTAAGAGTTAAAATTTAGAGAATAAAATTTAGAGAATTAGACTTGTACTGATATGAATTAGAAAATCAGGTTTTCGGAATAGATTGTTAATAATTGTCTCATACTTGTTTAAGGTGTTGGAGGTATTTGAAATTATTAGAAGCTTAGAAGTGCGTTCCAATTGTTACTTGATCAAAGTAAGTAACTTCATTCCTAATATATAGGATAAGTATGATTATTTTGATATTAATACAAGTAAATTTTTTTTTATAGTTGTTTCCAAAATCATTGTTTTTATAACAAAATTAGTTTGTGTAAATGTTTTGAAATATGAAAATTATTTTATTTTTATGATTTCAATAGAATATTAAGAATGCTTTTAAAAGTATAAATTGTTTTATTACAAAATTAACTTTTATGAATTTATTTATAAAATATTATAATGAAATTTCTGTTGCAAGCCTAAATTATTATTATTGATATTTATGAATACAATATGAAAATTTTGTCCCATGTATGATTTAAGTTATTTATGATTGTACGGAGGGTACCCTTTGAAAATGTATAGAGCCACTTCTTAAGGGTAGACATGCGGCAAAGTGTCATATATAGTGTAAAGTGCCACGTATAAGTTATTACATATGAGAATCCAATTTGAATATTTTGCCTTATTTTCCGTAGTTTTTCTAATTATAATTCTAATTGTCTTATGTGATAGATATAAGTTATATAAGTTCTGGACCAGTATTGAATATATGTTCTGAGTGTGCACATGATATTTTGATTATAATTATGTTCTGGCCAAGTCACTGGGACTATAAGTGATACTATGTGACATGAGCTAATCTTTTATTATTTGTGTATAAGTTATATGATTTATTTTTAAGATTTACGTACTTTTAATTTTATGAAATTATGATGAGTTTATTATTGTAATATGTCATTTTAAGAAAAGTTATGAATTATATTATATGTTTTACTAAAGAGTAAGGCTTGCAATATTTTTAGTAGGGAATAATGTGTTCAGAATAGTTTTATTTATTAAGTTGATGACTCACCCTTTATCATTATTTTTTGTAGATTAACTTTTTTATTGAGAGGTGTGCTTACTGTTAGAGATAGAGATTTATTTACTTTTGCTAAGTTGAATAAAAAAAGTATGAATTTCTTAAACCTTTAAGCTTGTTGGTCTTTTAAACTTGTATTTAGAGAGTTTCAGATATTTTGTTATTTTTATGACTTAGGAGAAAAATGTCAAGTTTGACTTATGAAATTGTTGATTTGTATAATAAAATTTAAGGTTTTTAAATTTAAGTTTTTGTGTGTAATGATTTTAGATTTGTAAGTAACTTCCTATTATCATGTGCTATTCATTTATTAATTTAGGGTGTAAATTTGAAAAGTTAGTATTATTTAATTAATATATTATGATTAATGATTTATTTTTTCACACCATTTATTTTGTCTATAAATTGATTAACGTTTTAAGTCAAAATGCATCATTAGGTGTGGAAAGAACTGGACCATGTTTGAATGTACCCATTCAAAGAAAAGGAATCGATTGGAGCGCCAGAGATTGAATGATCTCATATTTGTGCACAATAACTTGCACCTTCAGCAGAGGTAATTTTGTGTATCAGCATTTACAACTATATTCAAAGAAAATATCTATTTCATATTTAAATTTAACGATTGCAAATAAAAAATGAGGTCATTTTTGTTTCAATTACTATCTTAACAAAAGTTTAGATAAAAAATCAACTAGCTTGAACTATTTGCTCATTTATTTTGTCTATAAATTGATTGTTTTAAACATAATGCCAAAATCATTCTAAAAATGAGGTCATTTGTTTCAATTACTATCTGAAAAATCAACTAGCTTGAACTCTTTGCTCCTTGTAAACATAATGCCAAAATCACATGTGCCTTTCATACATCTAAGCACCTCTTTGC
The DNA here is from genome assembly GCA_030449875.1 of Aegle marmelos. Classification (NCBI taxonomy): domain Eukaryota; kingdom Viridiplantae; phylum Streptophyta; class Magnoliopsida; order Sapindales; family Rutaceae; genus Aegle; species Aegle marmelos. The sequence continues at coordinate 16,436,381 of JASUUL010000023.1, forward strand.
AGCCTTAAGAAGCATAAACCGAGATAAAACGCTTACAACATTCAAAATGTTTTGCCTAGTTGCTGTGAGATACATCAAGCCACCAATCATGCTTCTAAAATATGCCTGATCAATCTTTTCCGTTCTATTTTTTACTGAGCTTCTCCTTTGAGTTCCTAGGAGTGCTCGTTTCTTTGCATTCTTTAAGTTTAAACTTCTTCAAAATCTCTTTAGCTTATTTCCTCTAGTAGATGAAGACATCATGTTTACCCTGTTTAATTTCCATTCTAAGAAAGAAAAGTCATCAAATCGAGATCTGTCAACTCAAAAAACTCCATCATCTCATCTTATTTCCTGTCACAAGCAGATCATCAACATATAATGAGATAATAAGTATATAAGCTCTATTGTGTTTGACATATAATGTTAATTCATATAAGCTTTTAGCAAATCCCAAGTTCTATAAGTGTTCATCAATCCTGTTGTACTAAGCTCTTAGGGCTTGCTTTAAATCGTAAAATGCATTTTTAAAAAAGATAAACTTTGTTTTCTTCTTCTTTCTTTATATAGCCTTCCGGTTGCTTCAGATAAATCTCCTCTTATAGAAGACCATTCACGAACACTGACTTGATCTAACTGGTACACCTTCTAATTATTTTATATTGCTATAGCAAGTAAAAGCTTGATGATGTCGAGTTTAGTTACTAGTGTGAAGGTATCTGAGTAATCTACGTCAGGTATTTCGGTATGTCCTTTGACCATGAGCCTAGCTTTATGCTTGTTGATTGAACCATCAGCATTAAGCTTTGTTCTGTACACCCACTTAACTCCAATTATCTTTCTCTTTGTAGGTTAATTAACCAACTCCCATGTCTTATTTTTTTCAATCATGAATAGTTTATCTTTCATTGCACATATCCACTTTTGATTTGTCTTGGCTTCTTTATAATTTATAGGCTCATATACAGCAACATTACACTTTTGTTAAAGATCAGACAATGATCTTGTTCTCCAGATAGGTTTATCATCCATAATTTCATTTTTTCATTCTTCAATGCTTTGATATGTTGTAGGAGATTTGAGTTTGGACTATTTTGAGTTTAGATCTATCTTCTTTACATCATTCCAGTTCCATTTCTTTATCTTCTATAAAATGCATATCTCTACTTATAATAATTTTTCTAGTTTGTAGTTGGAAAACTTTATAAGCTTTTGCAACGAGGTTACAGCCAATAAAGATGCCTAGAAGTGCTCTTTTATCAAGTTTATCTCTCTTGCTCTGCGGAACATAAGTGAAATAGAAATAATCAAATATTTTCAGGAAATTTAGAGATGGTTTATAACCACGCCAAGCCTCAAGGTGTTTTATCTCTCATAGCTCTTGTAGAAAGTTTATTTTACAAAAATACAACCATTTTTGCTGCTTCAGCCCAAAGTTACTTTGGCAAGTTCTTCTCACGTAGCATATATTGTGTCATCTCTGATATAAATATGTTCTATCTTTCATTGACTCTATTTTACTGTGGAGTGTATGGAGTAGTTAACTGATGTTGAATGTTAGTCTCATTGCAAAAATGATTGAATGCTTTAGAGGTGTACTCCTTGCGATTGTTTGATTTAAGAGTTTGAATTCTGCATCCACTCTTATTCTCTACTCTAACTTTAAAGTTCTAGAAAATTTGTGCCACTTATGACTTGTGCTTCAAAAAGAAAATCCAACACATACGAGTGAAATCATCAATGAATGCAACATAATAATGGCTACCATTTAGAGAGGTGTTCTTTATAGGCTCGCAATGTCAATATGAACAAATTACAACTTATTACTCTCATTTGCTATATCCTTTAATTTTAGAAGTAGCAGCCTCTAATAATGATAATGCCGAAGCCTCTTGTGCCACAACTCAGTAATATTTTCTTTGATTGGGAAAGTAGTTTGCTCCTCTTCTAATGGATTTAGAGAAAAGCTTTTCCTTTTCATTTTTACTCTGAAAATATCTCTGCCATCTGCATCTTTAATCAAGCAACTTTTGTCTTCAAATACAACTTTATTACCCTTCAATTGACTGTCCAACATTTAACAAGTTTTGATTAATTTCAAGAACATGCAACATATCCGAAATAAACTTTGTACCCGAACAGGTTAAGACAATAACTGTCCATTTTCCCTTCATAGCTATGTAATTGCCATTTCTAACACAAACCTTTGACGAGTTTGCGTTGCTTAGTTCCTTGAATAGATCTTTGTTAGGTATCATGTGGTTTATGCAACTAATATCAATAATTCAAAGCCAGAGAACATATAGCAACAAACCGGTGATCCTCATCCTCTTGATTAACAGCCTTTGCTTCTTCACCGTGTTGTTGATTTTTATTTTTGTAAATAACAGCTTCATGTCCCATCTGATTACATTCTGTACACTTAGCATCAGGTCTCCTCTAGCATTCAAATAAAGGACGATCCTTCTTTCCACAGTATTGGCAAGGTGGATAAGATTTCTACTGATCTTTTGTCTTTGCATTTGCAGATGTTATACTTACCTCATTTCCTTCAAAGTCTTTCTTTTTTTTTTTGTATTTGGTTGCATGTTGATGCTTGGCTGTTAAAGCTCTTTCAGTTATTGTATCCTCCCTCATCAGTCTTCTTTGTTCTGGTGCTTGTAATGTATTTTGTAATTCCACCAAGGAAATTTTCGTCATATCCTTAGTATTCTCCAAGATTCTCTAAGGTAGTGATGGTTGCTTTATAATGTTTAGGTATTGTAAGAAGGATTTTTTCTACAATTTTTAAGTCAGTAAATTCAGTTTCAGGAAACCTCACTTGTTCGTAATACTAAGAGGCCTATCAGAGTAATCTTTGATCGTCTTAGAGTCCTTCATTTTTTGAAGTTCAAACTCCCTGATTAAGTTTAAGACTTGCATATCCTTCACTTTTCATCTCTTTTGTATTTATTATTAAGATAATCCTATATCTCTTTTGCTTAATTCAAAGACGTGATAAGAGTGAAAATGGTGGTTGAGACTGCTACAAACAAGTAGGCTTTTGCCTTTTATTTCTTTGTCTTCTTTTCTTTATGTGCTTTGATTTGTGCTATAGTGGGGTTGTTTGTAAGTGCAAGAATTTCATAATCTTTTTCCACTACCTCCCAAAGATCCAAAGCTTCTAAATATATGCCCATACGTATTGCCTAATGTTGGTAATTGCTTTCATCGAACATCAGTAGAGCAATTGAGGAGAGACTAACTTCAGCTTCAACTTTCATGAATTATCAAATTCAATCACATATCCCTTAAAAAGAGAGCTCTGATACCAGATATTGTTATTTGAATAAGAAAGAAGACAGAAGTTATAGTGATAACTTTGAAAATTTAGGCAAATAGAACTTAATTACAAACTGCTGCAGAAACATTATAATTTAAAAAAGCTTAGTAACAACACACTAAAGCCTAATAACGAACTATTGAAATCATGGTCCTATAATTGTGCCATGATTATAGCAAAACACAAATGACTGAAAACAAAATAATAAGAAAGGGTTGAAGCATTCAACTCCACATCGGTAGTCCTAAACATATCTTCTAACAAAGAGGAACACTTGATCCTATATGGTTAGAAGTTGTGGATGCCAACATCGAAGATTGGGCGGAGGATGTGGAATCTATAGAAAGTGAGGATCTAAGCTGGATGAATGACACCGTACCCGGTTAGCAAATATTTGTTAGTCATGAAGTCCAAAATATGGGTGATTCTATTAACGGTTCAGATGATAGAAACAGTGATGTCACAAAAGAAATTAGCGGAGGGGATGGTTTGCCGTGCTTTTACTATTGTTCTAACAAAGGGGCTTGGTGTATTATTCAATATTTAGTCTGTTAGAGTTATAGTTCATTCTAGTATATAGTAGCAGGCACTGCTCCTTGTAGTCAGCAATCATAGTGTTTTCTTCAATGGTGACATAGAAAAGCTTAACATTGGAAGCTTTCAATTTTACCATTAGACAACTACCAAGTAAATGCAGAGACAAGTGCCTTGGTATATATAATCATTGACTAGTAGTTTTCCATTGTTAAATTTAATGTTCATTTACAAACATGACAATTGTATTCTTATTTGTTACCAAAAAAAGCTTATAAAACTAGATCACTGAGAGAAAGCAATATAAAAGTTTTAACTTTGCTATTCTCATGGTAGTTTGAACTTCATTGATTGTAATAAGCAACAAAGCTTACTTATAAAGTACTTCCATATCACTCTCAGTTCAAACTTTATTGATTCTAATAAACAATTAGGAAAATGTAGAAATATCAAGGATGTTGAGATATTGCTGTATGTGCAATTAGTTTAAATATATGCATTTATGTATTTCTTCTAAAATGCTTACATAATCATGCCACTCTTCATATGTTTGATGAGAGTTTATACAGTTTCTTATATGCTGCTAAGTATTATATATTAATAGTATAGATTTAATTTTGCTACTATTTTACCATGTGTTTTATAATAGGAAATGCTAGAGATGTGGCTGGTTTGATATGGGCTAGTGGTTGAGAGACTGGGGGGATGACAAGAGAGAAAGAAGGGTTGTCTAGCTCACTATAACATACTATTATATCATAAACGAGAAAGTTCAAAAATAAATTAATATTTCATTGACAAGATGGTGAAGAATGAAAAAAAAGTTAGAAACATTATTGCTAATGAATATAGGAAAGTACAACATCTTGGAGGGAGCTATCTTATGCATGGCAGCTCCAAACTCATCAAAGGTCACTTTTCCATCATTATTGGCATCTATCAGATCAAATATCTTATCTAGTTTTCTGTTGTGTAAATTTTATTAAATTCGTAAGTGCACGAATTTATTATAGAATAGATTAATGATGATGAGTGTTGATCCCACGAGGAGGTAGATTTTAATTATGTGTTGAATTAATTTTCTAAATGGGTGATTAAAATTATGGTGAAATTAATTTAATCGATCTTAAAATTAAAATTAGAATACAAAAATAAACTAAAGTAGTAACTGTTATAATAAAATACTTGAGTATTTGGATCTACATTAATATACACCAGGTCTCAATATTCTTTATTAATACCAATTAAATTATGAGGGAAAAATCCACTTCTCATGAACCACGCTCAAATTAATATGGTGCTGAGGGCTTATCGTGCCAAACAGTAATAACTGTATTATTATTATCTGTCGACGAAAAGTCAAAACATCTATAGAAATTAGAGGGAAAAAATGAATTTACCAATTAAGCCCATGGAACATGTTGAGACTTCACCTTCAATTCACGCTTGAAAAAAAATTAGCTACTCATATTTAAACTAGGAGTAAAATAAGAATTTTACTAAAATACATAGAAAATATAAGATAGAGAAGGAATTAAAGAGAATGAGGCTCAAAAATGAATTCAGAAGTGTCAAATTAGGGGGAAAGCCCTCCTTTTATAGATACGATGAGTAAATCAAGGCCATTGGATTAAAACAATTTGATGCACAAGATTGCGTCACGTGGTAAGTTCTGATTGGTTTGAACACATCATCAAAGCTATTATACCGTGTATGTGCATGTACCGTACGCATATTTTTCTGATCCACTAACATACTGTCACGTTATCGGTCAATAGTGTATAAACATTTTTATCCAATAAGATTGTGACATCTCATCAGTCATGCCATGCCATCACACAACGTCACATAATCAATCAATACTACATCATTCGGTTGGTACCACATCATCGATCAATGCCACATCATCATACAATATATATGAATAGTGTTATAAATAGTATCATGAACAGTATCATACATATGAGCAGTACCGTATATGTGAACAGTGATATTTATATTTTTATACTCTTTTTAAGGTTTTCGACCGTTCTGAATTCAGATTTACCATTTATTTTGTCATTTTGATATCTCATTTATTGTAAAATGACTATGATACCCCTAAAATACATAAAATATTTAATTATAATAAAACACACATAATTAAAATAACAAGAGACTTAAATATATAAAAGTAAGGAAGTTAATGAAACTTGAAGTGTAAAATGACAATTTTCTCTTTTATAAATATACATTTTCTTTTATTTAACACACCCTCCAACTAGCTTATTGCTAGTTCCTAGCAAATTAAGTAAAAACAAATTTAAACCCAAAATTTTTTTTGAACTATTATGTTTATTTAATTAAACTTATGATGTCAATCAAATAAAAGTATAAGTATTATCTCCAGTCTTTAAGAAATATTATTCCCAAATCAACTATCCACATGAATCAATCAAGTAGATTTTGTCATAGCTATTGTAATCAAGCTGGTTTCAAGAACGATATGTCAATATCCCAAAATCTTAATAGTAGTGACACTCTCACAAAAAAATAAAACCTAATAACAATAGTCACTATTATAAATTATAAATTGAGAGAGAATATTAAAGTAATATCACACACTCTCATCAAAATGAAATAAAGTGTGCTCACAGTTTAGAAATAATATGATTTCAACCTAAAATATGAGTCAAATCAATATATTTATTTATTTTTTTCTTTTTTTATATATCACTACATCTTTACAGCCCATGTAACTAGTTTATACTTCAAACTATAGTTCCTTAAAATTAAGAAGGACTTTATTACGATGTAACGTAGGCTAAGGATATAGCGAATAAAGACTGAAAAATAAGGAAAAAAATATATGTTTGAGAAAAAAGTAGAGTTTTTTTTTTAAGATTACAAGGTACATCTATTTTTTTAAACTAATAGATTTGAATTTTTTCTTTTTTAACTAAGGCACAATTTTATTAAATAAAATAATTATTCATATTTTTCTCAAATATAAATAGATGATAGAACTTGTATAACATTGAGTAATATTTCAAATCAAAATTGGATCTAGATGATAAGTTATCAAAGAAAAGAATAATAATTTCTTTTAAAGGCTTAAAAGGGTTAACTAAGGATATTTCACAAAAAGGATGGCTTAAAAGGCTCAAACAAGTCAAAGATGGCCTTTCCATCATCTTTTAAGTCATTAACTATCTTCCATATCTTTTAGTTTAATAAACTTTCAGATGTAGCAACAAACAATTTTTTTCTTTTTATTTTTGAAGGCTGACTCAAAAGAAATTTATAGATCGTGTATCAAATAATAAACTGCTAAACTATATAAAGAATGAGCAAAAAAGGTTACTCTTCGAGGAAAATAAAAGGTTCAAGAACTCACTTGAAATTTATTATGACATATGTATTCCTTCAAGTAACTCATATTTTTATCTCCGACTTTAATATGTAGAATAGCAAACATGATCTAACAAAACTGAGACCAATGATAATACAAATACTAAAATTTGAAAGTCATCATATCAAAAATTACAAAAGTAATTTTTTAATTTTTTTAAAAAAACTAAAAAGATGCTCTTCTAAAATCATGACATTCCATATTCAACAATCTTTGACTCAAAATTTTGAAAATATATATTTCTAAAGGAGAAATTAGAAAGAAAAAGTTAGAAAAATTGACTTAAAATAAAGCTTAATAAAAAAATGGCTGAATTTTTTTTTAACTTTTAAAACTAAGAAGATGCATTTCTAGAGTCATTAGACTCCATATTCAACCATTTTTAACGTAAAAAGTTAACCACAGTTAGTTCCTACAATAAAAATTAGTAAAAACTTCATTAAAATTAAGACATTCCACAATTATCAACTATTCACTTCCCCTCAACTAGAGTGAAACATTATCCTCAATATTTTACAGGAAAAAAGTAGAGATTAGAAGACATCACCTTAGTGTTGTAACACAGAAAAGAATATTTACAAGCTGAGAGTTAAATCTAATTTGCACTTCTTACTGTGGCTACTGCTACCATCATTAGTTGGCCACTCTAACACTAAAGTCTCAAGATGTGGCTCTGATTTATAAGCTTATAATAGATCAAATAGTTCATTTGCAGTGTAAGTACAAATAAAGATTTTTTTCACTGTGAAAGGAATGAAATAATTTTTTATTGCATGGTTAAAAAATGTGAAAAAGTCATCATAAAAGTTATTGACATTTAACAGATCAATGGGTTTCTAATGAATGTTTAAATAAGACCAAGATGCTAATGTCATTCGTGCCTCTAGAGTTGTAAGATCTTTTAATAAGAAAATAAAGGCATCAGCATGATTCAGCATTTCAATTATTCACTTTTACATTCCTGAAATGACTAACTCTTCTCTAGTTGGTGAGTCAACAAACAGCCAAAAGATTTCAAGATTGTTAGGATGATGCCTAACACTTAATTTCCTCTAGTATAAGTGACTTTTGAAATAAGTTTGGATAACCTTCGGTCACCTCCTCCATAAATCAAGTGGAGTTTCCTATCTGCTATACTTGAATCAAGATCTACGGCTGCCTTAATAAGTTCTTTATATTTACTATAGTTAAATCTAGAGAGTACACAAATATTTTTGATTTGATTGTTAAGAGTAGTTGTCGTTGGATACTTCTCAAAAATAATTTGTGAGTGCCTTAACAAAAAAGTTATATTTAAGGATCTTGATGATAATGGTTTACAATTATAAATGAGGTAGCATGTCTATGTCAAATAACTCGTTAAGCACATGACTCGAGAGTAAAAGGGAAAATAGTAAAAAGACAAAACAAATAATAATAGCATGAAATTATTAAAGACAAAAATGTAAGTGATCAAACAATAGTAAAATAAAACAATATTGAAATAAAAGGTTATTTATAAGTAGTCGTTACTGTGGCTCACATTTTCCTCTGGTTTTACATCCAGAAATGGCTTGAATGCCCTCTATAGGTTAATGATAGGCTTCCCATCTGATTTTCTTACAAACTAACAAACAAGGTCATTTATAGTCAGATTTCTGAGATGATATTTTATACGTTCTTTCTGGAATAGTAGCCATAACTAGAGTATTATTTTTTGTACGTATCCATGGGGATGCATTTCAAGAGACAAAAAGAATCATCCAATGACTCTTTATTCAAGTCATTCTTAATGAATTGAATCTTATCTTCCCTATTATCAGACGTCATTCCTAAATAACATAGTTTTTTATCGCATCTCATCTTGGCATATTTATGACAAACATTAAAGAGCTTTCGAGCTCTCCGTTTTCTTGAATAATTTCTTTACCACAACTAGACATGTATGCAATAAATTTGGGAGGCAACTCACCTGCCAACCGCATTTTGGCCTTGATTATCCATCAAATGTCAGTAGAGATATGATTCTTCATAAGCAATCACATGCGTTCGGATTGAGCTTTATAGATAGTGAGAAGAGCATTTTGAGGAAGTGAAGGAAATCACTTGTGAAGCTTTGCTGAGATCGCGTCTCATCCATGCCTTCAACTCAGAATATTAGTTGTTATGAGAAACAAATAAAAAAAGTTACACATAATAATAAAAAAAATTAACATACCATCATCCTCTTAATGAGTTTACCTCAAGTTCTAGTTGAGTTTCATAGATTCTACCTTCTATTTCCTAGAGTTGTCTTTCTAGATTTTCAACATATGATACTAACTCTGGTTGTTACAGCTTCCAAATAGAATGTGTTTTACAGAATCGTATTTTTCCTCTGAGATGAGATTATATTTATGAACTGAGAAGTATTTATTTAAAAATTTTGTGACCATTTGTTCCCATGATGTAATACTATTAGCAGGCAATGTATTAAGGTATAAACGAGCTCTATCTTTTAAAGAAAATAGGAAAACTCTGAGTTTAACATCATCATCTGAAAAATTTTATATTCTAAAAGTTTGACAAATAGCATGAAAATCATTCAAATGATTATATAGGTCCTCATTTTCTAGGCCATAAAACGTTGGGAGATAATTTAACACACTAGGTCTTAATTAAAAATTCTTAGCAGCTACATTTGGGTATCGTATACATGATGTGCTTAAATTAGCTATGGAACTAAAATAATCCTTAAATAGTCTCTTCTGTGGTGGTTCTAGTTGTTGCAAATTCATTTTGATTTTATCTTTAAATGCAATGTGTTTGTTGTGTGCGAAGTGTTTTTTTCAATTTTAAGTCTATAGATTTAAGCTTAGGTAATTACAACTTTCGACCATGTATAAAAAAAATATAACAAAAAAAGAGAATAAAATTAATAAAAATAAAGAAAATAGAGAATTTACAATATTAACCTTATCACGCTGTTACTACTTTATTATGAACATACACTCAAATACTAAAAAGAAAATATAAGAAATAAATTAACTAAAATTTAAATAACTTACAAGATAAACAAAAAAATTATAAAGAAAAGTAAAGCAAAAATTAAATTACAGAAATTTAAAGAAATTATAAAGAAATTGAATTACGACAAAAGTTAAATTGCAGAAGTTTTTTATAAGAAAAAAAATACAAGAAAAGAACACTAAAAATTATTTGTAAAAATTAATTCAACGAATTAAAATAATATGAAAATAAAATTATAGAAATTTAAAGAAGAAAAAAATTAAATTATAGATTTACTTTTTTATTTATTTAATAAAAATTTAAAAGAAAACAAAAAATTACTTTAAAAAAATTAATTCTATAAATTAATTAATTAACCAAATAAAATAAAAAATTATAAAGAAAAATAATTTAGAAATTAAATTATAGAGATTCAAAGAATTACAAAAAAATTGAATTACTGAAATTTATTATAAAAATTAAATTACAGATTTATTTTTTAATTTTTGAATAATTTTAAAAGAGAAAAAGAAAAAAATTAATTTACAGGAATTATGGATTCACTTTTTATCTAATTTTTTTAATAACAATTTTAAAAGAAAATAATAAAAAATTACTTAAAAAATTCTACAAATTAATTAAAATAAATTAACAAGATAAAACGAAGAAAAAATTACCAAAGATTATAAATTGAAAACTGACTTACATAAATTTAAAGAAATTTAAATTATAAAAATTAAATTACAGAATTAAAGTACAAGAAAATAAAAAAATTAATTTAACAAATTAAAATAACTTACTTCCTTGGTAACGACGCTAAAAACTTGTTGTATAAATTTTATTAAACTCCCAAGTGTACGAATTATTGTACAATAGATTAATAGTGACGAGTATCGATCCCACGAAGAGACAGATTTTAATTATGTGCTGAATTAATTTTCTAAATAGGTGATTAAAATTATAGTGAAATTAATTTAATCTATCTTAAAATTAAAGTTAGAATGATAAAAATAAACTAAAATAGTAACTGTTATAATAAAGTACTTGGATAACTAGATCTGCATCAACATGCATCAAGACTCAATATTCCTAATTAATACCAATTAAATCATAAGGAAAAAATTCACTTCTCATGAACCACGCTCTAATTATTAAGGTGCTAAGGACTTATCGTGCCAAATAGTAATAACAAAGTTATTACTATCTGTCGGTGAAAAGTCAAAACATCTACAAAAATTAAACGGGAAAAGAAAATAAATTTACTAACTAAACCCATAGAACATGTTGAGATTTCACCTTCAACTCAAGTTTGAAAAAAAATTAGCTACTCGTATTTAAACTAGAGGTAAAATAAAAATTTCACTAAAATATATAGAAAATACAAGATAGAGAAGGAATTAGAGAGAATGAAGCTAAAAAAATGAATTTAAGGGTGTCAAATTAAGGGGGAACCCTCATTTTATAGATATAACGAGTAAATCATGGCCATCGGATTAAAATAATTTGAATGCACAAGATTGCGCTATGTGGCAAGTTATGATTAATTTGAATACATCATCCAAGCTATTATCCCATATATATACATGTACCATATGTACGTTTTTCTAATCTACTAACATACTACCACGTCATCAGTCAATAGTGTATAAACATTTTTATCCAATAAGATTATGCCACCTCATCAGTCAAGCCACGTCATTCATTCAATCAAATGTTGCGACGTCATTGGTTGGTGCCACATCATCGGTCAATGCCACGTCATTATACAATATATATGAACAGTGATATGAATAGTATCATAAACAGTATCGTACATGTAAATAGTACCGTACATGTGAATAGTAACATTTATACTTTGATACTCTTCCTAAGATTCTCGACCATTCTATATTTAGATTTACCACCCATTTTGTTATCCGATATCTTGTTTATTGTGAAATAACCATAATATCCCTAAAATACATAAAATATTTAATTAACATAAAACATACATAATTAAAATCACAAGAGACAATCATTACATAAAAGTAAGAAAGTTAATAAAACTTGAAGTGTAAAGTGACAATTTTCTCTTTTATAAAATATATATTTTCTAACACTTAACATTTCTCACATTCTATTAGATAAGCTTGGAGACAATCATTGAGAAAAGCCTGTTGAAATATATATGCTATACGTTAATAGCAACCATTAGCACGAGTCGTTCTTGAGGTCGGTGCTGTACAATATTTAATTCTTAAGAGTTTTAGGACTAATTGATTCTTAAAGAAATTTTTTTTTTGGTATATGCATCACTACATCTTAATTGCCCATATAACTAGCTTTTATTTTAGACTATAATTCCCTAAAATCAGGAAGGGCTTTTATTAGGACGTAACGTAGGTTAGGGACATGGTTAACAAAGAAAGGGAAATAGGGAAACAAAATATATATATTTGAGAAAAAGTTCAAGAAATTTTGAAAATTATAAGATGCATTTTGCTTGTTTATTGCTATTGCATTTTTTTTCTTTTCCTTTTTTTCTTTTTTTTTGAATTTTTTTATCGCATAACTTCGCTGAACAAAATAATTATTTATCCTTTTTCTCAAACATGAATAAGTGGATGGAACTTGTATGATATCGGGTAATACTCCAAATTGGAATGGGTCAGAATGATAAGTTAATAAAGAAAAAGTTTTTTTTTAAATAAAAGGCTCAAAAGGGCTAACTATAGATATTACATAATAGGGATGGCTAGAAAGGTTCAAACGGATCAAAAATGGCCTTTCATCGTCTTTTAGGACTTTAAATAATATTCCATATCTACTAATCAGGTGGGCATTTGATATAGTAATATGCACACTTATTATTATTTTTTTAACGGGTTGATTCAAAGAAAATCTAGAGATCATGTATGAAATAATAAACTGCTAAGCTACATGAAAAATGGGCAAAAATGGTTACTCTCCAAGAAAAATTAATAGGCTCAAAAACTCACTTGGAATTTATTAGGAAGGTATATGTTCATGATACTATTCCTAAGAAGAGTATCAAAGTATGGTCGACGAAAAGTCATTAAAGTATGGTCGACGAAAAGTCATTACTTTTATGTAATGATTGTCTCTTATGATTTTAATTATGTATGTTTTATTATAATTAAGTATTTTATGTTTTTTAGGGATATTATGATTATTTCACAATAAACAAGACATCAGATAACAAAATGGGTGGTAAATCTAAACATACAATGGTCGAGAATCTTAGGAAGAGTATCAAAGTATAAATGTCACTATTCACATGTACGGTACTGTTTACATGTACCTTCCTAAGATTCTCTTTTATAAATATACACTTTCTAATACTCCCCCCTAATTTGGCACGATAAGCCCCTGCTTTAGATTCCCTCGAGCAATAATTAGTAAGGTGGTAAAGTCCTTTCTGATTTTAGAGAACTATAGTTTAAAATAAAAGCTAATTATATGGGCAATTAAGATGTAGTAATGCATATACCAAAAAAAAATGAATACATTTGGTTGACTAATACTTTATTTGAGATCATATTATTTCTAAGTTATGGACATATTTTTTTCATCTTGGTAAGAGTGTATGATGTTTTCTTATTATTTTTTCTCAATTTATCATTCATTGTAGTGACAAAATTTTATTGGGATTAATTTCTTTGTGCGAGTGTCACTACAACCGGTGAGATCTTGGAGTTGGATATGTCATTCTTGAAAGTGGCCTGATTACTATTGCTACAACAAAGTCTGTTGGACTGATGCATATGGATGGTTGATGTGGGTGTGATATTCCTTTAGACTATAGATAATGCTTAAACTTTTATTTGATTGTTATCATTAATCTGATTGAATAAACAAGTGTGTTTAAGAAAAAAAAAGATTTAGAATTTTATCTTCGCTTTATTTGCTAGGGACTAGCAATAAGCTGGTTGAGGGGTGTGTTGAGTATTAGAAAGTGTATATTTATAAAGGAGAAAATCGTCATTTTCCACTTTAAGTCTCACTAACATTGCTACTTTTATTTATTTAAGTATTTTGTTATTTAATTATATATATTTTATTATAATTATGTATTTTAGGGGCATCATAATCTTTTCACAATAAACGAGTGATCAGACAGTAAAACTGACGTCATATTTGGACTCACAACGGTCGAAAACCTTAAGAAGAGTATAAAAGAAAAAGTCATTGTTCACATATACAGGACTGTTCATATGTACGGGTCATACGTACAGTATTGTTCACGGGGTACTGCTCATGACACTGTTCATATATACGGATCGATGATGTGGCAACTATCTATGACGTGGCAGTATCTGATTGGACGAATTATGTGGAATTAACTACTTACGTGGCATTGACTGATGACGTGGCCTTGACTGATGATGTGTCACAATTTTATTAGGCTAAATTTCTTATGTACTATAGATCGATGACGTGGCAGCATCTCAGTAGAGCAAAAATTGTGTGTACAATACATGCGCATACATGGGATTATTTACTATTCGGAATTACTGTACAAATATTTACTGTTGACTGTTGACTATTGAATGTTTACAGATGATATGGAGCAATCCTGAGCATCAAAACTATTTTTAATCTGATGGTCACGATTCACTCAATGTATCTATAAAAAGGGGGCTCTCCCCCCCTAATTTGGCACCCCTGAATTTATTTTTAAGCTTAGATTTCTGAAATTCTCTCTCTTTCTTGTAGTTTCTTTGTATTTTAGTAAAATTTTCTTTTTATCCCTAGTTAAAATATGAGTAGCTAATTTCTTTTCAAGCTTGAGTTGAAGGTGAAGTCTAAACGTGTTCCATGGGCTTAATTTGGTAAATTTACTTTCTCTTCCCCTTTAATATTTATAGTTGTTTTGACTTTTCACCGACAAATAATACTAGTCTTGTCTAGATACTACTCTGGTTAAACCGGCACCCTAGTACAAGGTTATTATTATTTGGCACGATAAGCCCTTGGCACCATATTTATTGGAGCGTGGTTCATGAGGTGTGGAATCCCCCTTATGATTTAATTGGTATTAATATGGAATGTTTAGCCCATGGAGCATGTTGATGCTGATCCGAATACCCAAGCACGTCATCTCAATAGATTTTCAGTTCAATTTAATTTTTGCCATTGTAATTTAAATTTAAGCGTAATTTACAAGAAAATTAATTCTACATATAATTAAAATCAACCTTCTCGTGGGATCGACACTCGTCACCATTAATCTATTCTACAATAGATTCGTGTGCTTACGAGTTCAATAAAATTTGCACAACAGTCGTGCTCTTAGCTTCAAGATGTGAAGACAACTTCTGGAGAAATAGAGGTGAAATTTCAAGTGTCAAGAGATACTATAGGATCTATGTCGAGATCCTTGGCCTATGTCTGCAAACAATTTTAAAGATGTAAAGATGCAATGAGATTTTCTATGTCTTAATAATTCGATATTTATTGAAACTTTGTTCACAAAAGAAAATGTTTTAGGTTGAAAAGATAATCCTGCCGCAGTTTTGTGATACTTGAATGCCAATATGGTTAGGTGGCCGAGGTAATGTACTAGGAACATGGGAAATATACTTAAAAAGGAAAGCACATTCTAGAACTTTCAACATAAAACCCTGTTAATATGCCTTTTCTTTTAAATATCAATCTATATGATTTACATTGTGAAAGCCAATACCTAATCCTGAGTTGTTGTTTGCTTCTATTATATAATAAGTCCTCATGTACTTTTAGCCATCTGAAAAAAAGCGTGAGACACATACTTTTATGGATTTGGTAATGTGTCAATTTTATTCATTTATAACCTTCCTCCCTTCTTTATGAAACGACTCTATTTACTATTGCATTCGTCTAACGAATCATTTTACTTGCATTACATGTTAATCTCTATTTACTTACATCACAAGTGCTAAGTTGTAATATATACACTTTTATTTTTCCCATTAGAGTGGATCGTATAATTTTCATTCGATATCGATTTTATAAGTTCGAAACTCGTTACACGTTAATGCGGGGAAATTCGATATATTAGTAAACACACTATGCTTGTAGAAATTTTATATTTTATTGTGGTGAAAAATCGGGATAAAATCGAGTACGATTCTGAGTCAATTAGTTAGAAATTGTTATTATGAAACCGGTTTTATTTAATCGGTATAATATAATAATTATATCGAATAGTTAAGTTAATAAAATAATAATATTATTTTTAATATTTATGTAAGAGAAGCCGAGAGAGAGAGAGAGAAGGAGAGAGAGACAGAAAGAGAGAGAAAGGGAGAAAGAGAAAGAGAAAGAGAGAGGCGTTGACCCGGATCCGACCCGACCCACGACTCGCGAATTGACCCAGTCGGATCTCTCAATTCCGGCCACCGTTTTCGACGATCTTGGTATTGATTTGAAGCCCTTGAGACGCTGGTCGTATCCTTGCCATTTTCACCACCGAAAAATGACCAGAACGCCGCCGATAAAGCTCGAAAGTTTCGGCCAAAACACCCGTTCTTGCTGCCGTCGATTCAGCCGGAGTTTGGCCACGCCACCGGCTGGGTTCCATTGCTCTCACCTTCAGCTTCCATTTCCAACTGGTCTCGTCATCTGAATCGGCCGGATTGCTGGTGAACGGCAACTTGCAACCCGCGCCCTTAGGAAGCTCGATCCGGGTGTGTTACCGCGCGTGGAAGGTCACCGCCGGTACCATTGGACTCACCGAGGCCGGAACTACAAGATTTAAGCTTCCCGTCACCATTGACTGAAGTCCGGTCACCGTTGACCGATGAGGGGCAATTCGGTAAAGATTGATAATTTTTGGGTTAATTATGTAATTTCTGAAAGTTGTGGGTAATTTAAAAATTATGGATAAGGTTAGATAGGTAATTTGAGATTTCGATGGTAAATCGGTAATTTAAGTAATTGGGAGTAATTTGATGAATTTATACCTCTAAGATAATTTCATAATTTCTAAAATGTGGATATTTTAGTAATTGATTAAATTGAGGATAGGTTGGTAATTTATGATTTTAAGGTTAAATTGATAAATTATGATTTTTGGAATATTTCGATAATTTTGAATTCAAGGCATTTCGGTAATTTTAAAGGATTCGAGGATATTCCAGAAATTGAGAATTATAAGGATAAATTAATAAATATATTATTGAGGGGCAATTAAATAAAGTTTGATATCGAGATCATTGGTAATTTTTAAAAATAAAGATAATTTAATAATTTTAAATATTCGGGAGTTATATTATGAGAATTCGGGTTTTATTAATTATAATTAATCATAGTTTATGAGATTAGTAATAATTATACCATTTATTTGATTAGGGGGACCCGCGAACGAGAACCAACCCACGGACATCGGTGATATCGGATTTGATCGTCATCACTGTGAGTGGAATATATAAAATCTATTTTCTTTGTGGATTATCATAATTTTTAATTATGATGAGCATGATTGCAAATGAATCTTTAAATGCTTGATTTAATGATTTTGTGGAAAAATGGATTTTATCGGCACTATGTTGTTTATTATCGGAATTGAGTATGATAAATGATTTTATTTCTGATTTTGAATATATGCGTATAAATAATAGTTTAAAGAAAAGAAAATGGATTTTAAATGTTGTTGAGAATAAAAGAGAATGTGATTTCGGATATTATCGGATGTTTATATACATAGGTATTTTCGATTGTTTTTAAGTCATTAGACAGTACCCGTCCTTGTACACTGTGATGTGATGATATGAGATATAGGCCTTTGGGGCCCGTCGGAGTACACATAGAGGCTTTGGGCCGTGTGCTTGGACGCTTTTGTCTTTTGGGGACTATGCATGCATAATTATGATGATGAGATATGTCGAGATGAGACGACATATGAGATGGTATTTCCCCATCTATCTGAATAGTTCCGGGGCATGATAGTTTCTTGATTAATGACCGTTTAGGTCCAAATAGGATGAGATTATTTCCCCGGGTACTCGTTTGGTGAAAGTTTTTGGTATTCGAAATTGGTATTATATGTTGCGAATTTTCTTCGATTTTACGCAGTATTTTGTGATGATATCAGATTGAGTAATTATACGATGTTATGACATATTCTTCCTTGGCTATTTCACATGACATTATATATATTTTCGAAGTTATTGATTTGTTTATAAATATGAAATGATTTATTAATATTTCTCGTTTATGATTTGTTAAAATTGTGTACTTAAAAGTGATACGATTATTTTAAAAATAAAGTTATTTTTTTCGAAAGACTACTATCCACTCACTGACCTTCACTGAGTTTTATACTCACCCCCCATTCTTTTTCGTTTTATTATATTTTTCCCTCCACAGGAGACTTGCAGGTACAACAGTTGACTCAGCATCAATAACTATTTGTAATTTGGCCACGTGTTTGTCCTAGGATTTGTGAAGTTCTGGGTAGAATATTTTAGATTGTATAATATTACAATTTAGAATAACTTACTGTGTTTGGTATTAAAATAATTCGGATGATAATTGATATTTTATTGGGATATTGATTAACGGAGTTGGTTGTATTTGGAAATTATTTTGGGAGTGTTATCTTATTAATTGCAGGATTGGAAATTTTAAAAATATAGAAAAAGGCTATCGGAATTTAGGAGAAATATTATTGTTATTATTTATAGATCGTTATTAGTTAAATTTTGAGAATCAGTCACGATTCGTCCTAGGGTTCGGGACGGGTCGCGACAGAGTTGGTATAAGAGCATGGTTTTAGATTCTGTAGACTTTACTGCTTTAATTAGAATAAGTTATACGATTAATAAGGTTTAAATTAACATTTTGTAGGATTATCATGTACCGTCGTAGCACTAGAAGTGGCCGTGGTCGTCCTCCTCCTAGACTAATTGAAGCTGAGTCGACTCCAGATGTTGTACCAGCGGGGGAAAATGAACCCCTGTCTGAGGGAGCAGTTGAGTCTTCGACACATGAAGTTGCTCAACAAGCTCCAGAAAATGTTCCGAACATTGAGCAGTCCATTGATAGACTGGCTCATATTATGACTACAGTTGTACAGAACCAGACTCAGATACATGCTGGGCCCATAAATACTATTGAGCGTGTGAGGAGTTTAGGGGCCAAAAGTTTTAATGGTTCTGGGGATCCACCTGAGGTAGAGTCATGGTTTGTTAAGTTAGAGCGTATATTTGATGTCATGAGATGCTCAGAGGAGGATAAGCTTACTTTTGCCACTTTCTTACTTGAGGATAGAGCTTATCATTGGTGGCAGACTGTAAAGCGACGATATCAGGGACAAGCTGTAATTACTTGGGCTATTTTTCATAAGGAATTTTATGATCAGTATTTTCCAGTTGTGTATAAGGACATTAAACGGAGTGAATTCCTTCGATTAGTTCAGGGATCTGCGACAGTAGAGGAGTATGAGAAGAAATTTTTAGATCTTTCCAGATTTGTTGTATCTACCATTGGTGATGAGAGGGAGAGATGCAGACGATTTGAGGAGGGTCTTCGATTTGAGATCCGTACAACTATAACTGCATCTCGATACACTGAGTTTGTTGAGGTAGTTGAGGCAGCCAAGAGAGTGGAACATAGTATTTCAGAGTCCCGCAGAGTTCAGGCCTTGAAATAGAAACGCAGCCAAAGTTGGACAGAGGGTGCCTCGAGTAGTAGGCCATTGAAGAAAGGCTCACAAATGAATTTTTCTGCTGGTGTACACATGAGTCAGAGTACAAGTTTTAGAGGAGATCAGAGACAGGCCACTATTCATGCCTCTATACAGCCATCTGTGGGGAGTAATGTCAGAACACAAGGACAGCATGATAGAGGTAGTGGGAGATATCGGGATGATCGTTTTAAGAGTATTCAGCAGATTCCTTGTTCCTTGTGTGGCAGGCACCATCAAGGTCAGTGCCGCGTTGCAGACAGAGTATGTTATTCATGCGGACAACCAGGACATATTAGGAGATTTTGTCCCACCTTATCTCAAGGTGATAATTCCGCTCGAGGGATAGCCCCACTATATCAGTCTCACCCGAGACATATTCAGGGTCAAAAAGGTACACAACCAGGAGGGTCTTCATCTTCCACACTAGGTCAGAGAGGTCAGACTAATCGACCTCAGACTCAGGCCCGAGTTTTTGCTCTAACACAGCAGAAGGCTTATTCTACACCAGAAGTTATTATCGGTACACTATCTATCCTTGGCCGTGAGGCTCATATTCTTATTGATCCTGGATCCACCCATTCTTTTATTTCCCGTACTTTTGCTACGCATATAGAGCGAGAACCTAAATCATTAGATTGTGGTTTGGTCGTTAGTACACCTATGGGAGAGTCATTACTTGCTGATAGGGTGTATCGAGATTGTATGATTAGATTGGGCGAGTATGAGTTTGGGGCAAATTTGATTATTTTAGATATTCATGATTTCGATGCTATTTTGGGCATGGATTGGCTTGGATCTCACCATGCAACTGTGGATTGCTTTAATAAGGAAGTCCTATTTAGTAAACCAGGAATAAGTGAAGTAAAATTTTGTGGGGAGCGCAGAGTTTTGCCTTCATGTGTCATATCGGCCATTAGTGCAAGACGTTTGTTAAGAAAAGGATGTTCAGCTTATCTTGCACACGTGATACATACGGGAGTTCGAGAACTTAGATTAGAAGATATTCCAGTAGTTTAGGAGTTTTCAGATGTATTTCCGGATGAACTTCCTGGAATGCCACCTGATAGGGAGATTGAGTTTTCTATTAATTTAATTCCTGTAACAGCTCCTATATCTATAGCACCATATAGGATGCTCCAGCGGAATTAAAGGAGCTTAAAGTTCAACTGCAGGAATTAGTAGATAAGGGATTTATCCGACCAAGTGTATCACCGTGGAGAGCTCCAGTTTTGTTCGTTAAGAAAAAGGATGGTACATTTAGACTTTGTATTGATTATAGGCAGTTGAATAAAGTCACCGTGCGCAATAAGTATCCACTTCCGCGCATCGATGATTTATTTGATCAGCTTCAGGGAGCGAGAGTGTTTTCTAAGATTGATTTACGCTCAGGATATCATCAGCTCAAAATTAAAGAGACCGATGTTCTCAAAACAGCATTTAGAACTCGTTATGGGCATTATGAGTTTTTAGTGATGCCATTTGAGTTAACTAACGCTCCAGCTGCTTTTATGGATCTTATGAATAGGGTATTCCAACCCTATTTAGATCGATTTGTGATTGTATTTATTGATGATATTTTGATATATTCTCGGAATCAGGAGGATCACACTAAACATTTGCGGACCATACTATAAATCTTGAGGCAAAAGCAATTGTATGCTAAGTTCAACAAGTGTGAGTTTTGGTTGGATAAAGTAGTATTTCTAGGCCATGTGATATCAGCTGAAGGTATTTATGTTGATCCTCAGAAAATTGAAGCAGTGGTGAAATGGGAACAGCCTACAAATGTTACAGAGGTTAGAAGTTTTCTTGGATTGGCTGGTTATTACCAGATTTGTGGAGGGATTCTCTAAGATTGCCACTTCTCTGACACGATTAACTAGAAAGAGTACTAAGTTCCATTGGGATGATGATTGTGAAAAAAGTTTTCAAGAACTTAAGGCACGTTTGACTTCAGCACCGGTTCTTACACTTCCATCCGGTAATGAAGGATTTGTGGTATATAGTGATGCCTCTAGACAAGGATTGGGATGTGTATTAATGCAGCATGGAAACGTTGTGGCTTATGCTTCTAGACAACTTAAGAAGCATGAACATAATTATTCGACACATGATCTAGAGTTGGCAGCGGTGGTATTTGCACTTAAAATATAGAGACATTATTTGTATGGAGCAACATGTCAGATTTTCACTGATCATAAGAGTCTCAAATACTTGTTCACTCAGAAAGAATTAAATTTGAGACAGAGGAGATGGATTGAGCTGATTAAGGATTATGATTGCACTATTGACTATCACCCAGGCAAGGCAAATGTTGTAGCAGATGCACTAAGTAGAAAGTCCTCGAGTTCTGTAGCTCATTTGCGAGTGGCCTACATGCCTCTGTTGATCGGATTGAGATCCTTGGGAGTTGAGTTGGAAGCTGATAATGGCAAAGCTTTAATAGCTAATTTTCAGATTAGGCCAACTTTGGTTGATAAAGTCCATCAAATGCAAGATCAAAATCCGCAGTTAGTAAAGTTGAGAGGAGATGTGCAAAAAGGCTTGCAAACTGATTTTACAGTGAGAGATGATGGAGTCCTAGTTATGAGAAATAGACTATGTGTACCAAATATAGGGAATTTGAAAAGGGAGATCATGGAGGAAGCTCATTGTTCAGCTTATGCGATGCATCCAGGTAGTACAAAAATGTATCGTACATTGAGAGATCATTATTGGTGGCAGGGTATGAAGAGAGAGATAGCAGAATTTGTTTCTCGATGTTTAGTCTGCCAGCAGATTAAGACTGAACATCAAAAACCTGTAGGATTTTTACAGCCACTTCCTATTCCTGAGTGGAAATGGGAGCATATCACTATGGACTTTGTAGCAGGACTTCCTCGTACTCATACTAGACATGATAGTATTTGGGTGATTGTTGATCGACTCACGAAATCAGCACACTTTTTATCATGTAAGACCACTTATTCGATGGATAAGTTGGGCAGTATATTTATGGCTGAGATAGTCCGACTTCATGGAGTGCCTGTGTCGATTATTTCAGATAGAAATTCTCGATTCACTTCTAAGTTCTGGACCAGTTTGCAAAGGGCTTTGGGCACTCAATTGAATTTTAGTACTGCTTTTCATCCACAAACTGATGGCCAATCAGAGCGTACTATTCAGACATTAAAGGATATGCTTCGAGCATGTGTTTTAGAATTTAAGGGTAGTTGGGATAATTATTTACCCTTGATAGAGTTTGCATATAATAACAGTTTTCAAGCTAGTATTGAGATGGCACCATATGAGGTTTTGTATGGTCGAAAATGTAGAACTCCAGTGTGTTGGGACGAGATTGGTGAGCAAAAACTAATTGGTCCCGAATTGGTTCAGGATACGAATGAAAAGATACAAGTTATTCGGGATAGGTTAAGGGTAGCCCAAGATAGACAAAAGAGCTACATTGATAAGCGCAGACGGGAACTTGAGTTTAAAGTTGGTGACAAGGTATTTATATGAATATCACCTTGGAAAGGAGTACTTAGATTTGGGAAACGCAGTAAGCTAAACCGACGTTACATTGGGCCATATGAGATTGTAGAGCACATTGGTCCATTAGCTTATCGATTAGCTCTACCACCTGAGTTATCCAGGATTCACGATGTGTTTCATGTTTCGATGCTTCGGAAGTACATATATGATCCAAGTCATGTGTTATTGAGCCAACCAATTGAGTTGAAAGAAGATTTGACTTATGAAGAGGAGCTAGTAGAAATATTGGAAAGGAGACATCAAGTTTTGCGTTCTAAGACCATTCTGTTAGTAAAGGTATTGTGGAGGAATCACACAAAAGAAGAGGCTACTTGGGAGCGTGAAGACTTAATAAGAGCTTAATATCTTTATAAGTTCCCATCAGATGTGTAAATTTCGAGGACGAAATTTTTATAAGGGGGAAGGATTGTAATATATACACTTTTATTTTTCCCACTAGAGTGGATCGTATAATTTTCATTCGGTATCGATTTTATAAGTTCGAAACTCGTTACACATTAATGCGGGGAAATTCGATATATTAGTAAATACACTGTGCGTGTAGAAATTTTATATTCTATCGTGGTGAAAAATCGGGATAAAATCGAGTACGATTCCGAGTCAATTAGTTAGAAATTGTTATTATGAAACCAATTTTATTTAATCGGTATAATATAATAATTATATCGAATAGTTAAGTTAATAAAATAATAATATTATTTTTAATATTTGTGTAAGAGAAGCCGAGAGAGAGAGAGAGAAGGAGAGAGGAAAGAAAGAGAGAGAAAGGGAGAAGGAGAAAGAGAAAGAGAGAGGCGTTGACCCGGATCCGACCCGACCCACGACCCGCGAATTGACCCAGTCGGATCTCTCAATTTCGGCCACCGTTTCCGACGATCTTGGTATTGATTTGAAGCCCTTGAGACGCTGGTCGTATCCTTGCCATTTTCACCACCGGAAAATGACTAGAACGCCACCGGTAAAGCTCGAAAGTTTCGGCCAAAACACCCGTTCTTTGAAGCGATCCAGTAGGAGTTTGGCACGCCACAGTGGGTTCCATTGCTCTCACCTCCGCCTTCCATTTCCGATTGGTCTCGTCATCTTGAATCGGTAGGATTTTCAACCGCGCCCTAGGGCTCAATCCGGCTCGTTCCGCGCGTGGAAATGACTCACCGAGGCGGAACTACAAGATTTAAGCTTCCCATCACCATTGAGTCAAGTCCGATCATTTGGGTAAAGAAAATGATTGATAATTTTTGAGTTAATTATGTAATTTCTAAAAGTTGTGGGTAATTTGAAAATTATGGATAAGGTTAGATAGGTAATTTGAGATTTCGATGGTAAATCGGTAATTTAAGTAATTGGGAGTAATTTGATGATTTTATACCTCTAAGATAATTCCATAATTTCTAAAATGTGGATATTTTAGTAATTGATTAAATTGAGGATAGGTTGGTAATTTATGATTTTGAGGTTAAATTGATAAATTATGATTTTTGGAATATTTCGATAATTTTGAATTCAAGGCATTTCGGTAATTTTAAAGGATTTGAGGATATTTCAGAAATTGAGAATTTTAAGGATAAATTAATAAATATATTATTGAGGGGCAATTAAATAAAGTTTGATATCGAGATCATTGGTAATTTTTAGAAATAAGGATAATTTAATAATTTTAAATATTCGGGAGTTATATTATGAGAATTCGAGTTTTATTAAGTATAATTAATCATAGTTTATGAGATTAGTAATAATTATACCATTTATTTGATTAGGGGGACCCGCGAACGAGAACCAACCCACGGACATCGGCGATATCGGATTTGATCGTCGTCACTGTGAGTGGAATATATAAAATCTATTTTCTTTGTGGATTATCATAATTTTTAATTATGATGAGTATGATTGCAAATGAATCTTTAAATGCTTGATTTAATGATTTTGTGGAAAAATGGATTTTATCGGCACTATGTTGTTTATTATCGGAATTGAGTATGATAAATGATTTTATTTCTGATTTTGAATATATGCGTATAAATAATAGTTTAAAGAAAAGAAAATGGATTTTAAATGTTGTTGAGAATAAAAGAGAATGTGATTTCGGATATTATCGGATGTTTATATACATGGGTATTTTCGATTGTTTTCAAGTCATTAGACAGTACCCTTCCTTGTACACTGTGATGTGATGATATGAGATATAGGCCTTTGAGGCCCGTCGGAGTACACATAGAGGCTTTGGGCCGTGTGCTTGGGCGCTTTTGTCCTTTGGGGACTATGCATGCATAATTATGATGATGAGATATGTCGAGATGAGACGACATATGAGATGGTATTTCCCCATCTATCTGAATAGTTCCGGGGCATGATAGTTTCTTGATTGCTGACCGTTAAGGTCCAGATAGGATGAGATTATTTCCCTGGGTACTCGTTTGGTGAAAGTTTTTGGTATTCGAAATTGGTATTATATGTTGCGAATTTTCTTCGGTTTTACGCAGTATTTTGTGATGATATCAGATTGAGTAATTATACGATGTTATGACATATTCTTCCTTGGTTATTTCACATGACATTATATATATTTTCGAAGTTAGTGATTTGTTTATAAATGTGAAATGATTTATTAATATTTCTCGTTTATGATTTGTTAAAATTGTGTACTTAAAAGTGATACGATTATTTTAAGAATAAAGTTATTTTTTTCGAAAAACTACTATCCACTCACTGACCTTCACTAAGTTTTATACTCACCCCCCATTCTTTTTCATTTTATTATATTTTTCCCCCCACAGGAGACTTGCAGGTACAACAGTTGACTCAGCATCAATAGCTATTTATAATTTGGCCACGTGTTTGTCCTAGGATTTGTGAAGTTCTGGGTAGAATATTTCGGATTGTATAATATTACAATTTAGAATAACTTACTGTATTTGGTATTAAAATAATTCGGATGATAATTGATATTTTATTGGGATATTGATTAACGGAGTTGGTTGTATTTGGAAATTATTTTGGGAGTGTTATCTTATTAATTGGAAGATTGGAAATTTTAAAAATATAGAAAAAGGCTATCAGAATTTAGGAGAAATATTATTGTTATTATTTATAGATCGTTATTAGTCAAATTTCGAGGATCAGTCACGATTCGTCCCAGGATTCGGGACGGGTTGTGACATAAGGTCTTTTTATCTTTGTTCCCAAAGTTGGACAATCTCAAAATAAGACATAGTATATTGCTTTTGCCATGTCATTGAAACATGTTGCTAGAGAGTTGATATTTGTCAGAAGAAAGAGTATGTGCGTGTGTGAATAGCAATATGCAATTTTGCAATTTTATATTTTATTGACTTCATTTTCTTTTAAATTGTTGTGAAGGTGTCCTAGTTGTAGTAAAACATTTGTGCCAATGAAATGTCTTCTGTACACCAAACATAGCCAAATGCTGGTTGTTAAGTACTAGAAAATGTATATTTATAAAGGAGAAAATTGTCATTTTACACTTCAAGTTTCATTAACTTTCTTGCTTTTATGTATTTAAGTCTCTTATGATTTTAATTATGTGGGTTTTATTATAATTAAGTATTTTATTTATTTTAAGAGCATCATGATCATCTCACAATAAACAAGACATCAGATAACAAAACAGATAATAAATCTGAACTCTGAACGATCGAGAATCTTAGGAAAAGCATTAAAGTATAAATGTCACTGTTCACATATACGGTAATATTCACATGAACGGTACTGTTCATGATACTATTCATGACACTGTTTATATATACTATACGATGATGTGGCATTAATCGATAATGTGACACCGACCAATGATGTGATAGCATTGATTAATTATGTGGCATTGACTGATGACGTGATTTGATTGATGAGATGTCATAATCTTATTGGATTAAAATATTTATGCACTGTTGATCGATGATGTGGCAGTATATTATGGATCAGAAAAACATACATATGGTACATGCATATACATAGGATAATAACTCTAATGATGTGTTTAAACCAATTAAAACTTGACACGTGGCGCAATCATGTGCATCGAAATTATTTTAATTCGATGGCCATAATTTACTCATTGTATCTATAAAAGGAGGGCTCCTAATTTGACACCCCTGAATTTATTTTTGAGTCCCATTCTCTGTAATTCCTTCTCCATCTTATATTTTCTATGTATTTTAGTAAAATTTCTATTTTACCCCTAGTTTAAATATGAATAGATAATTTTCTTTCAAGTTTGGGTTGAAGATGAAGTCTCAACATGTTCTATGGGCTTAATTAGTAAATTTATTTTCTCTTCTCCTATAATTTCTGTAGATGTTTTGACTTTTCGTCAATAGATAGTAATAAAATAGTTATTACTATTTGGTACGATAAGCGCTTAGCACCATATTAATTAGAGTGTGGCTCATGAGGAATGAATTTATCACTTATGATTTAATTGGTACTAATAAGGAATATTAAGTCTTAGTGCATGTTGATACGGATCCAGATACCTAAGTGTTTTATTATAATAGTTTTTATTTTAAATTATTCCTACCATTTCAATTCAAAATTTAAGATAATTTCACTGTAATTTCAACTACTCACGTAGAAAATTAATTCAACACATAATTAAAATCTACCTCCTCGTAGGATAGACACACGTCACCATTAATCTATTCTACAATAGATTCGTACATTTACGAATTCAATAAAATTTATACAATACGGGTCTTTATAGTCCACGCCATATTTTCTTGTAGCATGCATAAAAAAAGTGCAAGCCGGTAGGACCTTTTCATTTAAGCAAGTTCTATACCATCTTGTCTATCTTTTGTGAATTGTTGAATGTTCTGTAGTTAAAACTTATTATTCAAATTATACAAGCATTTTTCCTATAAATTGTTGAAAAATCGTTTCATGAATTCTTATGTTTACAATTCAAGTAGAAAATGAGGGGTTGTGCTTATGAGTTCCAATTATGTACCAAGTCTGCAAAGAATGCTAGGTTTGCATCACTGTCCGCAGTTTGCTTAACCTCTGTCTATGAGTTTCTTTTCTTTTCTTTTTTTTTTTTTTCCAAATTTCTAAAATTTAGAAATTTCAGTATGCGTATTAGAGGAGTATCCTAATCTGACATGGCTACCATAGAGGCAATCATGCTATGCACGGAATACAATCTTTGCCCCCATAACTTGAGTTGATGGGATCTGTAATTCGTTAACTCTCTTTCATCTTCTTTAGTACATTAGATGATTTTATGATTGAGTAATATATGGGTTTCTCGTAGTTTTAATTTTAATTGTAGCTCTAATACACAAATAAGTGTCAAGGAATATCCTCCCCCCCCCCCTCCCCCCAAGTACAAATTGTATTTACTCTTATGCCAAATTCTTGACAGGCTTGTCAAATTCAGAACGATCTTGTTTGCGAAGCTTGCAGCGTGCAAAGATCAGGCAAGGGCATGTACCGTTTGGTCTATAATCATTTGTAGACAGAATTGGGTTTAGTTTTTAGTTATGTTTGGTTACTGTTGCTGAATGGACCATATTTCGGTTAGTTGTAGGCTTGTAGTTAGGATTAAGTACTGATACTTCTAACATCTAGATGATACATTATTTCCATGTAACGTGTCGATCACTGGACTTGTACATGTAAGACTAAAATAATAATAAATAAACATTACACAAACTTTGTATCTCTTGTTAGTTATAATATTTATGATGGCTAAAATCTCCTTGTGCACAATCTCATTGCTCTAATTCTTCAGCTTTTCCTTTATTTGATGTCTGAAGCAGTAATCTATGGGGTTAAATTGTGCAGATAATGTCTTTTAAACTTTGAATTTATATGTCTAATTCTGGGAACAGTTTTCTGTTTGCAAAATGAAAAAATAATTGAAAGCACTTTTCAAAATTTGGCACACAATAAGACAGTGGGATGGTTTTATCAAAAATGGATCTTAATAAATTTTACCCAACACCCTAAAGAACTTTAAATTTGCTTAACTAGTATAGAACAAAAACTAACAAACAATGACTAATTTTATTGGTTAACATTAAATAAATTACAAGCCTGCTATGGCATTTTTTCTTGCAAAATTCGTTCTAGCTTTTGACCGTCAATTGTTGTATGTCTGTCTCATTTATAAGCAAAGCAAAAAATGCAAGAAAATTGGTGAAAAAATCTAATTGTAGGTCATTATTAAGTGCTTTGAACTTGGCATTCAAGTTCATAAGGGGGAAAAAAGGTTGATCACTACAGATTAGCTAGCTAATCCATTCAAGTTAAACAAAAAATAAATTTTAAATATTGTCATCAAAATCAATAAATAAAAGCATAACAATCAATTATTCGAACATAAAATGATAGTGGAAGTAAGTTTATAGAATAAATAAATAGTAAATGAACAACAACCAACACACCTGTCAAAAGCTGACATTGGTGCTAAATTATCTATCATTCTAGGAATGACTCAAGGCAAATGAAATTAAATTCTCACAATAAAACTTAACAAAATGTGGTTAATGATAATGAACCCAAGAGGGTAAACAATGGGAGTTTTTATTGAATAATTGAATTAAATCAACAATGATAAGATCTAAACCTCGTTCTTCAAATTAAACCAAACAGCGAGAACAAATCACAATTGGAAAAGAAAATGAAAACGTATGAACATATCTAATCTGTCTCCAATTTAACTTAAAGATAACACAAAAAGTACTAAAATAATCAGAGTCTAGGATCGGCCTACATCATTATTAGCTCTCCAATAACATCAACTCCTCCTTACTCCACCGCAGTGGAAGTGTACTGTCAAGAGGGTGGTGTAAGTTTCCGGTGGCTCCTTGAGAATTGATGGTGACAGTTCGAAACAACAACCGCACCATCACTAGAAAGTTAAAATTACCTTAATCACTAATTGCCCTACTTCTTCCTTATTGCTCGTTACATCTTTCTATGCATAACCAAGAAACCTATGCAGGTAAAGATGTAAGCGGAGCTTGATCCTCCAACTGCAGTTAAAGCTCTTTCTCTAACATATATTTTACCACCTTCATGCTTGTCCCAACCGTCTCTGACAAGATTGGCTACAACATTAATAGTTGGAGACTGTTTAGGCCCCATTTAAGTTTGAAGTTGAAACTCAGTAAGTTATTTTTTTATAAATTTCGACAAAAATGATGTTTAATAAATTTCATAAACTTACTTATTACATAATTTTCTTTATTTTGACAATGGTTTTTTTTTTTAAAAGCAAGTAGGGGTGGGATTGGTAATTTAGTCAGGATTCATTATTCAATTTGATTTGAGTTCAATTAAATAGGTTTGGACTTTTAAAAAAATTAATTAATTTAATAAATAAGTGAATTTAATTTGATTTACTAAATATATGAACCAAATTTGAATTTGAGATCACTGATTCCTCTATTTGTTTAGAATTCATGTCACGACCCGTCCCGAACCCTGGGACGAATCGCGACTGATTCTCGAAATTCGACTAGTAACTATTCTAATATTAATTACAATAATATTTCTACTAAAATTTCCAATAGAATTTCACTAGAATTTTAAAATTTCCAATCCTGCAATTAATAAGATAACACTCCCAAAATAATTTCCATATACAACCAACTCCGTCAATCAACATCTCAATAATTACCAAATATCATCCGAATTATTTTAATATCAAATACAGTAAGTTACTCTAAATTGTAATATTATACAATCCGAAATATTCTACACAGAACTTCACAAATCCTAGGACAAACAAAAATACACATATTTCTGAGTCAATAAATAGATGCAAAATGGGGAAAAAAATAATAAAACGAAAAAGAATGGGGGTGAGTATAAAACTCAGTGAAGGTCAGTGAGTGGATAATAGTTTTTCCAAAAATAATTTTATTCTTAAAATAACTGTAGCAACTTTAAATACACAATTTCATCAAATCATGAACGAGAAATATTAATAAATTACTTCACATCTATAATTCAATTACTAACTTCGAAAACATATATAATAACATGTGAAATAACCAAGGAAGTATATGTCATAATATCGTATAAATACTCACTGTGAAATCATCACCAAATACTGCATAAAACCGAAGAAAATTCGCAACATAAAATATCAATTTGAATCTGAAAACTTTCACCAAACAAGTACCGGGAAATAATCTCATCCTATCCAGGACCTTAGGTAATCAAGCAACCATCATGCCCCGGAGCTACACGGATAATCCGGACCTCAACGGACGGGCAATCAAGAAACCATCATCTTTACACAGATAGACGGGGAAATAATATCTCATATGTCATCTCATATCGACATATCTCATCATCATAATTATGCATGCATAGTCCCCAAAGGACAAAAGCGCCCAAGCACATTATGTTTAAACGGGCCCCAAAGGCCTATATCTCATATCATCACATCACAGTGTACAGGGAAGGGTACTGTCTAATGACTTGAAAACAATCGAAAATACACATGTATACAAACATCTGATAATATCCGAAATCACATTATCTTTTATTCTCAACAACATTTAAAATCCATTTCTTTTCTTTAAAAATATTATTTATACGCATATATTCAAAATCAAAGATAAAATCATTTATCATACTCAATTCCGATAATAAATAACATAGTGCCGATAAAATCCATTTTTCCACAAAATCATTAAATCAAGCATTTAAAGATTCATTTGCAATCATACTTATCATAATCAAAAATCATAATAATCCACAGAGAAAATAGGTTTTGTATAACAGAAACCGGCGATCAAAAGTATCCGATGTCCGTGGGTTGGTTCTCGTTCACGGGTCCTCCTAATCAAATAAATCGCATAATAATTATTAGTTACTTAAACTACAACTAATTGTAGTTAATAAAACCCAAATTCTCATAATATGACTCCCGAATATTTAAAAATTATTAAATTTTTCCTTATTCCCAAAAATTATTAATGATCTCAATATCAAACTTTATTTAATTGCCCCAATAATATATTTATTAATTTATCCATAAAATTCTCAATTTCTGAAATATCCTCAAATCCTTTAAAATTACCGAACTACCTTGAATTCAAAATTATCGAAATATCCCAAAAATCATAATTTACCAATTTAATCCTCAAGATCATAAATTATTACTTATCCTTAATTTAGTCAATTAATAACATATCCACATATTAGAAATATTATTAAATTATCTCTGAGGTTTAAAATTATCAAATTACCTCCAATGACTTAAATTACCGATTTACCATCAAAATCTTAAATTACCTAACTATCCTTATCCATAATTATCAAATTACCCACAACTTTCAAAAACTACAAAATTAACCCCAAAATTCTCGGTCTTTGCACTGCCCCTCAGGTCAACGGTGACCGGACTCAATCCAGATTTTGACGGGAAGCTTAGATCTTGATGGTTCGGCCTCGGTGAGTCCAATGCGGCGGTGACCTTCCATTGAAGGCCGGATCGAGCTTCCTAAGGTTGGTTGCAAGTTTTCAGCAATCCGACCAGTTTGACGAGATGGTCGGAAATGGAATGGAGGTGAGAGCAATGGAACCCATGGCGTGGCCAATTTGAATCAAGCAAGAACGGGTGTTTTGAAACTTTTTTAGATCATGGTTTTTTCCAGCGGTGAAAATGGCAAGGAAGCGTCTCAAGAGCTTCAAATCGATACCAAGATTTTAACATTGGGAGATTAAAATCAAGATTTACGGTCGGATAAATAGTCTCTCTTTCTCTTTCTCTTTCTTTCTTTCTTTCTCTCTCTAAAATCTTTATTAAAATATAAATAAATAAATATATATATATACACGTAAATATTACAATCCTCCCCTTATAAAAATTTATTGTTAGAAATTTACACATCCGATGGGAACAATTGGGGATATTGAATTTTAAGTCTTCGCGTTCCCAAGTAACCTCTTTTTTTGTGATTCCTCCACAACACCTTTTAAGAAATGGTCTTAGAACGCAAAACTTGATGTCTCCTTTCCAATATTCCTACTCGGCTCCTCTTCATTCAAATCTTCTTTCAACTCAATTGGTTGGTTCAATAACACATGACTCGGATCATATATGTACTTATAAGCATCGAGACATGGAATACATCGTGAACTGGATAACTCGAGGTGGTAGAGCTAATCGATAAGCTAATGGACCAAACGCTCTCAATCTCAATGGCCCAATGTAACGTGGGCTTAACCGCGTTTTCCAAATCTAAGTACTTTCCAAGGTGATATCCGTATAAATACCTTGTCACCAACTTGAACTCAAGTTCCAATTATGATTATTGTAGCTCTTTTGTCTATCTTGGGCTACCTTTAACCTATCCAGAATAACTTGTATTTTTTCATTCGTATCTGAACCAATTCGGGACCAATTAGTTTTCGCTCACCAACCTCGTCCCAACACATGGAGTTCTACATTTTCACCATACAAAGATGGTGCCATCTCAATACTAGCTTGAAAATTGTTATTATATGCAAACTCCATCAAGGGTAAATAATTATCCCAACTACCCTTAAATTCTAAAACACATGCTCAAGCATATCCTCCAATGTCCGAATGGCAAAACGATTGGCCATCGGTTTGTGGATGGAAACAAATACTAAAATTCAATTGAGTGCCCAAAGCCTTGAAATCGGTCGAACTTAGAAGTAAATCGAGAATCCCTATTCGAAACAATCAACAGGCACTCCATGAAGTCGAACTATCTCAAACCATAAATATCCTCAACTTATCCATCGAATGAGTGGTCTTACATGGTAAAAAGTGTGCTGATTTGTGAGTCGATCAACAATCACCCAAATACTATCATGTCCGAAAGTACGAGGAAGTCCTGCTACAAAGTCCATAGTGATATGCTCCCATTTCCACTCGGGAATAGGAAGTGGCTGCAAAAATCTACTGAGTTTCAACACTTAATGAGACTAAACATCGAGAAACAAATTCCTATCTCTCTCTTCATGCCCCGCCACCAATAATGATCTCTCAATACACGATACATTTTTGAAACCGGATGCATCGCAAATGAACAATGTGCTTCCTCCATAATCTCCCTTTTTAATATCCAAAAGTACACAAAGTCTATTTCTCATAACTAAGACTCCATCATCTCTCTCTTTTAAAATCGGTTAAGCCTTTTTGCACATCTTCTCTCAACTTCGCTAGTGCGGATCTTGATCTTGCATTTGATGGACTTTATCAACCAAAGTCGGTCTAATCTGAAAATTAGCTATCAAAGCTTTGCCATTGTCAACTAACTCAACTCCCAAGGATCTCAATCGATCACAGAGGCATGTGAGCCACCCGAAAATGAGCTAATAACTCGAGGACTTTTAAAAAATCACAACATTTGCGGATGATAATCAATAGTGCAATCGTAATCCTTAATCAGCTCAATCCATCTCCTCTGTCTCAGATTTAATTCTTTTTGCGTGAACAAGTATTTGAGACTCTTATGGTCAGTGAAAATCTGACATGTTGCTCCATACAAATAATGTCTCCATATTTTGAGTGCAAATACCATTGCTGCTAACTCTAGATCATGTGTCGGATAGTTATGTTCATGCTTCTTAAGTTGTCTAGAAGCATAAGCCACAACTTTTCCATACTGCATTAGTACACATCCCAATCCTTGTCTAGAGGCATCACTATATACCATAAATCCAAGGATGGAAGTGAAGAATAAGTCAAACGTGCCTTAAGTACTTGAAAACTCTTTTCACAATCATCATCCCAATAGAACTTAGTACTTTTTCTAGTTAATCGTGTCAGAGGAGTGGCAATATTAGAAAATCCCTCCACAAATCTACGGTAATAACTAGCCAATCCAAGAAAACTTCTAACCTTTTAACAAATGTTCCCATTTCACCACAGCGCTTCAATTTTTGAGGATCAACATAAATAGAACTGATATCACATGGCCTAGAAATACTACTTTATCCATCCAAAACTCACACTTGTTGAACTTAGATGTTGCTTTTGCCTCAAGATTTTGGTATGGTCCGCAAATGCTTAGTGTGATCCTCATTCGAGAATATATCAAAATATCATCAATAAATACAATCACAAATCGATCTAAAAGGGTTGGAATACCCTATTCATAAGATCCATAAAATTTCTTTGGAGCATTAGTTAACCCAAATGGCATCACTAGGAACTCATAATTTTAGCGGGTTCTGTGTTTATTTTAGGAACATCGGTCACTTTAATTTTGAGTGATGATATCCGATCGTAAATCGATCTTAGAAAATACCTTCGCTCCCTCTTTATGATCAAACAAATCATCGATGCGCGGAAGTGGATACTTATTACGCACCGTGACTTTATTCAACTGCCTATAATTAATACAAAGTCTAAGTGTACCATCCTTTTTCTTAACGAACAAAACTGGAGCTCCCCACGGTGATACACTAGTTCGGATAAACCCTTATCTACTAATTCATTGAACTTTAAGCTCTTTTAATTCTTTGGGCCATCCTATATGGTGCTATAGATATATTGAGTTTCCGGGAATTAAATCAATAGAAAACTCAATCTCCTATCGGTGGCATTAGAAGTTCATCCAGGAAATACATAAAACTCCGAACCTTTGGAATATCAAAAATCTCGGTTCTCGAACTTCGTATCTATCACATGTGCAAGATAAGTTTGAACATCCTTTTCTTAACAAACGTCTCGCACTAATGGCCGATATGACACATGAAGGCAAAATTATGCGCTCCCATAGAATTTTACTTCACTTATTCTGGTTTACTAAATAGGACTTCCTTATTAAAACAATCCACAGTTGCATGGTGAGATTCAAGCCAATCCATACCTGAATAGCATCAAAATCATGAATATCTAAAATAATCAAATTTGCCCCAAACTCATACTGGGCCAATCTAATCATGCAATTTAGGACACCCTATCCTTAGTAATGACTCTCATAGGTGTGCTAACAACCAAACCACAATCTAAAGTTCTCGCTCTAAAATAGCAAAATCGGAAATAAAAGAATGGGTGGATCCAGGATCAATAAGAATATGAGCCTGCAAAGATAGATAGTGTAGATAATAACCGGTGTGGAATGAGCCTCAAATGTAGCAAAAACTAAAAGAAAGGTCGATTAGTCGACCTCTCGAGTGTGGAAGATGAAGACCCTGAAGTTTGTACCTTTGTGACCAAAATTTGTCTCGGAAATGTAGTATGGTGGGGCTATCCTCAGCGAGTTATCACCTTGGGATAAGGTGAGACAAAATCTCCGATATGTCAGGTTGTCCGCATGAATAACATATTTTATGTACAGCATCGGTACGATGGTGCCTACTTTACACAAGAACAAGGAATTGAATATTCTTAGAACGATCATAAATATCTTACCTCTATCATAAAATGTTCTTGTGTTCGACATTACTCCCCAAGCAAATTAATATAGAGGCATGATAAATTCTCGATCTCTCCCATTTGACTTCGTGGATTAAAGCAGAAAAATTCATCTGCGAGCCTTTCTTCAATGGCCTACTATTAAAGCAATTCATCCAACTTTAGCTATTTCAAGAAAATCCGGGACTCGAAATAATGCTCCAACTACCTCAACAAACTCGGTGTTCGAGATGCAAGTTATGCGGATCTCAAATCGAAGACCCTCCTCAAATCGTTACATCTCTCCCTCTCATCACCAATGGCAAATATAGCAAATCTAGAAAGATCTAGAAATTTCTTTCATACTCTCTCAAAGATTTATCGAACTAATCGAAGGAATTCACTCCGTTTAAAATACACAACCGGAAAATCGATCATAAAATTCCTTAGAAAAATAGCCAAGTGATTACAATCTTGTCCAAAATATGTAATCAACCAAACCAATAATAAGCTCCATCCTAGTAAGAAAGTGGCAAAAGTAAGTTTAGAGCAAATGACATCAAATATACGAACTTGACAAACCATGGATGGGGCCTCGGGTGGATCCCAGAACCATTAAAACTTTTGGCCCCCAAGCCCTCACGCTCAATAGTATTTGTGGGCCCCGCATGTTTCGTACCATCAGTAGTGCCTTGCTATCAATGGACTGAAAAATTGGAACATTTTCTGGAGCTTGTTGAGCAACTCGGACGTCGAAGCGGCACTGATGACGGGTTGATTTTCCCATGGTACAACATCTAAGTTGACTCAATTAGTCTAGGATCGAGGATGACCACGTCTAGTGGCGATCGATGGTACATATTAATCCTACAAAATATTTATTTAAACTTTAATAACCGTATAAATTATTCTAACTAAAAAGTAAAGTCTACAATCTAAAACCATGCGATACCAATTGTTGCCACGACCGTCGTCCCAACCCCCGGGACGAATCGCTCGAGAAATTCGACTAGTAACTATTCTAATATTAATTACAATAATATTTCTACTAAAATTTCAATGAATTTCACTAGAATTTTAAAATTTCCAAAAACAATTAATAAGATAACACTCCCAAAATAAATATACAACCAACTCCGTCAATCAACATCTCAATAATTACAAATATCAAAATTATTTTAATATCAAATTGTAAGTTACTCTAAATTGTAATATTATACAATCCGAAATATTCTGTAACTTCACAAATCCTAGGACAAACACGTGGTACAAACACATAACTAAGCGTTCTTTGAGAGTCAATTGTTGTATTCTGCAAGTCTTACGTGGGGGAAAAAAATAATAAAACGAAAAGAATGGGGGTGAGTATAAAACTCGGTGAAGGTCAAATGAGTGGATAATAGTTTTTCCAAAAATAATTTTATTCTTAAAATAATGTAGCAACTTTAAATACACAATTTCATCAAATCATGAAGAGAAATATTAATAAATTACTTCACATCTATAATTCAATCACTAACTCGAAAACATATATAATAACATGTGAAATAAGCAAGGAAGTATATGTCATAACATCGTATAAATACTAAGCTGAAATCATCACCAAACATGGTAGAAACCGAAGAAAATTGCAACATAAAATATCAAATCGAAAACTTTCACCAAACAAGTACCGGAAATAATCTCATCCTATCCAGGACCTCAATTAGGTAATCAAGCAACCATGCGGAGCTACACGGATAATCCGGACCTCAACGGACGGGCAATCAAGAAACCATCATAAAGCTACAAATAGGCGGGGAAATAATATCTTATGTCATCTATCGACATATCTCATCATCATAATTTGCATGATAGTCCCCAAAGGACAAAAGCGCCCAAGCACAGCCCAAAGCCTTATGTGTATTATGCCTATATCTATATCATCACATTGACGGGGACTCTTTAGTAATGACTTAAAAACAATCGAACACATGTATACAAACACGATAATATCCGAAATCACATTATCTTTTATTCTCAACAACATTTAAAATCCATTTCTTTTCTTTAAAAATATTATTTATACGCATATATTCAAAATCAAAGATAAAATCATTTATCATTCAATTCCGATAATAAATAAAACTGCGATAAAATCCATTTTTCCATAAAATCATTAAATCAAGCATTTAAAGATTCATTTGCAATCATACTTATCATAATCAAAAATCATAATAATCCCAGAGAAAATAGGTTTTGTATATTCCAAGAGACGAAAGATCAAAAAGATCGTCGATGAGGGTTGGGAATGGTCCTCCTAATCAAATAAATCGATAATAATTATTAGTTACTTAAACTACAACTAATTGTAGTTAATAAAACCCAAATTCTCATAATATGAAGAATATTTAAAAATTATTAAATTTTTCCTTATTCCCAAAAATTATTAATGATCTCAATATCAAACTTTATTTGAATAATATATTTATTAATTTATCCATAAAATTCTGATTTTCAAATATCCTCAAATCCTTTAAAATTACCGAACTGCCTTGAATTCAAAATTATCGAAATATCCCAAAAATCATAATTTACCAATTTAATCCTCAAGATCATAAATTATTACTTATCCTTAATTTAGTCAATTAATAACATATCCACATATTAGAAATTATTAAATTATCTGCGAGGTGTAAAATTATCAAATTACCTCAATCACTTAAATTACCGATTTACCATCAAAATCTTAAATTACCTAACTATCCTTATCCATAATTATCAAATTACCCACAACTTTCAAAAACTACAAAATTAACCCCAAATTCTCGGTCTTTACCGTGCCCCTCACCGGTCAACGGTGACCGGACTTAATCACGGTGCCAAGGGAAGCTTAGATCTTGTAGTTTCGGCCTCGGTGAGTCCAACGCCGGCGGTGACCTTCTTCAATTGAACGGAGGCGGATCGAGCTTAAGGCGCGGGTTGCAAGTTGCCGTTCAGGACAATCGGCCGATTCTTCGGAAATGGAAGCTGGAGGTGAGATTAATCACCGGTGGCGTGGCCAAAATACAAATTAAGAACGGGTGTTTTTAATTAAAAACTTTCGAGATGGTTTTTTTTCAAGTGAGAATGGCAAGGATACGAAAGCGTCTCAAGAGCTTCAAATCGATACCAAGATCGTCGAAACAACGGAATTGGGAGATCCGGCCGGGTCAAGATTGCGGGTCGCGGTCGGATCCGGGTCTAGTCTCTCTTTCTCTTTCTCTTTCTCTTTCTTTCTTTCTCTCTCTCGACTTCTCTCTCTTTATTAAAATATAAATAAATAAATATATATATATACACGTAAATATTACAATTCATTTAATAAATAATTCATAAATGAATCGAATACGAGTTTATTTGTTTATTATCCCCTTAATTAAGTTACTTACTTATCATTAAATCTTTATCCATAAATTTAAAAACTTGGAGGATAGATTCCTAACTATAAGTTATAATAACAAGACAAAAATCAATATTTCTTCATAAATAGATTAAATGAATTACAAATGAATTCAACGATAGATACGTTATTATAAGCTATAATAACAAAATAAAAATAAATATTCTGTATAGAGGAATTAAACAAATTATAAACAATCTAAACTCGATTTGGTTCATTTAGTTTTGTATAGTAAATGAATTAAATAAACATTCATTTAATAAATGAATAGAATTTGAATCTTAAGATTACCATTCATTTATTAAATAAATCAAATTCAAATCCATTGAATTTTCACCCAATTCTTTTATAATTGATTTCAAATTCCATTCATTTATTTGTTTTGCCACTCTCAATTAGCTGCAATTATTTTAAAAAATTATAGTACCACTAAACCAGCCCGTAATTAAATAGATACATTATAATTCATTATATTGGGAGCTACAACTTATATGTCGGTAGGAAAAACCTTAAACCTCCACTGAAGAAAAAATGTGCACAAATTAAGAGCTAAAAACTTTCCATTTTAATTAGCTAAACAGAAACCGGCATAAAAGCCTGCCTTAGCCAGAACCTAAGCCGAATTTGGTCTGGGCCTAAGTGGTACCAACCCAACGAAAATTTTGTGAGTTTATCCCTCAAATAGTGTTTTTTAGAACTTCTGCCCTATTGTTAATCAATTGTGACATCTTAACCCACGATACTCCCTATTCCTATTCTGAATCTGAAGTTTAAAGCTCCACAGTCGACACATCATATGATCTGAAAAAATCAATTGATAAATTAATGATGAAGCTTTTTCACCTCGGTGTTATTAAATATGATATATATCAGTTGTGTTCTTTTGTTGATTCCAAAAAATTTGTCCAAAGATAATTGTACTGCATGCACTACTAGGACAAAAAGAAAACTAAGCAATTACAGATTTTGACCATCACGCACCTATTAGGCGATGGTTGTCCAATTTTCATTGAAGTGTGTGTTGAGAAATTTTAGATGACAGTTTATATGTGTTGAATATTTTATGTATTATCCATCATCAATTTGTCAAGCACTCATGAAAATTTTAGATCATAATTTTGTCCTATGACTAAAATCTGTCATATAAATTTTAACATTTAATTAAAATTAATATTTAAATAAATATAAAATCATTTAAAATGATAAATATTTAATTTGGTGGGAACTAAATTTTATTGTTAGAAAATTACCAGGAATTGATACTAATTTTAATTTTTTGTCAGCAATTATTTATATTATTAATTTAGTTGGAACAATTTTTTTGTGCCAATTCTTATTATTCTTCTTCTTAATTTTGCGGGAATGATTACTATATTATATATAATATGATAAAAAGAACTCTAGTTAGCCAACATGCATAGAAAATGATCATTAAAATTCATGTAATGTTATGATACATTCATCTCATTATACCATGTATCAATTGAAAGAATACAATTATGATTATTGATTATAAGTACTTAACGCAGCAATCGATCCAAAAACGCAAAAAAGTAACAAATTAAATAGTTCATTGAATCAATCCAGCCACCAATTAATCAGCAGCATCAACATATAAGATTATGTCCTGCAACTCATTCAATGCTAGCAAATTATGTCCAGCAACTTAATGAACCCAAAAACTCAAAACGGGTTTAGCAAAACATGCAAAAATTAACAAATGGTAAGTACTCGACTCTTGAAACTCAATCGTATAACAACTTCAACGCAATCCTTACTAACTCCTCAACAAAAGTACATAAACTATGAACAGAAAATAAAACATTCATGAAATATATACTCAAATCTCGTGAAACTCAATCAGCCCAGTAAGTAAGCTACTCGTCAACACAGTAGCATCCTCAAAGCCAAATTAGGAAAAAGCATACAAATTTTGAAACCAGTAACAAATAAAAGCACATCAACTTGTTAATCAAGCAAAAGGCTAAACTATTTTGTGATTAGCATTTACCTCTTTTCAACTTTAAATATAGTTTTCCTTGTATAGTGCTAAATGATAGCCTGTTTTGCCAAAGCACGCATGACGCCTCATCTCATAGGTACAAAGAAAATAAATATAAAAAAAAAATCATAAGCAAAATTCAAATAAGGTTTTTGCACTTTCAGCCTCTTGTATTTCCAAACAATCTACACCATTATAACTATACAAGCTACTCCTTTTAATCAACCCATTTGATAGGTACTTAACTCTTTGCTTTTAATTATATAGAAAAGAATGACAATAAGAAAATTTTATCTTAAGTTTCAATCAAAACAAGAGAAATAATAACCTACTTTACTTTCAAATCACATAAAATCCTAGAAATTCCATGATAAAAAATTTTTGAAAATGAGCTCCAGCTCCTTTGTGACAAAAGAACTATTGCAATAGCAACCAAAAAATAATAGTTCATGTTGTGACAAAATTTTTGGGGAAATCCATCACCTATAACGCATGAATATCATCAACAATCAATAATAAAATTATGAGGAAGCATATCTAAATCTATAATGCTGAATTATTTTGTAGAATTGTGTGGTGAGCTTTTCAGATTTACAAATTCTTCTATAGTTCCTTTAATTCTCTTTATATTTTTTCTCTCTGATGATGGGATATCAGAAATAATAAAAAGAGATACGTGTGACTTGTAGGGCATAACAACTTATATAGATAACGTTTTTTTATTATCATTAAATATTATTAATTCTACCCACTATAAAATTAAAATACTATTGAGTTTCTACATAATAAAGGCTCACACTTTATTAGATACATTAAAATCCACAATACCAAAAATCTTAGTAGATCGTTTTAATTGGGTTTAACCTTATATCATAGTTTGCAATACATAATTATTTACATATAAGCTCAACAT
Organism: Aegle marmelos; assembly: GCA_030449875.1. Classification (NCBI taxonomy): domain Eukaryota; kingdom Viridiplantae; phylum Streptophyta; class Magnoliopsida; order Sapindales; family Rutaceae; genus Aegle; species Aegle marmelos. The sequence continues at coordinate 16,479,459 of JASUUL010000023.1, forward strand.
TATCCAACAACATTAGATTAAGGATACAACAACATTGGATTAAACATCCAACAGTTAAAGCTTACTAATTCTTAGAATCTCATGCAGTATGGGCAAGAATTATTCTAGGAAAACCTTAAGACTCATTGCTACTAGCGTCAAAGACCTAAAATGAAAATCTATATGTCCAGTCAAATGCTTGCAAAATACATATAGAAATTCCTTGATCAAATGTATTGCAAAAGAAAGGGAGGTCGGAACTTAGAGAGGGTAAAGCCATTGAAGTTTGAGTTTCAAAATTTGAAATGTAGTAAAGCATTAGCACTTCCCTCTAATCTTAAACTTTTCAGATTGTCAAATTAATGATGTACAGCATCGGTATACATGCTACTTTTCAAGAGAAATTGATTGAACCATTTCATAAAATTAACTAAGCTAAAATGTTCTTTAGTCTTTCTATATGAAGCAAATTAATCAAGCATATAAATTGTTCCCCATTTGACAGCTAAATATTTCTTTTATTAAGCAATTAAAGTAATTAGATAGCTATTTAAAAAATCCGAAAAAAATGTGCATGTTTCAATATGTCCAATATTAATATTTAGTTTAAAACATAAATTGCTTCATAGCAAAGTTGTTTATCCAATTCTTTATTGAAATTAAAATATAAATTTAAGAAATCATGCTCGACAATCAGCAAAAGCATGTAATCAACCAAATTGGTGAGACCATTATAAATTAACAAAGGAAAATCAACGAGCATTGAAATGGATGGGGGGCAAAATATTAATTGTACCCAACCTAGGTTTTGCCTTGCCGTGACTGAAAAATTAAAGGACGGTATTGAAGTAATCTCGGACTCGATGGCGGCACTGATGATATGTGTAACACAATGGACTCTGGCGGATCGAGGATGACGACCTATCTGGTTGTGTCGGCTGTTCGCAGAAGTTGAACGCTATGCAACAACTCTACAACTTAATGCATATTGTTGCCTGCAGCCAGCTAGCTCAGATACTTAACTATTCAGCAGTAGTAACAGCAAGAACACTGGTTTGATGTGGTAATAAAAACGAAAGAGCAAGAAAATAAAAGAAAAGAAATAGTAAAAGAGAAAAAAAATGACATTGTGAATAATCAGAACTTGATGCAAGTAATGATCCTATGTCACCTTTGCCTACTTAGGCAGGCATGCACAAATAAATAACAACATTCATGTTTTAATTAAATCATTTTTGAATGCATGGAACAAATAAATGTCTTATCTTTTAATATAGAAGAAAAATTAAATTCAAGTCATATCAATACTACAAGATACTAATAATATAAAATGAAATAGCAATATTCACAAATAATTTTCAAATAAGCTGAATTTTCATGGTCCAGGTGCTGTCATCAAACTACCTCAGGTCGGATAACTTGACAAATTACAATGCATCTACCTCCCACAAAGCTACAAATAGAGTCATTTTTCTACACAAATAAGTTTGATGAATTTTGCTAGAGTAGCTTTATTATGCCTTTATAATTATTTTGAAGACTCTTTAGTAACTATTTAAAAAAGACAGCACAACACGTGAATGCCTCCTATTAGGTATCAAGTTTTAGCTTTTTAATGACATACTTTATTAATAATAAAACTGCTATGTTTGCATCGCTGAAAATATAAGATCAATTAATTCAGAAATTAATGAAAAATTAATTTAAGAGACGAAAGAAGAAAGAAAGATGAGGCTGTGGAATGGAATGGAATTGATTAATTACTTGATTATTAAGTACCTTCTTAGTTGAAAGAGAAAAGAGAAAGAGAGATTTTTTTTAATTAATACAATGTAATTCATTAATTTGAAAAATGCTAGCTTTGATTTTCAAATAATATGGTAACGAAATTTATAAAAAAATAGAAGATGAAAATTGTACTTATTTTGGGAAGCTAGTAGCATAAACCAAATTGCTTATGCTTTTTCTTCTTCTTCAATCGTTTGTGATTGGATTTAATTAAACCGAAGGTTTCAAATAGAAACGCAGTAAATCAATCCTCAGGTTTCAAATAGAAATGCACCTAATCAAAGCCAAGGGTTTCAGACTCGCCCTGTTCTTCTTCAATTGAACAACTTGACCGAGAGTTTAGGACTCATGGCTTCTTCTTCTTATTATTCTTCTACAAATTAAGAGTTTCAATGATGGTTGTTTTAATTAAATGAAGGCTTGGATGAGAACAACAATAAGGGTTTTAGCTTTCAGTGAAACAGCAAATTAAGTGTTTGAGTAAACGAGGAAATGGTTTGATATACCGCAGATTTGCTCTGGTTCATTGACAGCGGATGTGAGGTTAGCGTTCTACGTAATCTTAGAGAGAGAGCAATTCGTGTGAGAGAGATGGATTTGTTGATTTGTTCAAAGCTTGGTAAATTGTCGTTGTGTTGATATCTTTTAGGTTTAACAAAATTGTTGCCTTAGTAATTTTTTAAAAATAATTTAAACATTTAATAAAAAATATTATAGCTTTAAATGGCACTGTTTCTAAAACATACAAATCCACATAACATAAGCATGTCGTATATTTATCATCTATTTATATTTTTAAGTTTTAAGTCATAAGTATATCATGAATTCATGACATATGTATATGTCATGAATCTATCATACTTTCACAATAAAGCTGTGGTATATAACGAGATAAGTAATAAAATTTTTATCATTATTTAATATTTTTTTACTAGTGATGTGAGGTGGCGGAGGTTAAAACCTAGAGCAGATACCATATTTAGTATTATAGTTAAGCTGTTATAATTTAAAATGTTACCTTACTTAATATTTGGTAAATACTTGCAATTGTAATTTGAAGGTTAAGTTGATTTTAGCCACATTTATAAGATGAAAAATCCACATTATTTTTGTTATTTGTCAAAATTATTAGTTACAATTATATTTATCACACACTATCAAATTTTTTTTTTTGATAACTACGTTTATTTTTTCCTAGCATGCAGTGAATTTTAAACCACTTCATAACAAATAAGAACTAAAGTAGATGGTCAAAATTGCAAACAACTGCTTTTGAATTTTCCTATTGCTAGAATATTAGTATATTACTGTATTGAATATTAATTTAACACCAAAATTTTGAAGCCCACAAATATTATTAGAGAATTCAGGAGACATAAAATCATATTTTTCAATTAGTATTTTTATTAAATAAGAATAGACTGTGTTGACAAAACCCACAAATTAAATCTGAATTTAAAATAATGGTGAATCCTAGCATGCATTTTCTCTATAAAGGTTGTTGTTAATTAGTTGCCCCATTGCAATCAATATAACACAAATGGAACATGGCTTTGCTCATCGTATTCCTTGTGTCACTCTCAGTAATCTTTTGCTTTCTTCATCTAAAAAGGAAACGCTTAAACACACCTAAAACGACAAGTGCTTTATTACCACTAGGACCTCAAGGTCTTCCCTTAATCGGAAATTATATGTCACGACCCGTCCCGAACCCTGAGACGAATCGCGACTGATCCTCGAAATTCGACTAATAACTATTCTAATATTTCACTAAGATTCTGAAATTTCCAATCCTGCAATTAATAAGATAACACTCCCAAAATAATTTCCATATACAACTAACTCCGTCAATCAACATCTCAATAATTACCAAATATCATTCGAAATATTTTAATATCAAACACAGTAAGTTACTCTAAATTGTAATATTATACAATCCGAAATATTCTACACAGAACTTCACAAATCCTAGGACAAACACGTGGCCAAATACACATAACGCAATCCGCAAGTCTCAGGGGAAAAATATAATAAAACGAAAAAGAATGGGGGTGAGTATAAAAAATATTTAGTGGATAATAATTTTTAAAATAATTTTATTTTAAAATAATCGTATCACTTTTAAATACCTTACATTTTATCAAATTTGGTAAATATTAATAAATCACTTCACATTTATAATCAAATCACTAGCTTCAAAACATATATAATAAATTTGAAGTATATGTTAACATCGTTGAGAATCAAGAAAATTCACAACATTTATAATGAAAACTTTCACCAAACAAGTACCGGGAAATAATCTCATCCTATCCACAATATAATTTTGTTATTTGTCAAAATTATTAGTTACAATTATATTTATCACACACTATCAATCATTTTTTTTTATAACTACGTTTATTTTTTCTCATATCATCACAGCATGCGAAAATGTATATAAAATTTTAAATCCATTCTCTTTTATTTCAACAATATTTAAAATCTATTTTCTTTTCTTTAAAAATATTATTTAAATTCAAAATCAAAGATAAAATCTAAAGTAAAATGGTTTCCACAAAATCAAAATTGCATTTAAAAAACAATCAAACTTATTAATAAAAATTTTCCACAGAGAAAAATTTTTAGAATATTAGTATATTACTGTCAATTGAATATTAATTTACGGGTCCTCCTAATCAAATAAATTGCATAAAATTATTTTACTTAAACTACAACTAAGTAGTTAATAAAACCCAAATTCTCAAATATTTAAAATTATTAAATTATTCCCAAAAATTACTAATGATCTTTAGGAGACATATTTATTAAATCATATTTTTCCTTTAAAATTAGTATTTTTCGAAATTCCCAAAAAATAAGAATAGACTAAATTATTTTATCCTTAATTTAATCAAAACAACTTTAGAAACTACAAAATTAAATCTGAATTTAAAATAATGGTGAATCCTAGCATGCATTTTCTCTATAAAGGTTGTTGTTAATTGTTGCCCCATTGCAATCAATATAACACAAATGGAACTGGATGGCTTTGCTCATCGTATTCCTTGTGTCACTGTTTCAGTAATCTTTTGCTTTTTCATTGAGAAAAGGAAAAAATATAAACCTAAAACGAAAAGTGCTTTATTACCACTAGGACCTCAAGGTCTTCCTTTATTAAAATATAAATAAATAAATATATATATATACACGTAAATATTACATTATACCAGCTTGAAAGCACAAACCTTCATTACCAACTCTGCAATCTCTCCAAAAAATATGGCCCACCGATGTCACTGCGCCTTGGCTTTCTGCAGACCGTAGTAGTTTTTCAGTGAAAATGGCCAAATAGGCTTTGAAAACGCCTGATGTTGAAAAATATATGCTTCGTTCATCTCTGCCAGTAGATTCCGCCATTTTCGTCCCGTGAGAGAAGAAGAGGTGGCATGTATGATTGAGACGATTTCATTATTATCATCTTCACCGTCACCAGCAAGGGTGGTGATTAATCCGAGTGAGTGTTTAATGTCACTTACAGATTCGGTCATATGTAGGGTTGCGTTTGGGAAGAAGTTGAAGAATAAAGCTGGCGAAAGAAGCAAGTTCCACTCCTTACTTGATGAGACTAGGATTGTGTTGGGAGCCTTCTATTTCAAAGATTTTGTTCCTTTCTTAGGTGGTTTTTTTGATAAGCTCTCGGGAATCACTCGTCGTCTCGCAAACAACTTCAAAGAATTTGATGCATTTTACCAATGACTCATTGAGGAGCATGCAGATCCAAACAGACCAAAAGACCAGGTACGTGGTGTTGAAAAATTTTCAACATAAATGTTGACATATCTAATAAATAATATCTTATTGTAAAAACATGTACAATTAATTGTGCCTTATGGAAAAATATATCTTTTCAATTAAAGACATAACTCACGGTGACACTTCACTTAAAGATGCATCATTTCATGTTGAAATTTCATTTAAAATGGTAATAGTTCAATTTGGATCATGAATAAATGGATATCATAAAAGATGACAACTCAAATGAAGGGGCACAAGTATATCTATAAATAAGGGTTATGTTTAAGCTATTTAGACATGAAAATAATGATCCCATGCTACTTTTTTCTTTGCCTTCTTTTCTAAAACGAGTTTCTTCTTAAAGCACTCATTTCTTTTGTCCTTTAAAATCCAATATAGTATTTTTTACAGGGACAATAAATTGTCTCTTGACAGACTTGCAATATTCAAGAGTATTTTGGTTTGTTTTCATCAATACACAATACAAATAAACAAACAAGCGCTTCATTGTATCCTGAAGGCATGTTTGCTTAACCTATGTGCATCACTCAATTGGTGGGGGTAAATAATATCTTAAGGAAAGCAACATTTGTAACATACCTTGAAGTACAAAAATTTTCTATAGTTTACTTATTACTATTTCATTCTTATATACAGAGTTGTAAACACATTATTTTACACAATAAAGTTACACTATTATTGTTATGTTTCTCTATATTTTTCATTCCACACAAATCTACATACTCCAACACGTGGGAATATAGTTGATGTTTTACTTCAAGTTCAGAAAGATCGCGCTGGGGACGTTCAGATATTTACTTGGGATAACATCAAAGCTGTGCTGATGGTAACATTTTTTTTTTTATTTTAACTTTTTGCAGTGCATATATTCAAAACTCATCTAAAATGTCATTGCCAAAATGTCCATAAAATTGTTAAATTTGACAAACAAAGTCCATCGCAAATGTTATTGTCGTAATTTTTATAATTGGTACTTTCTAAAGTTTAAATATTATTCTTGTGTGACACATATTAAATTAAAAAAATAAAATATGCAAGAGAATAGTAGAGGGCATATAATTCGTAAATTTTAACAGAAATGTCTCATTAATAACAACATGGGAATAAAAGATCATTAACCGGCATGCACAATATTATTATTTATTTAACGAAAGCTTTCAATTGCGTTCAGACCTTGTTTGTCGGTGCCACGGACATGAGTGCAGCAACAATGACATGGGCAATGACCAACGTAATGAAGCATCCAAGAGTAATGGAGAAAGCACAGAAGGAAGTGAGGGATTTCATTGGAGATAAAGGGTTTGTAGATGAAGATGAATTTCAGAAACTGCCATATATCAAAGCCATACTAAAAGAGACACTTAGGTTGAATCCACCGGTTCCGACAATACAAAGAGAAACAACCAAGAGCTGCACGATAGATGAGATACAAGCGAAGACACTTATTTATTTAAATGGATGGGCAATATCTAGAGATCATGAAGTTAGGAAGAGGCCAGAAGAATTTGATCCTGGCAACTTTATTAGTGGCGACAAAGTCCAATATTATTTAAAGTTTGAATTTATTTGTCTAATTCTGAAAACAGTTTTCTGTTTGTAGAATGAAAAATAATTGAAGTCACTTTTCAAAATTTGGCACAAAATGAGACAGTGGGATGGTTTTGCCAAAAATGGATTTTAATAAACTTTACCCGACACCCAAAGGAACTTTAAATTTGCTTAACTAGCACAGAACAAAATCTGACAAACAATGACTAATTTTATTGGTTAACATTAAATAAATTACAATCCTACTGTGGCATTTTTTCTTGCAAATATTCGTTTTAGCCTTTGATTGTCAATTGTTATATGTCTGTCTCGTTTATAAGCAAAGCAAAAAATGCAAGAAAATTGGTGAAACAAATCCTATTGTAGTCATTATTATATGCGTTGGCATTCAAGTTCATAAGGAAAAAAATAATAATAATCACTACATTAGACTGGCTAGCTAATCCATTCAAACTAAACGAAAATTAAATTTTAAATATTGTCATCAAATCACTAAATCGAAACATAACAATCAACTATTCAAACATAGAATGGTAGCGGAAGTAAATTTATAGATAGATGAACAACAATAAAAACCCTATCAAAAGGTGACACTTTAAAACTGAAAAAAATAAAAAGTTAAGTTGTAAGCTGAGCCTATTCCTCCAATTGCTGTTAAGCTCCTCCACCACATATTTTACCACCTTCTTGCTTATCCCAACCGTCGTTGACAAAACTAGCTACGACATTCACATTTGCCATGCTATTTTGGCCGCATTTGGAATTGAAAATGAAATTTTTATTAAGCTACTTATTTCATAATTTTTGACAAAAAGTGTGTCCCGTAAATTTCTTAACAATTTTTTTATTACATAATTTTCTTTATTTTGACATTAGTTTAAAAGTAGATAAGGTTGGGAGTGACAATGTGGGTGAGGATTCGTTTAAGTGATTTGATTCAAATAAAATTAAATGGACTTGGTTTTGAAAAAAATTGATTTGTTTAATAAATGAGTGAATTCAATTTGATTTACTAAATAAACAAATAAAATTTTTATCCATAAATTTAAAAATTTGAGGATAGCTTTGTAATTATAAGCTAAGTAACAAGACAAAAATACATATTTCTGCATAAATGAATTAAACAAATTAGAAACAAATCCAAATTTGATTTGATTTCTTTAATTTTGTACAAATGAATTAAAACAAATATTTGGTTAATTAATAAATCAAATTTGAATTACAAGATTATGCTTCATTTATTAAACGAATTGAATTCAAATCGATTGAGTTTTCACCCAATTCTTTTACAATTTGATTCAAATTCGATTTACTAATTTATTTTGCCACTCCTAATTAACTGCAATTATTTTTAAAAAATACAATATTACCGAACTTACCCTAGTTAGATAAATATATTATAATACCGAACTTACCCTAATTAGATAAATATATTATAATTCATTTTATTAGGAGCTAAAACTTAAAATTAAGATGGTTGTAGGAAAAACCTCGAACCTCCAATGAACTAAAATATGTAAATAAATTAGGAGCCTGCCTTAGCCAGAGCTGAAGCCCAATTTAGTTGCAAAACCCAGGTAGTCTAGGCCCAATGGGTAGCGAACATTTTGTGATTTCATCCGTCAAATAGTGTTTTTAAAACCTTCTGCCTACGGCTTATCAATTGTAACATTCTAACCCTACGCCATTAGCTATTCTGAATTCGAAGTTTAAAGCTCTGTTTAGTGGAAATTCAGAAGAAGCTCCACAATCAACATGCTATATCATCTGAAAAAATATTGATAAATTGATGAAGCTCTTTTACCTCAGTGTTATTAAATATGAGAATATCAATTGTACTCTTTTGTTGATTTCAAAAATTTATCCAAAGATAACTACGCTGCAAGCATTACTAGAAAAAACTTAAATAATCACAGATTTTGACCATCGTGCATTCTATTAGATGATGGTTACCCAACCATTGTTGGAGTTTGTATCAAGAAATTTTAGATAATGATTTATATGTGTCATAAATTTTATGATGTATTATCCGCCATGAATTTGTCAGGCATATATGACAAATTTTTTTCATAATATTATCTAGGCATGATCAAAATCTATCATATAAATAAATTTTTAATTAAAATTGATATTTAAATAAATATTAAATCATTTAAAATGATAAGTATTTGATTTGTTGGTAAGTAAACTTTATTTTAAAAAAATTATTGGGAATTGACATTAATTTTAATTTTTATTATTAATTTAGTTACAATTTTTTTTTTTGCACCAATTCTTCTTATTCTTCTTCTTAATTTTGGTCGTAATGAAATGAAAAAAAGAACTGCAGTTGACCAACAAGCATGAACAATTATCATTAATATCCAAGTAATATCATGATACATTCATCTCATTATACAATGTAACAATTGGAGGAATGCAGTTATGATAATTGATTATAACTACTTAACCCAGCAATCAATCTAAAAAAAAGTGATAACTACTTAACTCCCGCAATTCATTCATATACACCTTGTGCAACTCAATCATTACTAATTCCTTAACAAAAATACATAAAATTAAGAATAGAAAGTAAAACATTCGTGAAATACATACTCAAACCTTGTGAAACTCAGTTAGTCCAGTAAATAATCCTTCCAAACGAAAATGAAGCAAAAAATATAAAAATTCTAAAACTAATAACAAATAAAAGCCCATCAACTTGTTAATCGAGTAAAAGACTCAGCTATTTTGTGATTAGTCTTTACTTCTATTCAACTTTCAAATGTAGTTTTTTTTAAAATTTTTTTTTATAGAGCTAAAATGATAAGTTATTTTGCCAAAGCACATATGCTGCATGGTCTCATCACTGCAGAGAAAAGAAATACTAAACAAAAAATTTACAAGCAAAATTTAATTAAGGTTTCTGCACTTTCAATCTCTTGTATTTCCAAACAACTTATACCTGATTATAGCGATAAAATATAACTATAAAAGCCACTCCTCTTGATCAACTCATTTGATAAGTACTTAACTTCTCACTTTTAATTAGATAAAAACGAATTACAACCGATGAATTTTATGTTAAACATCAATGAAAATAAGACAAGTAATGAGTCACTTCACTTTCAGATCACATACTTACCTAATCTCCTAGAAATTTCATGAAAAAAAAAATTTGGAAATGATTCCTAGCTCCTTTGTGACAAACGAAGTATGGCAAAAGCCACAAAAAAATAATAGTTCAAGCGTACTAGTTTTTAGAATCTTGTGCAATATCAGCAAGAATTTTCCCAAGAGAACCTTAAGACTCATTGCTAGTATCATCAAAGTCCTAAATGAGAATACATATGCTGAGTCAAATGCTTGCAAAATACATAAAGAAATTACTTAATCAAATGTAATACAAAAGAAAGATAAGTTAAAACTCTGAAACGGTAAACTCATTCAAGTTTAAATTTCAAAATTTGACATGTGGTCAAAGAAAGCACTAGCACCTCCATGTAATTCTAGAAGTTTCAGATTGTTAAATAAATGATGTGCAACACCATTATATACATTACTTTTCAAAAGAAATGTGACTGAGGAACGTTTTGGTTTAGTTTATAAATTTTATAAAATGCTTAAGTCTTTCTTATATGAAGCAAATCGTTTCTCATTTCACAGTCAAATATTTCTCAAGGTATAAAGATTTGCCTTTATTAAGCAACAAAGTATGTAGATAGCTATTAAAAAATTAGAAAAAATATATGCATGGTCAATATATCTAAATATTAATATGTGGTTTAAAAAAATAGTTAGGTCCATAGCAAAGTTGTGCATCTTAGTACTTCATTGAAATTAAAAAAGTAGATTTAAGAAATCATGCTCAATCAGCAAAATCACGTAATCATGCATGTTCGTGATATAATTATAAATTAACAGAGGAAAATCGACAATCATTGAAATAAATAGGGGACGAAAGAGTAATTTTGCCCAACGCATGGTTTACCTTGCGGTGACTGAAAAATTAAACGACTGTGTTGAAGTAATCTCGGACTTAGTGGTAGTACTGCTTAGATGTGAAACATGGTGGATTGCGGTGGATGGAGGCTGACGACCTATGTGGCTTTGGCAGCTGTTCGCAAAAGTTGAATGGTACTGCCTACAACTTAATGCATATTCTTGCCTGGAGCTAGCTACCTCGGACACTTAACCATGCAGCAGCAGTGACAGCAAGAACACTAGCTTGATCTGGTAATAAAAACAAAAGAGCAAGAAAATGAAAGAAAAGAAAATTAATAAAATGACACAGTGAATGATCCATGTCACCCTGGCATACTAAGGCACACAAACGCAAATAAATAACATGATGCATATATTAATTAAATTATTTTTGAATGCATGAACGAATAAATTTCTTATTTTTTAACATACCAATCAAAATTGAACCCAAGTCAGATCAATACTTCAGGGTACACCCTACTAATATAAAAATAAATAGCAATCTGCAAAAATAATTTTTAAATAAGATGAATTTTCACGGTCCAGGCGCCGTCATTAAAATACCTCGAGTCGGATAGCTCGACAAGTTACAGTGCACCTTCCACAAAGCTACAAATCGAGTCATTTTTCTGTACAAATAAGTTTGATGAACTTTACTGGTGTAGCTTTATTATGCCTTCATTAGGTTCCTTCATTGTATTATTTTGAAGACTCTTAAGTAGCTGTTCAAAAAGGAACAGCATAACACGTGAATGTCTCCTATTAGCTATCAAGTTTTAGATTGTTAATGGGATACTTTATTAATAATCGAATTGCCATCTTTGCTTCTCCGAAAATATATGAGAAATCAATTAATTCCGAAATTCATGAAAAAATTAATTTGAAAGACGAAAGGAGAAAGAAAATCGCGCGGGGGGGGTGGGTGTTGGGGGTATGGAATGGAATTGATTAATTACTTCATTTTTAAGTATCTCTTTTTTGTTTGAGGCAAGAAAGATTCTTTGGCTCTGTGCATTGAAAGAGAAAAGAGAAAGAGAGATTATTTTCATTAATAAATTGTAATTAATTCGAAAAATGCTAGCTTTAATTTTCAAATAATATGGTTTCGACATTAGTAAAAGGCAGAAAATGAATTTTGTACTTACTTGTTTCGGAAAGCTTGCAGCATAATGAATTTTCAAATGCCAGAATGAGGTCTCCTTGGTCGATCGTTGATTTTGATTTCTGAAATTCGAACTTTGGCCAGCTTTGGGTTACAGTAGCACAATCATAAAAAAGGCCCAACTTTGGATCCTAATTCCATAATAACCAAAAAAAAAAAAAAAAAGGAACTTCAAACAAATTCAGCTTCATATTTTGCTTGCGTTTTTTCTTCTTAATCAATCTTCTTTGCTTGAACCTGGGGTTTCAAGTAGAAACTTACTAAATGGAGCTTCAAGTTTTAAACAGATATGCACGAGATCAAACCAAGGATTTGAAAGTCGCATTGTTTTTCTTCAATTGAACAACTTGAGTAAGAGTTTAGGACTCATGGCTTCTTGCTATTATTCTTCTATAAATTAAGAGTTTCAATGAGGGTTGTTTTAGTTAGATGAAGGCTTGAATAGGAGCAACAGTGAGGGTTTTTGCTTTTAGTAAAATGTCACAGAGGTAGCTTTAAGTATAGACGAATAAGGTAGTTGCTTAAGGCTCTATGTTTTTTGAAGGTCTTATTTTGAGTATTTTCTTAATAATTATCTAATTAATAAATAAATTTTTTTAAAAAAAATTATGTATTGTAGAAAAAGCTTATTAGACATCATTATAACTAACAACTATACCACAATTAATAATTATTCTTTATAGAAAATTGATATTAGGTAACTTTAAAGTTAAAGAGATATAATTAATAGTATTGTTTAACTATTAATTCATTTATTATTAGTCTTTCCAAGAAAAAAAAAATTAAATCTTTGCCTTTTCAGTTTCCTAGAAAATAGTTGATTATATAATATTGAACTCTTTGACTTTTAATCTTCCTTTTAATTTCTATTAAAATCTTATAATATAAAAATCAATAGAAACAATTTTCCTTGCTCCTTTCTTCAGAAAGAAAATTATGACATTCATTGGCTCATTAAAAAAGAAAAATTAATTTTTTGAAATACAACATTCATATCTATTATTTGATAATCAATTCATCATCTCAATTTTTTATGTACAGTCATTGTAATCTATTTGAAAATACAATTGCCATTTATTTATTTGTTTATTTATTTTTGTAATACTTCTAATGGTAGTAATGAAAGACATCCTCTTGACTTTCTTTTAGGTTTTGTTCTTGGAATTTTTTAAGATCTTTGTTGTTACTAGTAAAATTTAAGAATTAAAGAAGGAATGAATTTTTGGGTCTTTTTATATTTCTTTGAGTATAAAAATTATAACATAAAAATAGGTCGCATAAAAAAATTCCCTTAGGCCCTAAATTCCATAGAGCCGGCCTTGTGAAATGACAAAGTGAATGTTTGAGTGAGTGAGATGATGGTTTGATATACTACGAACTTGCTTAGCTTTGTCGACGACGGATGTGAGGCTGAGCTTTAGGGTTCTATGTAATGTTAGGAGAGAGGGGTTTGTGTAAGAAAGAGATGGATTTGTTGATTTGTTCAACATTTATTCAACTTCGATTGTACTTCTATCTTTTAGGTTTAATAAAATCAATGTCGTTTAGTATAAACGACATCATTGTTTTAGCCTTTTTTAAAAAATAATTTAAATATTTAATAAAATAATATAGCTAATTTAATGGCACCATTTTAAAACAATGTAAATCCACACAACACAGACATCATGGATATATATATCATGAATCTATCATATTTTCAAGATAGATTTTTTAGCATAACAAGACAAGTCATAAAATTTCTACCATTATTTAGCATTTTTTAGTAATGATGTGATGTGGCAGAGGTGGAAGCCTAAAGCTCAGGCCAAGTTAAGTATTATGGTTAAGCAGCTATAATTTTTTTAAAAAATGCATCACTTTAAATGTTTAGTAAATACTTGCAACTGTAGTTAAAGGTTAAGTTCATTTTAGCCACATGTATGAGAAGAAAAACCTATAATACTTTTGCTGTTTGTTAAAATTATTGTTTAAGAAATTATATTTGCTGCATATTATGAACTTTTTTTAATAATTACGTCTTTTTACCTTTTTTCTCCTTTTTACCCTTTTTTTTTCATAGCAGTGAGTTTTAAACCACCTCATCTCAATAGCAGATAAAACCTAAAGTATGTGTTAAAAATTGGAAACAAGTGCTTTTGAGTTTTCGTGTTAGCTAGAATACTAGTATACTACAATTTAACACTAAAAGTGTTGAAACCCACAGATATTAGTAGAGAATTCAAAATAGAGAAGAAGATATTTTTTAATTAATATTTTTTATAAAAAAATAATGGCTGGGTTGACAAACCCCACAAATTAAATATAAATTTAAAATAATGGTGAATCCTACCATTTATTTTCTATAAAGTTTGTCGGTAATTAGTTGCCCCATTGCAATCAATAGAACACAAATTGAACATGGTTTACCTTTGTCAATCCCAGTAATCTTTTACTTTCTTCATCTCCAAAAGGAAACGTATAAACAAACCCAAAACGGCAAGTGGTTTATTACCACCAGGACCTCGAGGTCTTCCCTTAGTCGGAAACCTACGCCAGCTTGAAAGCACAAACCTTCATTACCAACTCTGGAATCTCTCCAAAAGATATGGCCCCTGATGTCACTATGCCTTGGCCTTGTGCAGACTGGAGTAGTTTCTTCAACAAAAATGGCAAAAGAGGCTTTGAAAACCCATGATGTTGAATTTAGCAGCAGCCCAACCGACAAAAATTAACCTACAATGGCTTAGATGTTATCTTTGCCCCATACACGACTACTGGAAAGAGATAGGAAAATATGCGTCACTCATCTTCTTAATGCCAATAGTGTCCCCCATTTTCGTCCCGTGAGAGAAGATGAGGTGGCACGTATGATCGAGAAGATTTCATCATCGTCGTCGTCATTACCAGCAACAGTAGTGATTGATCTGAGTGAGTGTTTAATGTCACCTACGAATTCGATGTATGTAGGGTTGCATTTGGGAAGAAGTTTAATAATAAAGCTGGCGAAAGAAGTAAGTTACACTCGTTACTTGACGAGACCAGGGTTGTATTGAGAGCCTTCAATTTCAAAGAATTTTTCCCATTCTTGGGTGTGTTTTTTGATAAGCTCTCGGGAATCACCGTCGTCTCGAAAAGAACTTCAAAGAATTTGATGCATTCTACCAACAACACATCGAGAAGCATGCAGATCCAAACAGACCAAAAGACCAAGTACGCGGAGATATAGTTGATGTTTAACTTCAAGTTCAGAAACATCGTGGTAAGGATGAAATTCACGGATTCACTTGGGATAACATCAAACCTGTGCTCATGGTAACTTTTTTCTCCTTTTTTTAAACAAATTTTAGTGCACGCATTTTCAAAACTTGTAAATGTCACAGTCATAACTTTTATAAAACTGTGAAATCTGACAAACAAAATTTATCCGAAATGTTAATTGTTGTAATTTTTATAACTGTTAAACGGGTCTAAAAGTTCATTAACTGGCATGCACACTATTATTATTTATTTAATGAAATTTTGCGTTCAGAACGTGTTTGTTGGTGCAACGGACACGAGTGCAGCTAAAATGACAGGGGCAATGACCAACGTAATGAAGAAACCAGGGGTAATGGTTAAAGCACAGAGGTAAGTGAGGGATTTGATTGGAGATAAAGGGTTTGTAAATGAAGATGATTTACAAAAACTTCCATATATCAAAGCCATACTGAAAGAGACATTTAGGTTGAATCCACCGGTTCCAATAATACTAAGAGAAACAACCAAGAGTTGCATGATAGATGGATATCAGATACCAGCTAAGACAGTTGTTCATTTCAATGGCTGGGCAATATCTAAAGATCCTGAAGTTTGGAAGAGCCAGATGAATTTGATCCTGACAGTTTTATTATTGGTGAAAAGTCCAATATTGAATTGACAGGACAAAATAATTATGAGCTTATAGCATTTGGTGGAGGCAGAAGATTTTGTCCCAGGATTCATATGGGAATTAAGGCTTTGGAGCTTGCAATTGCCAATCTTCTTTACAAATTTGATTGGGAAATGCCTTCTAGGATGAAGATTCAAGACTTGGATTTTGACATCGCCCCCGGTATCGTTATGCATAAGAAGCATCCTCTCTGTATTGTAGCTACCAAATATATATGATTTACCTCACATGGGAAGGATGGGACAATATTATTATTATTACAAATACTTGTGCTATGCCTAAATAAAATAATTAAAATAAAAAACTGAATGCGTATGAATATGTAAGCATACTTGCTTATAAAATTTGACCTTTCTGTAATATTCTCTACTAGCAATAAAGTCGGGTGAAGAATTTATTTTTGCTAAGTTATCTTTCCGAAATTTTTTGTCTCTTTTGTCGAACCAATAATGAATGCTTCTTTTTTACCCTCTTTTTGGCAGTACGCTCAACAAAGATTATTCATTCGCTCTTCTGAAGGGTTTATCGTGTTGTGGACCAAGATCTCTATTCAAAATGTTTAATAACCCTTTTTTTTTCAGTATATTAAGTCATTGGATATTTGAAAACAATATTTCGAGACCTTAAACTAAGGATTTTGGTTAAGTTAAAACGGCCTCATTCCAACTAATCTATTCATTCTTTCGTTTCAATAAATATATTATTTTTCTATTCTTATTTTCAAAATCTATATATATATATATAGATTACTGATCAATGATGAATTTTACTGCATTAAGGATAAAATAGTAGAAGACACAGTGACAAAAATGACAGTTTCCAACTTTTTTAACATCAAGGAATGGGGGACAGTGGAAAATTAGTATATTTTATAGAAATTATGTACAAGGAGTTTTACAAATTTAGGTAGTTGTGTTTTTTAAAGCTGCTAATTATCAAGTCAGTCACATACAAACTACATATTTGATCATATAATAATCATAGCATACAAATAAGATAATAATCATTGTTATTGTAGATTGCAAGTATGGCTGTGACTATGGTGGAATGGTTCCACAGTGAAGTATTGATTATGACTATCAGATTATAAAAGTAAATGTAAATTTAATATTTATCTTTATAATCATATGGTCATTAGCAATACTTTATTATGAAGCAGTTCCAAAATGCTAGATCTTGTAAATATATATGGAAGAAGAACCTAAATATTTTAGGGTTTGATCACTTATTTATTTATTTATTTATTTGTGAACATTTGTTGTTAATATGAGGCTTGAGCAACATGAGTTTTCTCATACAAATAAGTTTCCTCATTGACTATGATTTGGTTTCATTTGTAGATTGCTTTTGATGCGAGACTGAAGAAATGAACAAACAAGTTTCCTCATTGCACTTCACATCTACCTTTGCATTAGAATTTGATCCGCAGATAATTAAATGGTCAGTTAATTAATTCCCTTTTTTTTTTAAAGGAGCAGATAATAAGATTCTTAAACTAAATATTTCGTATGAGATATTTAATATCTGCGCTATTTCATAATTAAAGATAGTATAAGAATGATGAGCATGTTACATTGGTGGATAATAATAATTTTGGAGATGACTTTACTTATTTACTTTATTTGGAGAAATTAAATGATTGTAAGAGCCAATTTGGTAATACTGTAATTTTTAAAATAATTATTATCAGTAGTGCTTTGGAAATAATTAGTTCTGAAGAACACTATTTAAAAGTTTGTAAAATTTATATCCAAAAGAGCACTGAGTTTTAAATGCAGTTGTACGTATTTGATAAATCTTACTATTAAACTACTTTAAAAATATAAATGACTGAATTAAATAAGATATTGAGTAAATTTTATTTACACATTTATAAATACACATATAAAATATTCTTAATTGTGTTTACATAATAATTTATAACTAAAATAAATATTTCATATGATTAATTTTATTTTTGTTTTGTTATCTCAATATAATTAGTAATAATAACAATCTCTTAAAGTTAATAAATTTATTTATTACTTAGCAACAATAATTTTATACTTTTATAATATATATGATGACATATATGGAATTGTCTTAATTATAAAAGTGATTCCTAAAATCATATTTTTGAAAAGCTAGTCCTTCCGTGTTTCTCAAAATCTACTTTAGTATAGGGTGGTTTTGCCAAAAATGATTTCTAAAAAACTTTACTAAAAATTAAAATTAATTTTTAGCTTTTTAAAATCACTTTTTAATCTTTCAAAAGTAATTACAAATGAACTCTAAATGCTCGTTTAGTTTTAGTCTTTATATTGTTAAGATACCTTTGTTGACAAACATAGTTCACTCTTACCCTTACTTTTTTTCTTTTACAATAATATCTTTGCAACAGTATTCTTACCTTCTTGAGGATATTAATGAAAAGAAAAAATTATTAAATTATCAAATTAGCCTTAAAAGTGACATAAGAATTTCAATTTTTTATCATATTGTTATAATTTTAGGATTAATTTAGTAAATTAATTTTTTAATAAAATTACTATTAGTGAAATCATTGCAAAGATATTAAATATTATTTTAAATTGACTGATATTGATTTATTTGAAAATAAATTATTACCAAGATTGTTACACGGGTACAAAAAATACTAGCTCTTTCATTTTAATATTTATAGGTTAATTTTTTAATAAATAGTTATTTATTAACTTGCTATTATAGATAAATTAATTAATGTCAAAAATATTTTTGCAAGGTTATTATTATAAAATTAAAGAAAGTAAGATTAAGAAATGTAACTTGTTTAACTACAAGAGTATTTGAGCTATTTTTAAAATATATGCACTAAGTAGACACTTAATTCAAAATATTAGGACTAAACAAATGCTTACCCATTAAATTAGTCATAAACTTGGCCCAAAATTTCGCATATTGTTTAAAAGATACATCAATATTTCATTCTTGTTGAAGTTAATTCCTCAAGAATTTGGTTTAAAGAGACACACCATACGTACCACATTAATCACCCAAATAATCCAATTACATTTTGTCATGTTTGTATTAAAGTACAAAAAAAAGGTCAAATTAATGGATAATTTTATGTATGTCAAATAAAATATTGAGTAATTGTAATATCACCAAATCTATAAAAGATTACCTAAAATATTCTATGAAAGAACTAAACTCAAATATTTAATTAGATGCTGACAAAGGAGGATTAGCAAGCCATCTTAATATTATTAATAAAATTTATACCAATACGTATGGTAAGATATTTCTGGGACCATTGATAAGTTCCAAAAGAAAAATGCAAACGACTAAGAGTAACTTTCACTTAGAAGAATTAAACCAAGTGTTAGATTTGAATGAGATTCGAAAGAGATTGATTTAACAAGAAAAATCAAATATTGTTCATCAATTACACAATAATTCAGTAGCATCTTTTTCAAGAGTATCTTTATATTGAAAATGGTCAAATAATTGAAATATATTAAATCAAATATGAACATCATATTTTCAATTATTAACTCTATTACCTCACATGTCTAAATAAGTGTCCATTAATTGTACATTATTGTTGTACAGTTGTTCTCAATATTAACCAAGTGGAATGATAAAACATTTACGAGACCTATAAATTTTTCTATAATCTTAATACGATTTTTGTAAATGCCAATAACATGTGTTATAAGGAGTTTAGATAATAAGAAAATTATGATATGTGATAAGATTTTTTCAAACAGAAGAAAAAAATTCATGTGTGATAGAACAATCATTGAACCATCACCAAATCCTGAGGGTAAACAAGAAAAAACAACATTGATGAAACTTTAGGTGCTGCGAGCAGAAATGTCACAAGTCAAATAAGGCAAGTAGGAGAAAGGACATGAGAGCATAAAAGCTCAGTAGAAAACTTAATATGTCAATCAACCATAACTACATGAGAGCATGAAAGTATGAGTGCTCAATAAAAAGCTTAATAAGTCAATTAAACACAGTTATAATAAAACACAACATAAGAGCTTAGTGTAAAGCTTAATAAGTCAAATAAGTACACTACATAAGAGCATAAAGTCAAATAAGCACGACTACTGGAGAGTATGATTGGAAAAAAGCATAGCTACAATATGATAGCACTTAATAAGTCGACTAGGTATGACTATAGGTAAGGGTGGTCAATTTATTGTTCGGTTCAGTTCTAGAGCAAAACTAAACTAAACTAAAACCAATCAATTTCAAATAATATGAACCAAAACTAAATCAAACTTTAGGATTACACCAAACCAAATTGAATTGAATATTTAATTTGGATTGGTTCAAAATTCTCTGTTTGATTATAAATTTATATGGATTTGTAATTTGTTGTTTTAGCACCATTACTCCCTACCTAAAAGTTCATCCCACTTACGATTTACTTCTCTTATGCAATCCCTTATCTTCCTTACCCATTACAATAAACAAAAGACAAAATAGTTTCAACCATAGAATCAAGATCACACTTAAACAAATCCTTAAGTGCATAAAAAAAATACAAAAAATAAATTAACCATTGAATGACTTCTCTGCATTTGAAAGAAGCGAAGAAAGGCGCTATCTAGTTACTAAGAAAATATCTTTAGAAAATTTTTAGAGAATATTCCAAAGCTCCCAATTTATTTCTCTCTTGATGAAATATGTTACAATCACATACTAACTTTGAGCATTTCATAGATGCTTAACTTTAGCTTAATATAAAAAGTAAATTATAATAGCCTTTTAACTATTTAAGCCAAGCTGACAATTGAGCTGTCATTCTGCTTACAATCATCTAACATCACAAGCTTATTGTTCTTCATCAACTTGAGCATTTTCTTTTTTTTTTCAGTATAAAGAGCTTTTTTTCTGTATAAAGAGCTTTTTTTACAGCTATCTTTAAACTCAAAGGGCAAGAATGAACATTGAGTTTGGCTCTTAAGTAATTGAACTGTATGAATGAAAAAGGCTTGGTCATTATGTCTACTACTTGATTTGCACTTGATAGATATTGGATATTAAGCTCTCTATTAAGAACCTTGTTATGAATAAAATGTATATCAATCTCAACATGCTTTGTTCTAGAGTGATAAATAGGGTTTCTAGCAAGCTCAATTACACTAATATTATCACACTAAATTGTAGGTTTATTTTGTGCAACACACTTTAATTCAATCAATAAGGACTACAGCGAAGCTACTTTCATACTAGCTCATGCCAATGCTTTGTACTTACATTTTGCACTTGATCTAACTATAACAAATTACTTTTTAAAGGACTATGATATTAGATTGTCACCTAAATTAGTGCAATATGCACTCATTGATTTTTTGTATATGCCTAATCAACATCTGTAAATCCAATGAGCTTTATACTTTCTTCTTTGATAAACTTCATGCCATAGAGTAGCCTTTAAATATCTTAAGGCCCTTTTTTAGGTCATGAGATCTTGTAATATAGGAACAAATACATATTGTCTAGGATTATTGACTGCAAATGCAATTTTAGGCCTTGCCAAAACTAGATATTATATACCTTCAACAATAGTCTTATAATGTGTAGGATCTTCAAGAAAATAGCCAAGTTGCCCTTGAATAGATTTCTGTAATTTTAAACTTGTACTTATAGGAGTATCAATGCCCTTACAATTAGTCACATTGACTTTAGCTAATAAATCTCTTATATATTTTCTTGAGATGGAAAAATGCAGCTTATATCATACAAGACTTTAACACCAAGAAAATAAGATAGAATACCAAGACCTTTTAAGGCAAAAGTTATGCTTAGTGTATCTATAAAATTTTCTAATTCATAATTGCTAGGACTTGTGATCAAGATGTCATCAATATACATAAGAATAAGAATCATAGAAGTGTGACTCCTTTTAAAAAATAGAGATGTATTAGAGGTAGTACTAGTGGATCCTTACTACAACAAGCAACTTTTAAGTTTATCATACCAAGCTCGAGGAGCTTGTTTAAGTCTATATAGAGATTTATGCAATTTATATGCATAATCAAGATTTTGTGCTGTCAATGAAGCCTTCTGATTGTGACATATAGACTTCCTTTGTTAATTCCTGTTAAGAAAGGCGTTGTTGACATCAGCTTGCCTAATTTACCATCTATTCATTATTACTAAACTTAGGATCACCCTAATAATTGTTGTTTTGATTATCAAACCAAATATTTCAAAATATTTTACTCCTCCAACTTATTGGAAACCTTTAGTAATAAGCCTAGATTTATATTTAGCCAAACTACTACTAGTGTTGTATTTAACTCTATACACTCATTTATTATCCACAATCTATTGATCAATCTTCCTAGGAACTAAAAACTAAGTACTATTATGAATTAATGCATCAAACTCATCTTGTATAGCCTTCATCCACCTAGGATCATTTAAAGCTTTTTGCATTAAATCTAGTTCTTTATAAGTAAGAGCATCTATATAAACCTTTGGTTTAAAAATGTTTGATTTACTTCTAACGGTTATAGGATGATTGAGATAAGGTAACAAGAGGTATAAATGGAATAGTGTTAAGCATTGAGAATATATATATATATATATATATATATATATATATATAGGGTAAAATTGTTATTTCATGCTTCTTCAAGTCTCTATAATATTTCTATTTTATTATGGGTGTTTTATTATAATTTAAGTATTTTATGTATTTTAGGGATATTTTTACCAATTTATGCTAATGAGAAGTTGAATAGTGAAACAAATGACATTTTTAAAATCAAGACGATTAAAAACCTTAAGAAGAGCATAAAAGGGTATTTGGTATTATTTACGTAAATTGTATTATTCATGTACATGGCAATGTTCATATATATGATACTATTTATAAGTATGGCACTGATCATATATATAGTACGATGATATGGCATTGACTAATGATATAGCAGCATTTTATTATACCAATGATGTAGTATTGATTGATTATGTAACATTTATTAAAGTAACATTGACTGATATGATAACATCTTATTGGACTAAAATATTAATGTGATATTTACTGATGACTTCTTAGAACCAATCAAAATTTATCACGTGACATAATGCTGAGTGTTCGAATTAGTTTGATCTGATGACCATATTTTACCTGTTATATGTATAGATAAATAGTTCCTTCTCCCTTTAATTTAATGCTTTAAATTTATTTTTTAACTTCATCTTATGTATTTTTCTCTGTATAGTGTTTTCTATATATTTTAATAAAATTATCATTTTACCCTTAATTTAATTATGAGTGGTTAATTTAGTTTAAGTTTTGGTTAAAGGTGTAACCTTAAAATGATCAATGAGCTTAATTAGATAAGTTTATTTTCTTTTTCTCTTTAATTTATGTGGTTGTTTTGATTCATTGTCAACAAACAATATATTTTGTCTAGATTTTACTTGATATATTGGCTCCTTAGTGAAGGTCATTACTGTTTGGTATAATAAGTACTTAGCACTATATTTATTAAAGAGAAAATTCTCTTCTAGTACTTTGTGAGTTGTTTTCACTCATTATCGAGAGAGAGTGTATCTAAATTATTTAGTAGATGGTCTTGCCACATTGTTGATAGAAGTATTATTATCGTCTAGCACAGTATATTCTTGACACCACACTTAGTGGAAGATCGTTATCCTTTGGTATACTGAATATTTGATACTATATTTATTAAAGTGAGGATTATGAGGAGTGGAAATACCTCCTTATAAATTAATTAAAACTAAAAATAAAAAATAGTAAACCCATGGTAAATGTTAAGTGGGAATCCAGAGACTCAAGTACATTATTTACATTAATTTCACCTTCAATTTATTCTTGTCTTCTTTATTTTGCATAAGAAGATAAATAACATAAAATAAAAAATTCATTTCCAACCAACTTACATATAGACCTAGAAACTTAATCTTATGCATAATTAAGTCTATCTCCTTATAAAATAGAACTCGTCACCACAAAATCTATTCTATAATAAATTCATATGTTTGCAAGTAAAATAAAAGTTGCACAACAAATAGCATTATCTAGAGTAGGAATAGGTAAGTATTACTGTGTATTGACAAATGAATGATTATAAAAAATAATTTGCTGTGAATTTTGCTTAGTTATTACTTGTGAAGGACTATCTAAGTGAGTTGATTTGTTAGTGTTAGAGTTTGCATAATTGGAATAGCTAGTGTTATTCTCAGTGAACGATTGCATGTTAGGTAAAGTAGAAAGATGATATACTTGTTGAGGAGAGAATGAAGTAAAAGAAAAAGATGATCATGAAGATAATTTAATAATGCTATGAAATTTAAAATAAGTAAAATAAGGAAATAAGAATTTATAAAAAAATGACATGTCTTGCTATATATAGTTGATTTAAGGGATATAGATGTTTATACCCCTTGTGACATGGAATGTAACCTAGAAAAATACATTTTCTAGAGTAATAATCAAATTTATATTTGTTGTAGTCCCTTAAATAAGGATAACATGCACAACCAAAAGACTTAAACATGTCATAATCAAGTTTGTGTTTGAAAATTTTCTCATAGGAGAGATAAAAGATTAAAGATAACAAATGACAATCTATTGATGATATAAACAACTATATGAAAAGCTTCCCACTAAAATTTGAAAGGTAATTGAGATTGAGCTAATCATGTAAGCCTTATTTCAACAATGTTGCTATGTTTTCTCTCAATTATTCTATTTTGATGATAAGTATATGGGCTGGAGTGTTTAAAGATTATACTAGATTAGTCTAAAACAATTAGTGAAAGATCTACAATCACCGTCCAATAAGATTTTAATTCATAATAGTTGTTTGAAATTAGTTTTTCAACTAGCACTTTAAAAAGCTTCAAGATCTAAAGCTTTATATTTGAATTTCAAAGGATAGATTCAAGTATAACTATTGAAGTCATCTATAAAGCTGAAATAGTAATGATAACCATTTCTAAAATACACAAGCAAAAGACCTTAGAGATCTATATATATAACTTCTAGGATCTTAAAGGTTTTGGTTGTAGTTGATGAGAAATAAAGTTTATGAATTTTGCTCATTTGACATGCTTCACAAGTGTACTGCAGTGCTTGTTGTATTTGATTAATAGAAAAATTTATGGACTTGATATTTTTTAGAAAATGTTTTAAGATATATTGATTAGGATGACTAAATCTATTGTGAAACAAAGTAACTTTGTCTACTGATGTTTTACAAGAGGATGCATTAGATGAATAATAAGATTTCAGGTATCTTAAATCTATATTATTAACACCAGTTGTAGAATTAAAATGACAACAAGCCAACATAGACAATGGTTTATTTGAATTGATCTGAGATAGAAAAGATGATGACAACTTAGATAATAATACTTAGAAGATGAAAATGGTTTGAGTAATAGATATAGTCTTTTCTTAGCAATACCCTATAATAGTACTTCCCTTTTCAAAGCATTTTTCACATAACAAATATTTCTAAAAAATTCAATAGACAAATGATTATTAGTGGTAAGTTTAGAAATACTTAATAAGTTTTTGGTCATTCAAGGAACGAGGAGAATATCATTTAGTGTCATATATAAGTACTTATTTTGAGTAAATAAGGTTTTAAAAACAACATAGGCATCACTATTGAGTATTGAAGAATACATATTTATAAAGGATAAATTATTATTTCATGCTCTAAATCTCTGTAATATTTATATTTTTATATGTTTAAACCTTTTAAGTTTTTATTATGTATTTTTTATTATAACATAAGTATTTCATGTATTTTAGAAATATTTTAGTCATTTCATGACTAATGAGAAGTCAGAAAATAAAACTAATGATATTTTTTAACTGAGACAGTTGAAAAGCTTAGGAGGAGTATAAAAAGCTTTATAATACCGTTTACATATACAATACTGCTGACATTTACTATATTATTACAAGTACAATGCTATTCATACATATGGTATGATGACATAGCATTGACCGATGATATGGCGATATTCTATTGGACTAATGATATGGCATTAACTGATTATGTGGCATTGACTGACGAAGTGACATTGATAGATAACGTGATAGGATGCTATTGGACCCAAATACTAATATTTTATTGACTAATGACATGGTAGCATCTTATTAGATAGAAATACTGATATAGTGTTAATTGATGAATGTGTTCCAATCAATCAAAACTTGTCATGTGGTGCAATCTTGAGTGTCTAAATTATTTTCATCCAATGGCTAAAACCCATTGTATCTATAAATTGAGGACTTCCTCCCACTTAATTTGACGACCCTAATCTATTTTTGGGCTCTATTTTTTGAATTCTCTCTCAATCTTATGTTATCTAGTATTTTAATAAAATTATCATTTTACCTTTAGTTCAATTATGAATGGTTAATTTAATTTTAAGTTTGAGTTAAAAATGAAACCTCAATATGATCTATAAGCTTAATTAGGTAAGTTTTATCTTCTTTTCCTCTTTGATTTATGTAATTAATTTGAGTGATTGTCGACAGACCATGTATCCTGTGTAAATTTTGCTTGGTATACCAGTTTTTTAGTGAAAAATCATTACTGTTTAGTATAATAGGCATTTAGCATCATATTTATTAGAAAGAAAATTATTCTCTAGTAACTTGTGGGTCATATTAACTAAGTATTGACATAGAGTGTATCTAAGATATTTAATAGATGGTCTTACCACATTGTCAACATAAAAATTATTCGTCTAGCATATTATGTTCTTGGCACCACATTTAGTAAAAGATCGTTACCCTTTGGCACAATGCTTGATACCATATTTAGTATAATGAGGATCATAAGGAGTAAAAATATTCCCTCATGCATTAATTGACTTGAAAAAAGAAATATTAAGCATATAGTGAATGTTGAGTGTGAATCCAAAGACTTAAATATTTTATTTACATGGTTGTCATCTTTCATTCATTCCTCCCTTTTTATTTTAAATTTTAATATTAAAAACATAAAATTCACTTCTAATCAACTCACATTTACACTTAGAAAATTAACTTTACATATAATTTAATTTACCTTCTCGTAGGATTGACAGTCGTCGTCATAAAATCTATTCTACAATATATTCGTATGCTTGCTAGTTTAATAAAATTTATACAATAATCACCAATATGAGTTATAGGAAAACCTTGTTCATTTCTAACAATAAGTTGATTAAATACATTAAATTCCTCTTTGAGATGTATATTTGCCATGTTATTGTTAAGTGGTGAGTTCTTGCATAGTTCTTGCACTCTCGAAATACCAGCATTCATTAGTAAACCTTTCAAAATTAGCAAAATAATCAGCTCCAGGTGTAGAAGATGTTTCAAATGAATAATAAGGCATAAAAGACTATGTCATTGGATCCAAATTGTAGGACTAATAACTAGAATAGTTTATAGCATAATAATCATCAAAATATAGTGCAAATTTAGCATGTGGCTTAAAACTAGTCATATATGTTGACTTAAATCCATTTTCTCTGAAAAAATGCCTTAATTGGGGTATATAATTTTCAATATATCTGTGCCACCAAACATCAACCATGTGATCAAATTTGTTATAGATATACAAGTAGGAATACTTTGATATGATTTAACTCAAGCAAGCATGAAACCTTGACCAAGAAAAAAGGGCTTAAGATGTGATACTGATTTGAAAATTGCATTGGCTTTTATAGTGGATTGTCTTTGCCAAAATTAAGACCTCCAGTAGGAAGACCTCTAGAATATATATAAAGGAACAATCCTTTTATATCATTTCTATTATTTTATTTCCATTATGAATCTTCTATGATATCCTCCATAACTAAAGCCTCTTCTTTTGTTATTACCTCTAACTTGAGAATAGTTAACATCAAATAAGACAAATATTAACATCAAATAAGACAAATATTAACATCAAATAAGACTATAAATTAATTGATAAAGATGATCAGCACAAGGAATTATCAAGAACTTAGTATACTTAATTATAAATTGTATTATAAATAAAGAATTATTGATGCATAGAAGGGCATAAGCAAGTATTTAAACTAAAAAAAAAAACTCCATGGCAATCATTATTTGATTACGAAAGTTGCTCTTTCTGTATCCATGGACATAAGCCAAGTGCTGATCCATGTAAATTCCATATGTCTCATTTATTATATCATTCTATTTTTAATTATTTAATTGACCATAAATTAGCATCAACATTAGGCATCTATTTTAAGAAGATTATTTTAAAATTAAGTGCTTTATTCAAAAGAGATTTGAAAGAAATTGATATAAAGAGAAATATTTGAGATATCACATTGGTGGGACAACAATTTAATAACATTTTCTCATAAGATTTATTTTATAAAATAGCCAAATAAGTGGATAGTTAATTACATTAAACAAAATATACACATCGCATTTTCACTTATTTAATATATTACCTCTCATGTGCAAAAGATTTTTTTAAAAAAATTGAAATGGCTAGCAATAAAAATGAGTAGAAGGGTGGACTAAGATTTGATACACATACACACACAAAGGCAAGCAAACAAGAGAGGCACTTTTGTAATGTAATGATGAAAATGGTAATTCTTTAGTGATTTACAACATAATTTTGAAAGTTTTGAGAGGGATAATTGCTTACTCACTCACTTTTCTTTTTAATGATTAATGGTAATGTAGTAGATAAGCTCCAGGCAAAAATATCTTATAGGCAAGGACATTATTCACTGGACAACAAATTACCACTCCAACATTTGGGGGATCGTTTTATCAACTATAATTTTGAGCCTATGTTCATGATTTTTATGATGCGAGTTAGGCCTCAAGCCTATGGGCTTGGGCTAAGTCCATTCTAGCTCTTTTGCTAATCCTAGAGAAGAGTTAGTTGTCTTAAGTTTATTAAAAAGAATATCCAAAATGTTAATCATGATAAAACTCTTATTTTCTTGTCAGAAGATTTTACAACTGTAAAGACACTTATACATTTGCTTCTTAGACTCATTTAGATATCCCTAAAAATTTTATTGGTTTGTTAAATGTTAATACTTGTTGTGATGGCTTAATAACATTTTTAATTATGCAATCAAGAATTATTTCATTCCATCCTCAATGAAAAACTCTTTATCTGTACTCTTCCTGGTAATGAGTTATTAATCTTTTGTAAGTTTACAGACTAAAGTCAGATCTTATGATTTTGGCATTGGATTGGTCAACTAATGATGATGACAATAACCCTTGTAAAAAGTGTAAATTAACTAATGTCTTTTAAACCTAACTCTTTTATTTTAAGACGTTGAGGATAATGTCTCCTTTGGGTTGGGGGAATGAAGTAATTGATAGTAATGAAATATCTCAATCCTAGTGATGTTTTTACTAAATTTTTTGTGAAGACTAACTTGGATAAACTTGAATCGAAGATGACTAAATATGAAGTGCAGTAACTTTAAAATGTATCTGCTTAACTGTAGAGTTTGTTTATGGAAAAAAGAAAAAGAATTTGTTTTCTAACTTTTTTCTTTTTTGCTTTTTTCTTAATCATCTCCTTTAAGTTCTACCATCAATTTAGATTGTGATTGCTCTAAATTTTTCTTTTATTATTATTTTTATTTTAAAAAAATTTATGTGATATTTTAACATTAGATAACATGATAATTTTTAAATTTTGATATTTATATTATTTTTGGCCTTAGTTATGTGATTCTATGTTTTTTACTTTGCATGTTGAAATGTAAATTGAGAAATTTGATTAGCAAAACTGATTAGCTATTTAAAGGAGTATAAATATCATTGTAAGTCTAAGTAAGTTTTTTGGTCTATTATCCTTGAGAGTACTTAGTTTGCCTATATAGCTTTATAGTTTATTATACAATATCTCTATATATTTTTTTAAAGTCAACAAAAAAAGTAAAAAAATGAAATATAAAAATTACGCAACTGCTTCTGAAAGTTTATTAAACTAGTGGATATGAAAGATTATTTAGAGTTTTAAAAGATGAAAGAAAGACTATCTTTTAATTGTTTGAGTCTTTCTTGTCATTTTTATTATAAAGTATCCACAGTTACTCCTTTTGATCCTATATATTAAAAAAAACATTTTTCTTTGGTAACCTATCATTTTGTCCCGCTCTATTGTCTTATCTTTTATGTTTTACACCACCTAAGTATGTTTTAAAATATAGATGATCATGTATTCCTAAAAATTTTGCTATAAAAAAAATTAATTAAAAAATATAATAAATAATAAGAAAAAAGAGAATAAAATGGAAAAGAAGAAAAAAATCTAAGTGAAAAGCACTTTATAATCTTCAAAAGTCCTCTATTTTTCAAATATATATTTTGTTTTTATCCCTTCTTTATTAGCCATATCTCTTGTCTATATTATGCCTTAGGAAAAGTATTTATTGATTCTGGAAAACTATAGTATGAAGAGGAGTTGATAATATGGGCTAAAAGATGTGGTAATGCATAAAAATATAAATAAATTAGTTTTATTAATATTTCTCTTGACTTGAGATCATTTTATTTCTTAATTGTAGGCATTGTTATTTTATCTTCATAAGAGTGTAATATTATTTTACTATTCTTTCAATCTACCACTTCCTAGAATGACTATTTTTATTAATTTTATTTTCTTTTGAGAAAGTCACTCGTAACTGTAAGGTTTTGGAGTTTGATATATCACTCATAAAAATGACTTGATTAATATAGTTCTAACAATTGATTATTTACATGATCTTACTTAACTGATATAAGTAGGTGTGATTTTCTTTAAGTTAAAGACAATACTTATACCTCTACTTAATTATTGTCATTAATTCAATGAAAAAAGTAAACACAAATTTCAAATTAAAAAAAAAAAAGAGATTTCTATTTGGGTTTGAAATTTCGCTAAATTTTGTCACTTAAATTTCTAAGGCCTAGCAATAAGCTAGTTGAGGTTTGTGATTGACACTAAAAAGTATATATTTAATAAGTATAAAATTATTAATTTTTATTTACATTGTTGATTAATGCACTCATTATTTCTAAATTATTTTAGAGCTCTCCCAATAACTTTTATGTTAAAATTATTTCATAGTACACTAATTTTTACATTGTGAATATTTCAAGAATAAAAAGGGAATTGGAACTTATAGTGGAATAAAGAAAAACTGTTAGAGCTATTTGGAATGCATTATTGAGAAGATGTAAAATAAACAAATAAAAATATTAAATAAAAAATAAAGAAAAAATGAGCAAATATGCTCGTGTTACTTAGGTGCCATTTTACCATTTGACCATCATACATCTCTATATAAATATATATTTTAAAAAAAAAGATAATAAAAAAAATTTAGAAAAAAGATATGTTCTTGCCTTATAGACAAGAAGAGGAAGAACGAAGTGGGTAGAGCTGAAAAGAGGAAAGGAAGCTGAGACTAAGGTAAAAGGTATATTATAAATTTGTTAAGTAAAATGAATATTTAGCTTTTCAATATCAATAGCTAAATTTCTAAACTAGGGTGAAAAATAAAAGTCAAATATTTAAATTATTGATTAGTTACTATCTCAAGTAAATTTTAAAATTTATTTTATTTATTTTATTTTTCTTCCTTATTTTTTTTATGTCAAGTTAATTTATAGATTTAGATCTCTTCAGATTTAAATAATATTTTGATATATTATCGATATTTCAATATATTTTTAGCACATTAAGTATTTAGTCTAATATTTATCACACCAATTAACATAGGAGTGTTTAGATACTTATTATATTTTGAGGTTAACAATGAAGATAAATGTGAATATTTCGAAAGATTAGTTAAAATAGAAAGCAAAAGCCAAAATTAACAGGCTACTTGTGTAAATTATCTGTATTATTCTAGAAATAGCTAAATTAAAATGGTTGAAAAGATAATTTTTCTAGTTTTTAAAGAATTTTATAAAGTCAAATTTAAACTTCTTTTCTTAATGAGAAAAAAAAGAGTGATTTTGAAAATATAACCTAAAAGAGTTCTCTTTTTAGAGTTCCTTCTTTAAACTCTATATCTCTTGGATTGATTCCTTAAAGTAGTGAGTTGAGTAGCCCTATATCTCTTGTATGATATTATTGATTGTTGAATCTCTATATCCCTTTATAATCCTCTTGAGTGGTAAACATTGGTGAGGTAGAAAGTCTTATATCTCTTGTAAGACTTTAATAAGTGGTGAATTTTATTATATCATATTGTAAATCCTTTAAAGTGGTGAGCTTTTGTTCTTACCTTTTTTTTAAAATAATAATAAAAGTTTAGGTTAAAATTTAGTTGGTGTTAGATTTGGTATTAGAGATTTAGGTTTCGTAATCCATGACAAATCAACATTAACATGGTCTAAATGTTAAAGAAAATGCTTGTCATGACAGAGACTTGGATGATATTGAAAAAAAAGATCTAAAAAGATAAAAGCAATAACTTTAACAACGTGTACAACAATTAGAAACAACTGAAGGAGCTATTTCTCATAAAAGTTCAAATGATGAAGCTTCAAGTAATGATAAAGATAGATTGAATATTTTCTATAATGATCAAGATTCGAGTAGTAGCTCTAATCTTCATTCTTAAGATCAAAAGCATGATAAACATTATCAGTCATTCTTTGATATCAAGGTCCACATTCCTAAATTTGAAAGGTAAATACAATTTGATGAATTTCTAGATTGGCTTCACTCAGTTGAGAGAGATTTTTACTATAAAGATGTACTTGACAACAAAAAGTAAAACTTACCACCTTGAAGCTAAGAAAAAATACTTCTTTGTAGTAGAAGAACCTTAGAAGGTAAGGGGAATTGAAAAAAAAAAGAAAAAAATTATGTTATAGGAAAAGATAAAAATAGAGCTTAAGAGAAAATCTTTGCCTAACAATTATAGGCAAGACAATTTTCTTAAGTTTCATAATTTAAAGTAAAAAGACTTGTCCATTGAAGAATATACTGTCGAGTTTAAACAACTTATAGTGAAGTATGATATTGTGGAACCTGAGGAACAAGCCATAGCTCGTTATCTTGGAGGTTTGAGAATGAAAATTAGGAACATGGTACAGTTGCAGCCTTATTGGACTTTCTATGATGTTTGCAAGCTTGCCTTAAAAGTAGAAAGGCGACAAAAGGAGGTACGTAGTAATAGTTCACAATCTTATATATGGTATGTGTTGTCTAACCGAAGTCATCCTATTTCTTTAAAGCAAAATTCAGCTACAAAATCCTCTCCTAAAACTTCTTGAAAAGCGAAGTTAATGGCAATTGGAAATAGCCAACAAGTAATTTAAATAGTAATTCTCGTCATTGTTTTAAGTGTCAAGGTTTTAGACATATCGCCTCTGATTGTCCAAACCGAAGAATTATTACTCTTGTTGAAAAAGAAAGTAATGTAGTGATGAAGCTGATGTAAACATCTAAGTAACGAAGATAAAAAAGCTGCATATATTGATGAAATAAAGTCTTTTATCCTTCAAAGAGCCTTAAGTTCTAATCATGTAGAAGATCAGAAAGATTGGCTTCGAAAAAATATTTTTCATACTAGATGCACTTTTAATGAAAAAGTATGCAACGTCATCATTGATGGTGATAGCTTTGAGAATGTAGTAGCTTCTAAAATGATAGAGAAGTTCAAACTCAAGATGAAGACATATCTGCATCTTTACAAAGTTTCTTGGCTTCAAAAAGGAAATGAAATAAAGGTTAATCAACATTGCCTTGTCTCATTTTCTATTGGAAAAAATTATAGAGATGAAGTTTGGTGCGATATTATACTAATGGACACTTATGATTTACTTTTTTACTATCCATGGCAATATGTTGAAAGGTGATTCATGATGGTCACAAATACACTTACTCTTTCATCAAGGATGATGTGAAAGTTACTTTAAGATTTCCATTAAGTAAATCTTTGAGCTCAAACCATGAGTTAATGGTCTATTTAAAGTTTTTAAAAAATAAATGGCCAGAATGCCTACAAAATTAATTTGCCTGAAAATAATGGTGTTTCAAAAATCTTCAACTTTACGATTTATCCCTATATATTGAAGAAAATGAAGATTTAAACTCGAGGATAAGTCTTTCTCAATCAAGGAAGATTGACACAAGAATATTTAGACACTTATCATAGTTTGAGGTTAACAATAAAGATGAATGTGAACATTTTGAAAAGTTATACAAAGTGGGGAGCAAAAGTCAAAATTAAAAACCTACTTATGCAAATTATCAAAAGTCAAAATTAAAAGCCTATTTATGCAAATTATCTATATTTTTCTAGAAATAGCTAAATTATATATAATATATGCTTGAAAAGATAATTTTTTTTTAGTTTTTAAGGAATTTTACAAAGTTAAATTTGAACTTCTCTTCTTAAATGAAAAAAAAAAAGTGATTTTGATAATATAACCTAGAAGAGTTTTCTTTTTAGAGTTCTTTCTTTAAACTCTATATCTCTTGGGAATGGTGAGTTAGAGTAGCTTTATATCTCTTGTAAGACATCATTGCGTGTTGAATCTCTGTATCCCATTATAGCTCTCTTGAGTGATGAGTTTTGGTGAGTTAAAGAGCCTTCTATCTCTTGTAAGACTTCAATAAGTGGTGAATTTTACTATATCATATTATAAATCCTTTAGAGTGGTGAACTTTTATTCTTGCTTTTTTTAGATAATAATAAATTTTAGTTTAAAATTTAGCTGATATTACAATATTTAATTAAGAATTAAATGGTATAATTATAAATTGGTAAAATAAATATAAAATATAAATAAGAGAGAGTTGTTATAATTATAATTTAAAATTCAAGAGTAGATCCTGTAAATTTAGCATATTTTTAGAATAATTTTTAATTTCTTTTCCTGCATTAAATTTTTTTATTTAATAAATTGACTATTAGATTTTAAATTCTCTGCGATTCGAATCTAGATTAATCAAGCTATATTATAATTAGTCATTCTTATACTTGGAAGTAAGCAACAATTTTGAGTCATCTCAAGTATTATATATCGATAGCTCTCAATCACAAGAAATGAAAATTTTGAGAAATAATATTGCAACAAATATAATTTGAATATGATTTTTATTTTATTTGGATTGTGTATTACTACAAATTTTTATCATAAGTTATGTAACAAATTATATTTGTTGCAATACTATTCCTCAAATTTTTCATTTCTTGTGACCGAGAGCCATCAATATATGATATTTGACATGATTCAAAATTGTTGGTTACTTCCAAGTATAGGTAATAATTTTGAGTCATTCTTATCATAGTTTGCGTATTACTATAAATTTTTATTGTACTTTATTTAACAAATTATGGAATTCATTTCATTTTATTAAATGAGTTTTTTTTTCACTTTAAATAGTTTTATGTGTTTTAAAAAGGAAGGCATGTCTAAATAATTTATTATACATACTCTAAAAAATAAAATATTATTTAATCTTATGTATATTTAAGTTATTATATAGTAAAACAAAACTCTCATAATAAAATTTACTAAAATGTATATACTTTATTTTTAAACTCACAATTATTGTAAGAACACAATTTATCAAATATTAAACTATTTTTTAACCAACAACTTATTTAATCAACTAGTGCAATCCCAAATTGATGCATAAATTTAGTTTATTGCTTGAGAGAATAATATAAAGTTTTGTTTAGAATTGAAGTCGAGTAGTTGTAATATTAAAATGTTTTATAGAATACTAGTTAGTATAATTTGGAGTTTAAATTAATTTGTTTTTATACTTATAAAATAAAAATTGTATCCTATCTTTATTAATTTTATCAAAATTATTATTTAAATATTATATTTAGAATATATTATTAATTTTTATTTTATAATTAATTTTTTTATACTATTATAGCTTTTGAGAATGAATAAATAATTAACTAATGAGGAATGTAAAATGACGTACGGTCGATGATTTGATTATAGCAATGAAAAATAATTAAATAAATAAATCAAGTGAGAGGAAAAATGAAATAAAAAAAAAAATTCCCGAACGGTTCGTGACGAAACGATACGAGTTAAGAGAACTAATGCGTTTTATCTTGTTTATGCTAATCCTAATTGAGCCCGAATCTCCGGCTTTTTTAAAGTCCGAAACAATATAATTCAAAGCCTTAAATCCTTTAAATATCGCTCAACTTTGCCCCAAAAAAGGAACCGGAATTTTTTGGATCTCCTCGGCCTTCTAAATCGGTACTCTTTACTGATTCAGATCCAGTATTTCGGAGTAAATACTCCGATATTTCGGTGTCTGAATTTCGCCTCCGGGGAATTCTCTTCTACGTAAGTCCACTCTTCGTTCGCTGATAACTTGGCAATGCGAATGATTTAATATTTGTTTTTTCGTTTTCAATTTCGTTAATATTTTGTTGCTCAATTTAGCTTCCAAAAGTTCTTTTTTCCAGAAAAGCGCTTTTGTTTGCGCACCCTTCAAAATCACTTTGCGCTATGAAAGCACTCCCAGAAGCAAATGTAGTCAACTTGGTTTCAAGTGTAGCTGTGAAATAGCTAATGTTCATCAAAGCTTCATTTTACCGTTGTATTGCGCTTTGCTTTGCTTTACTTTGTGCTTCTTTTGAAGTTTGAAATTTCACTAGTACGACCAAATCAGTACAATTAATTAGTCCACTCTTATATGATACTGCACTAAATATGATGGAATAGTACTCAGAACACTGCAGCCAACAAATATAATGCAATCAAAGATTACATTTGTGCTCAGCTGATAGCATATAACACCTATAATCCATTTTTACTTGCAGCTACCAATTCTATTCTACAGCAACTGAGAATCGAAAGGCAAGTGTGCCCTTTTGTAGCTCTATATGAAGAGGGTAAAAGTAATGAGCTAGATTGGATGACCGTAGGAGTATCAAGTATAGTTTTCATTAGAGAATGTTGTTCTCTAATCTATCAACGATATGTCGCTCACCACATTAGAAGCTTATATCGACAAGTGAAGGAATTATTTGGCATTCTGAAAAGTTCTCCTTACAAAAGAAAGTTATCCTATATCAATGTTCACTTTCATATTAGTAAGTAGTAACTGCCTTGAGAAATGTTTATATCTTTGTGAAATATATTAAAAAAGTTGTTGACTACATTAAGCTATATCTTTGTGGTCATAAATTGTAGGTGTGCTGGGATGCTATGACTGTGATTCATTATATGTAGGGAATTTGGTTATTCGATTACTTCATTCTATTTTCTAAGTTGTTTTTATTTTAAATTTCCTTAAGGGATGTGGTATGATTGGCGTTATTATACAACTTGAATCTCTTTCTCCTTATATTTCAGGAATTTTTTGTGTTTTCTTAATTTTTTTTTTAATTTTGGCATTCTTCTGTTCTGATATTCATTATTTTATTATGCTCTCAGGCTTCGTGTAGATTTTAATAGCTTATGGTATAGAGTCGAGAGCATTTTGATACATTTCCAACCATGCAACAGAAGGATAACCAAGTGAGCAATTTATATTATCACATTTGCTTTCCTGTTTTCATTTGATTTTTTTATACGTTTCTTTATACATGCCTGAAGTTTGAAAAAGAATTATTTATGCTGATGACAGTCATCGTATATTTTTTCTTTGTCTTTTGACCTCAAGCTATGTGCCTTCTTCTAGGGTTTGGCACCTCCTCGGGCAACAGATCCTGGCTGGGCACATGGAACCATGGTCAATGGGGGCCGGCAGAAGATTAAGTGCAAATATTGCCACAAAATTTTTCTTGGAGGTGGAATTTCTAGACTGAAGCAACATTTAGCTGGTGAAAGGGGAAATGTAGCTCCATGTGAGGAAGTCCCTGAAGATGTTAAGGTGCAAATTCAACAACATTTAGGGTTTAAAGTTTTGGAAAAGCTGAAAAAGCAGAAAGGTCTTAAAAATACGAAGAACTCATTTGTGCCTTACTTTGAGGGCGTGGAAGGAGAGAATGATGATGATGCAGAAAGAATTCAGAAGCCTACTTCAGTCCAATGCACTATCAGGAGAAGGGGTAAAGAGATTATTGAAGGAACTTCCAATCGAATGAAGAGACATAGGAAGCAAAATTTTCCAGCTGCGACTGTTGTTGCTCAGCCTCTGCGCCAGAGTTTTGCTTCACAAGAGAGTATCTATGAAGCTGATATGGCTGTTGCAAGATTCATGTATGATGCTGGCTTGCAATTCACTGCCGCAAATTCTTATTCTTTTCAACAGATGGCTGATGCTATTGCTGCAGTGGGTCCTGGTTATAAAATGCCTTCTTATCACTCCTTGAGGAATAAGTTATTAAACAGAGTTGTTCAGGATGCAGGGGCATACTGTGATGAACTGAAAAAAACCTGGGAGGTGACTGGATGCTCGGTCCTAGTTGATAGGTGGACAGACAAAACTGCACGTACAGTTATAAACTTTTTTGTTTATTGCCCTAAAGGAATCATTTTCCTAAAATCTGTTGATGCATCAGGCATCACAAAATCTGCTGAAGCACTTTTGAATTTGTTTGATAGTGTAGTTCAAGAAGTTGGGGCCAAGAATATTGTAAACTTTGTGACAGATACATCGCCTAATTACAGGGCTGCAGGAAAGCTCTTAATGGACAAATACAAAACCTTTTTCTGTAGCACCTGTGGAGTGCAATGTATGGATGCAATGTTAGAGGAAATTAGTCGAATAGATGAAGTGAGTGAGGTTCTAGCAAAGGCTAAGAGGATTACTCAGTTTGTTTATAACAATGGTAAGGTTCTCAATTTAATGAGAAAGAAAACAGGTGGAAGAG
The DNA here is from genome assembly GCA_030449875.1 of Aegle marmelos. Classification (NCBI taxonomy): domain Eukaryota; kingdom Viridiplantae; phylum Streptophyta; class Magnoliopsida; order Sapindales; family Rutaceae; genus Aegle; species Aegle marmelos. The sequence goes on from JASUUL010000023.1 coordinate 16,518,368, forward strand.
ACATTCTCCAGCTTGCAGTAAGAAGGTTTGCTTCCATCTTCCTTACACTGGAAAATATTGTATCTTTGAAGGACCATCTTCATCAGATGTTCACTGGTGCAGCCTGGATGCAGTCAAGTTTCTCTAAGCAAAGGGCAGGGCTTCAGGTGGCAGAAATTGTAGTAGACCCTTTTTTCTGGTCACTTTGTGACCAAACTTTAAAGGTCTCTAAGCCTCTAGTTTCCATTTTACACCTTATGGAATGTGAAGAGAGACCATCTGTTGGATATGTATATGATGCTATAGAAAAAGCAAAGAAAAGCATCATTGCAGCATTTGACAATAAGGAACCTGACTTCATGCCATATTTGAATGTTATTGATCAGTGCCAGGAGGATTTTCACAGCCCTCTTCATGCAGCTGCTTATTTCCTCAACCCATCTGTATTTTATAGTCCTAGTTTCTCCTCTACCAAAGTCATCCAAAAGGGCTTACTTGATTGCATTGAAGTTTTAGAGCCTAATGTGTCTGCCCAAGTAACCATTACAAGCCAAATACAATTTTATGAGGAAGCTGTGGGAGATTTCGGTCGACCTGTAGCTTTACATGGTCGTGAATCATTGGCCCCAGGTGAGCATCCCCATTTCATTGCGGTTAATAGGTGCTGTTGTGCCTAATGAAATTTTGATGATTAGTTGATTTATTTTTTCTTTGCAGCTACTTGGTGGTCACTTTATGCAGCTGATTACCCAGAATTGCAACGGTTAGCTGTCAGGATATTAAGTCAATCCTGTAGTGTTACTAGGTGTGGAAGGAACTGGACCATGTTTGAACGTATCCATTCAAAAAAAAGGAATCGGTTAGAGCTCCAGAGATTGAACAATCTCATATTTGTGCACAATAACTTGCACCTTCAGCAGAGGTAATTTTGCGTATCAGCACTTATGAGTATATTCAACTAGAATGTCGACTTCATATTTAACGATTTCACATAGAAAATAATGCAAAAAATATTTAGTAACTTGTTAGTAATATGAATTTGCATTTACTCTCCAGAATTTTTCGTTTATGTCAGCAGCTGTCTTAACAAAATTTTTGACAGAGTGTTATATTTCTCCATCTTACCCAGTACCCAAGGAAATGAACTTCTTTTAAAGTAGTATTTAATTAACATATTAAGAATGTATACACAGTTCATTTTATATCCAAATTGATTAACATTTTAAGAACGTACACTTGGTTCATTGTGTCTCTGAAGTGCATAAACATTTTAACAGTCCTAAAAAATGAGTCTTTAATTTCACTTGATCTTTCATGTTTATTTATTAAACTTGTTGTCTGGTTCTGTCTGTTATAGTTGAAAATTTTCTACATTCATCAAATCCTCTGATTTTGATTTATCCAATTCCTATCTTTGGATATTTTTGCTTGAAGAAATCTATGGCTCATCACTTGCTTTTACCTCTCTGCAAGCAGGAAAACAGAAGTGGTTAAAGCCAGGAGTACAAGAGGAACACTTGATCCTATATGCTTAGAAGCTGTGAATGCGAACATCGGAGATTGGGTGGAGGACGTGGGATCCATGGAGAGTGAGGATCTGAGCTGGATGGATGTCACCATACCCAGTGAGCGGGCATTGGCTAGTCATGAAGTGCAAAATACGGATGATTCTGTTGACAGTACAGACAACAGAAACAGTGATGTCACAAAAAGTATTGGTGGAAGTGAAGATTTATAGTGCTTTTACTGTTCTAAGAAAGGGGCTTGGTGTATTATTCAATGTTTAATCTGTTGGTATTTGTAGTTCATTCTAGTACGTAGTAGCAGGCACATCTGTATCATCCATAGTGCTTTCTTCAATGGTGACATAGAAAAGCTTAGCATTCAAAGCTTTCAATCTTATCGTCGGACAACTAGCAAGTAAATGCAGAGACAAGTGCTTTGGTATATGTGATCACTCACTAGTACTTTTCCTTTGTTAAATTTAGTATTCATTTGCAGACGTGACAATTGTGTTCTCATTTATTACCAAAAAAGCTTAAAAACTAGAAGACTGAAAGAAAACAATATAGAAGTTTGAACTTTGCTGTTATCATAGTAGTTTATTTATTAAAATCCTTCTATATAAGTCTCAGTGCAAACTTCATTGATTCTAAGAAGCAATTAGGAAAACGTAGAAAATATCAAGATGTTGAAATATTAAATCCTTCCATATCACTCTGATTCTAGTAAGCAATTGCAAAATCGAAGAAAATACCAAGGATGTTGAAATATTGCTAAATAATTTATTAGCCTAAATATATGCATTCACATATTTCTTTTAAAATGCTTACATAATCATGCCACTCTTCATATGTTTGATGAGAGTTTTTGCGGCTTCTGATATGCTAAGTATTCTGTACTTCCAGTATAGATTTAATATTTTTGCTACGCTAGAGATGTGACTGGTTTGATCTAGGCTGGTGCCTGAGAGACTCGAGGGATGGTGAGAGAGAGAGAAGGGTTGTTTAGCTCACTATAACATATTGTTATATCATAACCGAGAACAGTACCCTTGATGGTAAAAAATTGTACCCATAGTCGAACTAAACTTAATCAAAGCGTCATTTGACCCCTGCTGGGACCAATTTTTGTTGCTATAGCTTGCAGCTTCAAAGAAAGTTCAAAATAAATTAATGTTTCATTGACAAGACGGTGAAGAATGAGAAAGAAAAGTTGGAAATTATTGCTGACGCAGAGAGGACAGGACAACGTCTTGGAGGGAGCTATCTCTCTGCATGGCGGCTCTGAACTCATCGAAGGTGACTTTTCCATCATTATTGGCATCCATCAGATCAAATATCTCATCTAGTTTCCCAGGTTCTGTTATATCAACTGGGAGACAATCATCGGGCAAAGCCTGCTCAACATAATATATGCCATACATTAATAACAACCACGAAGGTAAGTTACCAAATGACATGACTTTATGAAAGGTAAGGGAACCAGATTGTTACCCGAAGCATGGATGCTACTTCTTCCTTTGTGATGCATCCAGATCGATCTGTATCATACATCTGTGGTCAAAGAGAAAAAGAAAAGATTGCAAAATTGGCTCAGAACAGGGATACTTTTCTTCTAAGTTGTTTATACTGGGTCCGTTGGAGCACTAGCTAAATGCTTCTACAGTTGCTTCTCAGTACATGTTGTGAAGAATTTGACATGAGTATAATCTGGAGAAGAGATTGTACCTGGAAACACAGACGAAGAGCATCATCTCCTTGGGACTTCCGGAGGCTTGAAAATCCACATAGTATCTCTCTCATGTCAACCGTTCCATCACGATTGTTGTCGAATAGGTCAAAGATCCTAGGTGCCAGAGGTACTAGAGATGACATATTCATTGCTTTCAGTACCTCCTCGAATTCAGATAGAGTGGCATTGTCACCATTTGCACATCTGCACTTTGCCAGCATATATTCCCGGTCAGAATCTGAGAAAGAAGGGGGAAAAAAAAAAAAAAAGGAAGTTTTGGAGTGACGGAGAAGCTCATGTGTGCTTGACTAGGAAAGGTCAAGAAATTGCTTTGTTTCTCATAATGCAAGTTCAAGCTTCTCCAATCGTTTCTTAATATTTACTACAAGCTTCTCCAATCGTTTCTTAATATTTACTAAAATTATAATGAAACTTATTAGGGTTTCTCCATTATTGTCGCATTAAATTTTTTTGTTATTGTCTAGCATGGGTATTAATGCGGATTGCAAGTTTTAACTTGGTAGGTAACAGATCTGAAGTTCCAAATTTGGAATGTTGTGGTCGACGTTGCATGTTTAATGTATAAGCATTCCATAGGGAAACTTGAGAGGCAAGTTAGTTTTGTGTACTTACATTGTCTTGAAATGCATCCTGAGATTCTGAATTTCCTCTTCAGTAAGATCATGGGAACCTAATAAATTTTTAAGCTTCTTTGTTCTTCTCAAGAAAATTGTGCTGCTCAACACACTAGCTATTGCTGCAGCCCGAAGCTTGCGACGAGCATTGAAACTCTGCAGTCGTGAAACAATTTCTGCGTCCATTTCTTCCTCCTTGGCCGAATCCCCAATCACCCATGGATGGTTCAAGAGCTGTCTCAGGAAATACATACAAGGTCTTAGGTTTAGATTCTGCTTAACAGAAGTGCTTTTCGTGTTACTGAAAAAGGAGCATTAGAAACTTAGAATCGTTGTGTGAGCATAGCATACCTCTTGAGCGCTAGGTCTTCTGTTAGGATCAACTGTGAGAAGACTTGAAATCAATTGCTTTGCTGACGATGAAATGTTTTTCCACGTATTCTCAAAAAAACTGAAGTCTCCCTGCACACGAAAGCACTTTTATTTTCTAGTTATGACAATCAGGTCGAGCACAGAACAATGAGTACAGGGAAAGCAAAACATACAGCCATTATCATTTGCTGCTTTTGCCGATTTGACTGAGCAATGAAAGGTGGATACCCAGAGAGTAAGATATACAAAATTACTCCCAAAGACCACATATCACTCTTAGAAGTGATTCTGTCTTGAAGAAGTGATTCCGGTGAGACATAATCTATTGAACCAAACAAACCAACTACAGGATCAGTGTAGCCTTCTACAGAACTCAATCCAAAATCCATTATTTTCAATGGAGAATCCTCCCTGTCATTCAAGAATAGGCAATTCTCTGGCTTCAAATCCCTATGAACAATATTAGCCTGATGTAAAGCTGCTAACCCTTCCGCAATCTGCCTGATCACTGCCGCTGCTCCCACCTCCATATACCTTTCTTGTGCCACAATCCGATCAAATAATTCTCCCCCAGAACAAAGTTCCAGGACGAGATGCACTCCGTTTTGGTCCTCGAAGACATCGTAAAGATCAATGACATTTGGATGTGGAGAAACATTTTCAACAATTTTTCTCATAACCAGGATTTCGTTTGTCAGTAAGGCATCTGACACTGAAACCTGCTTTCTTGTTGGAAAGAATCCAATCTGGCTGCTGCTGCTGCTGCGACTGCCCGGAAAACCATACGGAGTTGTTGAGCCAATTCGTCTAAGGGTTTTGATTGCTACTTGGTTGTTTTCGTCGCTTGTTTTTTTGATACCTCTTCTCACGACCGAGAATCCCCCTCTTCCTAGAATGTCTGTGACTTCATATTCATCTGTAAGTTTCCTTGTTTCCTGTCCCATTGAAAGAAATTTTCCTAAAAAATGAGATGTGACTTCAAGAAGTGGAATCTGGGAGAAAAGTTGAAAATGAAAAAAACAATGAGAAATTTGGCACTTGTACTCAATCTAAAGGTAGCATAGATTGCCATGAAAAGGACTGCTAACAGCTTCTCAATTGTTTATACTTATATGATTAAAATAAGAGAGAAATTTTCAGAATGGAAACAAAGGAATATAATTTGGTAAGTAAAAGCTGAGGAAGAATAGACAAGGACTGAGTCAACCACCGATCTTAATCTTAATTAGTTTATAGAATGAAGCTTCCACGTCTATTATATTTTGAAAATCTTCCTCCATAAGTTCTCTGTATTTTGTTGATTTTTTTTTATAACAACAACAATAATTTTTTCTTCTTCTGAATTTTATTCCAAGAACTGAACTCTTGGCCAATAGACGAGCTTCAAACCTTTCTTGACAATCTATTGCCCTGGTTCCAAGGCTTTCATTGCAAAGACAATCGCAAGTAGACTTCAAAAATGTTTTAAATCATATTAAGTCACCAAAATCAAAGTGTGTTTATCCCTCGAGAATTGATCACCGATAAAATAATCGTAGGTTATGAGTGTCTGCAATAAAATTTCAATGTGAAAGGAGGGAATGCACAGCTCTGCGGCTTTAAAGCTTCATATAAGCAAGGCCTATGGTAAGAGTAGAATGATTGATTCCTCCAGATAATGATGAACATGCTTCGACAAATCAGTGAACTCGACAATGAGGTGTGTTTCTTCCCCTAAGTGCGTATTCTCATTATGACAAATGGAGAAGCAAAATGTTTTACTTTCCAAATAAATGTTTAAGGCAAAGGTGTCTCATTGTATATTGTGTGCCGGGGCATTATCTTTTTGTTTACTTCTTATTTATTATTGCTTGATGATACATACACTATATTCTGATTACAGTAATGACGTGTAATTTACTCTGCCTAGCTTGGTTGAGAAAAATAATAATAATAATTTTTCATCGTTCGGTACCTGACAGGGGCGTTCAATGACTTCAAATCCATTCGGTTTGGTTATATTCAAGTCTAATTTATAATATATGTATTTTAGATTGAGTCTAAACTAATAAAAAACCAAATCTGATTGAATCTGATTAAAATAAAAAAAATTACAAAGGAAAGTCCTTAATTACTCTCCAGAGTTTTAATTACTAATAATTAAAAAAAGATTTCAACTTCTTTAATATTTCATGATTCATATATTTTATTATCATATGAAAAAAAAACAATTGAAGTTTGAATATATAAAAGATAAAACTGGTTGCAACTTGTAGTGTATTATTATTGTATACTTATAGTTGTCTGAAATTAGGTTTTAATTTTTTTTTGGAAAACTAGTTTTTTAAGCAAGGTTAAATATAATATGACACATAGCGTTTTTAAAAATAAAATAAAATAAAATAAAATAAAAATTAATTTGTTGGATTGATTTATATCGGATTTATATAGTGATCCATAAACCAATCCAAATTTATTGGATTTTTCATTTTGGAATCCAATCCAATTAATAAGTTAATCCAACAAAAAATGGATTGGCTAAATTGAATATATATTTTGTTGGATTAGATTAAATTTCGAACAACTTTTGTTATTTAATATGTGAAAGATTGAATTGGATCCTGAACAGTCCCAATATCTAATAAGGTATGAATAGATAATATGGCTGCATGAGGCACTACTTAAAAAATGAAAAAAAAAAGAATAAAAAGATGATGTTCTTTGCACTTTAAGAAATATTTAGAACGCTCCTTTTTTTCCCATAAAATTTTATATCACAAATACACACATAATATCATTTGCCTTTAAGGAAATTTTAGTATTAAAAAAATGCTCTAGACACCCATCTAATTTAAATCCTAATTTTAATTCTCCATGTCAAACACATTATAATGCACAGTATTTTCAAGTTAAGTGCAAGATTGTCTTGGGTGTTACGGTTGCATGAATGCATTAAGAGACAAAGAGAAAGCATTAAGGGTATATTTAGATTTTAATGAGTGTGGAATGCAAAATTTAGGGTGCTTTCGGTATTATTTTCTAATTCATATTTCATACAATTAAAATGAGAATGAAAAAATATTTTTGAGTTGGTGTATTTTAAATGTGAGTATACAATTGGTATTATTTTTTTGGTCATAAATTTTTAAAACAAAAATCTCGTCTTTGAAAGATAATAAAAGAGAGAAGAATATAATAATATAATAATTGTGTTATTAGCTTTTTCATCTGCTAATAATAATCTTAAGACACATTTTAATAGTTAAATTTGGAATTTACATATGAAAATAAATTAATAAAATAATAGGTATGAGAGGAAGAACAATAAAGAAAACACAAATCCAAACAGTGACAACAAAACAACAGAGAAACATGAAACCCATAGGCCATATCCAAATGATTAACAAACAAAAATACATTTTTTTTTCTTTTCTTTCAAAAAAAAAATGAAAAAGTACTATTCTTGCCTGATTTAACTGCCTGTTTTTCCCTAATAATTAAGAAATTTGTTCTATAAACTAATACAACCGCTCTTGTTACATAATCCACAACAAAACTATTCTTTCCCAGGCCACTTGGACTACAAACAACAATGGAATTACAGTAATTAATATACAAACAACAAACATTTAAGCCCAAGTTCACATGTAACATGTGAAAATGCAATCACCACAAAGATTTAACATAAAGAAGCAAAATGAGAAGATGAAAAGGCAATACCTCCACCACATAGTAGCAAACCACCAACCTCTATTCTGTTCTTAAAGAACACTCGATCGAATAACAAGTTTTGTTGGGAGGCCCCTAAATTATACTCATCCAGATCGTAATGGTTTCTCGTTCCGGTTTGTGTGTCAAGATTTACTTTATCCATACCCTTCTCAAAATTCCTCACATACTTCATTATATCTCGTTGGAACTCTTCAGATTCAGTAGGCCTGCAACTGAAAGAAAATTTCCGACCTAGAATTTTGTCGCTGGTCATTAGATTTTCCTGAGCTTGAGGCTGCTTCTTACTACTGCTACTTGTTGTTAGATCAACAGCATCTTGGCCACGAGTAAACCAATTTTCCTGTAAGTACATCACTCAATTTAAGAAAACTGAGATCCTTCTTTTCAAGTTATCTAGATTAATTTTATGCAAGAGAATTTATGGTTCCTCAAATTTGTAGGAGTAATTCAATTTCATAATTTAAACAAACAAATGAGAACTTTTTAACTGAACTTGCCATCCAGTTTCCCTGCACAATGAAACAAACTAAAGTTCAAGCATTCACTCTTCCAATTTCTTTTTCTTGTTGTACTTCTATACTAACAGAACAGCAGTTGTGACCTAGGTAGCACTTCAGAATCTAGAAACAGGATAAACTTTGTCCTTTGTCTTACAACTCACCTGAAATTCAATTCTTCCAGCATTAATCCAACAAAGAAAGGAGTTGTAAGAAAGCAATATTACAATCACAAGAAAAGTTTGCTTTTAGACTAATATGCTTGCAAGATAAAATATCCTTGAGATGGTTTAAGAGATTTTGGAATAAGATCTTGCTCAAAATTTAGGACTCAGCTGGGTTTGGTTTGCATATGAAGGGCAAGGTTCAGGGGCACAAAATAATAAATTAAACAAAATTGATGGAAAAGAAAAATGAAGGTCGGAGTCCAGCTACAAAAACTGCTGGTGTAAAGGAAAAAATGGTCATTACACGACTCATAAAGGCCGCAAAAGGGATACACCAATCCTTGTAAATAAGTTTGCCTAAGTACACTCTATATTACCTATAGTATGCTGGTAATACCTCTTTTGAAACTAAACCTAGATGGCATAAATATTTGAAAACACTTTGCTAACATATCGAATCAAAATGCTTTGGGGAAACAAATGGACTAGAATAATTAAATTAAAAACCAAAAACCATCAATAATAAGATGAACCTGATCATCATTGAGGCAACTGTTGGGGCTATAGGTAGCTGACATGAGAGAACTTGCATGGGGTAAAGCTGTGCTACCAATAGCAGGGGTAGAAGCAACCGCATCAAGTTGCGGATCCTCTGGTGAGGAGAAGTCAGAGCTATCAAATGTTGATAAGGACACACACTCATCAAAATATGCCATGGCTTCTTCATTTAGACGTTTCGATATCTTTCTTCTTTCAATGCTAGACTGCACATTCAGTTAAACTCATTATTGTGAGAAGATAAAAATAGATAGAAGATCAAAGCCTAAATAAGATTCTACTCCGTAACATTTCCCAATTTCCATGTTAAGCATATTGCACATCCCACTTCACTTCATTTGTTCATATCATTTTACTGTTCCAAATCCAAAGGGTAGATTGGTTTTCACGATCCTTGATGTAAAAAGACAACAACAGCAATGTGGTGGAGAGAAAACGAGCAAGGGAAATAGGGGTGAAGGGAAGATTATCACCAAATTGGATGATAATTGATGATAAAACAAGAAAAATATTGTGCATCCTATGATTTTACGTAGATGGATCGCTGATCCAGAACATGCACATCGGAAATAGTTTCCTGCATATGTTATGGCATTATTAACCTATGACTTGGGTTTGAATAACAACAAACATGTTTATTATATATTTATACATGGGTTGAGTAGAATGCTTCAAATAATTTGGTTAGTATACCCAGAAAACATACTTTTCTTCCTGGACGTGACTTAGGCACATTGGAGGTTTTTGGAATTGGAAGTACTTCCTTCAAGATCCTACTCAGCTCTAGCTGACGATGTTTCTCAATCTCCAGATCTTCTCGAAGTTTTCTAGCCCGTTCCTGTGACTGCACATAAAAGTAGTATCTTTTAAAAAGAAATCTAATTAAATGAAAGATAACATGAAGGAAAAAACAAAACAGACACACATTGTATGTTCTGCAATAATCAATAGCTAAATTAGAGTTGATGAAAGCATTATAGTGAACCTGGTTGTTTGAGGTGTGTTGACAATGAAAAAATTCAAGGGTTTGTTGGAGGTTGGCAATAGCTACAAAAGTCAGCTAATGTCAGATGAGTGGGCGAAAACATGCTTACCCACAGGTTAAAGTTTTAGCCATAAAGCCCACAATTACATTGTCAATGTACAATTGTCTTAAACGTAAGCATGCTAGCACGAACCAGTTTCAAAGAAATCCACAGATGAGCTTACAGCAAGCTTACCTGCTCAAGCTTTTTAGCATATTCTCTTCTGATGTCCAAAACCAATTCAACTGCGCCTGGACTCACCAAGTCTGGAGGGATATCAGTTACACTAGAACTGGCAATAGCAGTGGCTTTAGTCCTTCGCATTGCCTGAACTCATTGCAAACCGACAAGAAGTTATGGACAAACACTAAACACTAATGCACTAATGCACTATAAACAGCAAACTGAATCAAGAAACTGCAGTGGAAAGAGCAAGAAAATGTAAGTACAACCAGCTATATGTAAGTACAACAAGCTATCTCTTCTCAATAACCAACCAAAATATATGAGGGTGGGGGAAAGCTTAAAGAAAATTTATAAAGATAAAAGGATTGAGAGTATCAGACTATCCAAAACTAAAGACGTGGTTATGAGTTAACCTATAACTTAAATAAAATAAGTAACAGAAAAGGAAGTCAATCAAAGTCAGACTGCTAGGAATTCATATGAACTTACATTTTCTAGGTCAGTTTGGATGTCAGAAATGGCACGCCTCACTTCAGACCGAACAGTTTCATATATATCACTTGCAGAAGCATCACCTCCCAATCTATCCCCTTGATGTGACTGCAAAAGGAAATGAAATAAAGCTATTCCCCAGGATAGTTGATCTGATGATGTAACAATTAGTAACCTTGCAAATTAGCCCAACTAGACAACACCACCTTGAAAAATAGTACTGTGGAATGAAACAATAGACACATGCTTCCCTGATTTCCATAGACATAAGAAGTCCTTAAAAATCTTCACACCTCACCTTCATCTGTTCACAAACTGCTTTAATAGTTCTCTCCTCAGCTTCAGAGAAAGAATTTGATGAGACTCCATCTTCCCTATCCGGAGTTCGCAAGTAAGACTAAAACACAAAAAAATAAAATTAACTAACTAAAATTTGTTCCTTTTCAACCAATACCACAAAAAGTGTCTTTCATTGTAATACCAAATTGGTAGTTGAACCTTCTGAAAACTGAAAAGCAAAACGTTGGTCTGATGGGGTCCTCCAACATGCCATTTGATCCAGCATATCAGAACTACTTCTGACCAATCCACTCTTTCCCTCATTATTTGCATTAGTATTCAAATTATTTGGACCCTTGTAATTTACCAATAAGCAATCTTCTTGTTCAACTTCACTCTGCCCAAAGCAACCAAAAAAAAAAAAAAACCCACATTAGAAACTCAATTCCATAATAAAAACTAGAATAGCAGGTCATCATCCCAATAACAAAACTGGGTATAATAGTTCCCCTACAGCATCTCAATGCACAATATACAAGGTATAACATTTGTAAAGATAAAAGATATGGGAGGTCATTTTCCAAAACTTGACAACAAGAGTACAGTATGTCATGGACTATCATCAGCAGAAACGACTCACCCATAAAGACCAGAGTCAGACATTGTGGCAATTTCCTATTGGGACAGTCACGTGTATGTTTTTCGCATTACTCCAATAATTACACATTCACTCGTTATTAGTGACTATGATAGTAAAAAATGATAATATAATTATAAATTCTTATATAAATTAATGTGTTATTTATTCATTAATTAAATAAAAATATAAAATAATTAAAATAAATTACATAGTTCAAAAAATATTTAATTCAACCAATTAAATCATATCCTTTAATTTATATAAAAAAAATTTATATAAAAATTTATAATTATATCGTTACTCAATAATAAATGTCAAAGCTTAATGCACACGGCATATTTATTGAATAGTTTGTTTGAGACTTCTCAGGCTAATTTTTTCCCCCTTACAAGATTGAAACATAGACACATCATATGCCACGTCACTAGCCATATAAAATATATATGGTACGGCACATTACTAATGTGCGTCCCACCTAATATAAAATAAATAAATAAATAAATAATTATACTGAATGACAAAGGCGCATACCTCGGAATTCCCGTACTGCCCTCTTGCAACAGGACGCCCGGACGCCGACCGGTGACGGCGGCTGGCGTCCACTCTGGATAAGCTCCGGCCGATCCCCGGAGTGGGCTTTCCCACATCAGCGTTTCTGGAAACCGTGCGGCCTCTCCTCGTGTCCTCCGCACTTATAGGTTTGAGTTTTGTCGCCAGAATTTGATCGGATTTAGAGTCAACAACCTCAGCTGGCGGCGAGTTACTGCTAGAAAAGAGAGGATTGTCTCTCTTGATCAAGAAATCGTCATTAGAGGAAATATCCACCAAGTGGGTCCTTGAGAAAGCGCTTACACTTCTTGATCTTCGAGGTGGGGCTTTCGAACTGGTACTAGTAGACTTTTTTGATAAATCTTTATCAGATGAGGTCGTTCTTGCTGTTGAAGATGTTGAAGAATTTAGCAAGGTTCCTCTTTTGGATGAGGACTTGAATGCTGAAACCGCCATTGTTTTGGAAATTGTGAAAAAGAAAGAAACTGGATTTGATTTGTAGTGGGAAATTTGTGTCTTATGTTATATGAACTGGATTTGGAAAATACTGAGAGAGACCAATTGAGAAGGAACATATTCTCTTTAATTATTTATTCTTCTTCATCATTTTTTTTCCCTTTTTTTTTAAATATTAGTCACTTAATCAGTAAAATATTTGCAACAAGGAAAACCTTAAGCTCCAATCAGATTATCTTACAGCTTCTTTAATTATACAGTAATTTTTATTATGTAATTAGAGAGATTATAAATTATATTGATTGTAACTTAACAGTCTCTTTACAATAAAATCTTTAGTTCGTTGAACATCTGCACCATTATGTATACATAATCCGTGTGTATGTAACACTATCTCTGGGCATATTCATTTTGTTATAAAATTAATATAAATATATTTTTAAATTATATAATTTTATAATAAATTAAATACTAATTCTATTAAATTATATTATATATTAACATGCCTACATAAAAAAATGAAAATATCTATTCTTAAAAATTTCTGCATATATAAATTAATATAGTTCAATGCATTTTATGCTAAACATAAAAAAGTCGATAGATAATTAATAAAAGACAATACAAAATGCCACACATCTCTTAATTATTGATAAATTGAATTTTGTAAAATAACAAATTCAATAATTTACCATTTTCATCCCAATCTACTTCAATTGTTATCCATTACAATTCAAAGTTGGTAAACACACCATACACACAGGATATAGCCAATCAAACGTGGGCTACTTAAATAAAAGTTTAAGAAGCAATATTCTTGTAATATTAGAGTATCTTCATGCATGAAATTTTTGCCGGGGTAGAGAACAAACATATATAAAATGAGGGTTTTCTTTTCATATAGTTCTTCATTTAAAACATGGTGATAGAAAAAATATTTAATATCGACTGGGAATAAATAATTAAGTTAACAATATAAAGTTTGAGACAACTTTGACTCATGAATTAGCTTTTAAAAATAAGTAGTTAGATCAATGAATTTCTATATATTATAAATATTTAATACAACTTTAACTCATAAGTTAGTTTTTTAAAATAATTAATTAGACCAATGAGCTTTTAAAATAATTAATTAGACCCATAAACTTTTATTCACGCACGTATAGAAAAATAGATTTCATGAACAACCAAAACTCTTCCTCCACATATTTACTTTAATTTTGTAGGTCTTTCCTTTCAATAATAATCTTTGCTATTTTGAGATAGTTCATATTAAAAAAAAAAAAGGAAAAAAACTCTAAAATTGAAGGTTAAGGGGATGTTTGGCACCTCTCATTTAGATTGCTAATTTTTGGAGAAGCAACTGGCTGGCAGTTGCCGCATTAATATTTTTTTTTACTTTGTAATAATAATAAAAAGAATAAATATATAATTTTAGTTATAATACTATAAATATTAATTTTTATTGTTACATTATAATGATTAATATAAACTAATAAATTTATAATTTATTATTCAATAATATTAGATTATATTTTAATATATTATTTAATTATATTATAATAATTAATATATAAAATTGATTTATATTTAATAAGTTAATATACTTAATATTTAAATATTTAAATGATAAATTAAAAATCATATAAATTACATTACTTAATTATATTACGATAATTAATATATAAAAATTTATTATTTTTAAATAATTTAATATAACTAATAATAAATATTTAAATGTAAATAGATTTGAATAATATTAACTTAAAATTAATTAAAATATTATTATATATATTAAAGAACTCTTCCTTAGATTATTTAGCACATTCCATTTTGTTAATGAATATATTTCAATAGTTATATTACTTTATTATTTTGTAATTCTCTTATGGTATATATAAACTTTTATTTGATCATCTTAAAATGACTTGTGAACGAATCTTATACATTTTAACTATTTATTTATATTGTTATATTATTTAAACATTATATGATTAAATTATTTATTTCATCCATTATTTCATAGGTTATATATTTACAAAATACTAAAAGGTAAATGTTTTGCTTCCGAAAATTTGCTATAAGCTTTGATTTTTATAAAGAATTATAATTTTTTTAACATTTATGTAAAAAATATTGAATTTTTAAAATTTAAGATTTCTATATTTAGTATTCTTCTAAGTACTAATAAATATTATTTTTTAAATATAAAATTTATATTAATCACAAAAAAAATTAGTACAATACAACATAAAACCAAATATTGTAAAACATTATTATAATATAGTACTAATGCAATAAAACATAATATAATATAATTAGGGTGCATTTGGCGTGCTTTTTAGATTATGTTGTATTGCATTATTTTAATGTAATTGTATTATATTATATTGTATTGCATTAGCACAATATTATAATAACATTGTATCATATTTGATACTACATCATACTGTATAAATTTTTTGTTATACTATATTTAGTATTGTATTGGAGTATATTAATTTTTTTGGGAATTAATTTAAATTATATACTAAAAATAATATTTATTAATACTTAGAAAATATTAAATATAGAAGTCTTAAATGGTATGAATTTAATATTATTTTATTAGTATAAATGTATTATGTAAACAAAATGATAGTTATTTTTTATCTTTAAAAGTGAAAAGTTACTTCATCATTATATTTTTACAACCCATGACTTTGATAAATTATTGATTTAAGCAATATAAAAATTATTTTTTGGATAAAAAAATAATAATTGATGAAAATAAGTTTATCAAAAGTAAAAGAAAGAAGAACATCTACATCTTTAAGATTTAAAAAAATTATCATTACTTCCTCAAGTTCTTGAAGAAGGAGACCAAATCCTTCTTTTGATAATTATACTCTTTTATCTCTATTATTTTTAAAAATTGATTTAAAAATTTTTAATAAATAAAAATATTATATAAATAATGTAATTTATGTAGTAAATTAATAATATTAAAATATTTTAAAATAATTATTAAATTTTAATATATAAATTATTATATTTATTTTAATAATATATTTTTATTTATTATAGAGATTTTAAATAAATATTTACATTAAATGTATTCTACAATTAAAACATTCTCAAATAATAAAATTATTATTACATAATATTTAAAATAATTTAATTTTATAATTTAATATTTTAATAATATGCAGCTCTTATGTTCATAAAATTATTAAAATATTCTTACATCTGAAAATTATTAAAATATCTTAAAATTATAAATTATTAAATTACCCTCAAAATTATAATTATCAGCATTTCACCAAATTTTTAAAATTATTAAAATAATAACAAAGTCAAAATTTATGAAATTCCCTTAAAATGTGAAATTATCGAGATGCCCTCACTAATCAGCGGTGACCAAAAATCAAGCGACGGTGATCGATATGTTTGGGTTAGATGCTTCAAGCCACGCTGAGTTCGATGGTGGCGGCAGTGAGCTCGGAATCGAGCTTCCAGAGCCATAAATCCTCTAATGGCTGATCGGTAACAAATCAACTCCCCTAATGGCTGTGGATGGTTAGAAATGAGGTGGTGACCAAAGGGGTAAAACCAACTTAATGGCATTCTATAAATTCGACGAATCACCACAAAAGGAGGTAGAACTGGCGCAGGAAGATGTGGCTTTGATTAGTGGCTCTCCAGCCATTTTTCAGTAGTAATGATAGCATAGAAGTGGTGGCCGACTCTTAAGCTTTCGATCAGTACCTCCCTTGGCCGATGGGTCGGTTGTAAATCGAAGATAGATGCAAGTCAGGACATGTAGATTTTGGTTAGGTCACGGGTAACTCGATTTAGTTTGGTAGCCTCTCATTGTCTCTCTCTCTCTCTCTCTCTCTCTCTCTCTCTCTCTCTCTTCCCTTCTCAATTTATAGAACCAGTTCTTTCTTTTTTTACAGCTAAGTAAAAATTAGACTAATGATTGTGTTCGGGTTTCTTGATTCATGTCATAATGAGTTTAAACAAAATTGAACACACAAAATTTAATCACCTATAATCGAGTCGCATCAACTTCGCCACTAACAATTTGTAATAAGTTGGAAAAATTTAAAATTAATGTCAAAAAGAAAAAATTAAACAGTCAAAAAGAAAAAAATTAAATAATGAACTTAATTAGAAAATAAAGGGTATATGTTACACTAATGTCCATTAAATTTAAGTTAAATCAATAGAAGAGATTTACTAAAATGAAAATTCAAGAATTTTTAACATTTTCTCTCTCCATGTAAACGTGTTCTCTCTCTCTTCCCCTGCATTCTCTTCTCTTATTTCTTTTATTTCTCCTCTCAGCTAAAGATATCTTTAAGAAGAGGAAAAGAGAGAAGGGGAAAGGAAAGGAGAAGAAAAAATTGAGGAATTTAATTTTTATTGTTCGGTTTAAAATAAAATTAGTAAAATAGAATTACTCTCTCCTTGAACTAGTGAGAGCTTAAAACCATGTCTTTGTAAGTCTAGTAAAATGTAAGCTTAAATAATCACTTCTCAGGCAGCTTAAATAATCTCTTCTCAGGCCTCATGGAATGGAAGTTACCCTTTCCACCGACTGCCTCCATAAGAACAGACCTTCATTTGAGCTGCACCCCCCCCCCCCCCCCCTTATAAAGAATCAATAATTTGTTTGTTATTTTCCAAGTGGATTGTGATGACTTTTTGGTGTGGACTTTTGCATATTTTGAGCCTTTCTATAGTGGGACTAATCTTAGTACTCAAGTAAGCCTCAGCCGCCACAAAAATTTGGTTGCAGGCAATACCATTAGAATCTTCAATCACTAAAATTAAGGGTACTTTTAGGGGTCGCTGATCTAATAAAAATTAATAAGATTAAAATTAACGATACTTTTAGGGGTTGCTGATCCAACCCCATGTATATAACATAAAGATTTCATGTTTAATGAAATTAATCCATAGTCCCAAGCATGGTCAGAAATATAATTGGAAAAGAAATCTACCATGATCAAGTCTTAATAATTAATCTAGCTTTCCAAATAAACAGAAAATGATCAAGGTATTTAAAATTAATTCTACAAGATTTTGATCTTGAAATTAAGGAAAATTATGGATGGACTTTAACGTAGCAACGAAATTAATTATTGACATGACTTAAAAGTAGTTGATTACTCCTAAGAATAAGTGTGCCTAACTATAATATAATCAAATGAGTCTAAGATTGAATCATAGGAATTAAAAAATTAATTGTTAATTACATAATGAGAACAATTGTAGAAAAAGATGTTAAGTAGGAATAGTCTAGTCTATACACACACACACACACACTTATAAAAATGTTAAAGTCCACTCTTGATATTCAAATCATGATCATAATACACTCTTATATTTATGTTATGCATTTTTTACCAATTTGAAAATTATATCAATTAGTTCTTCAATAACGGCTCTATGAATAAATATGGGGATTACTATGTCACAACTATATTAAACTGTTCTTACTATTATATAGGTGTGTTAACATTAAGCCTAAATTGTTAGGATTCCTGTAGTTTACTTTAATTTGTTTCCTATTAGGATTAAATTTTCTTCTTATAATTATAATTTACGATTCTAATTAAATTAGAATTAGGATTGTGTTGAACTATTATAAATAAGTGGTTCTCATTATGTTTTTGGGCCAACATAATTGCAATAAGAACACTTAATCTTAAAACTAAATAAGTTAAAATAAACTATTAGAGTCCTGACTTAAACACGCACATCGATCCAAGAAGATCTAAGCGTTTTATCATTCCCTTCATGTGAATTTTGATTTTTTTTTTCTAAGTGAATGAAAATATTTGCAAGGTATGTTGCATTTCGAATCCTTGTATGATAGAGTTATAATTTTTATATTTAGATTTATAAAAAATTATATGTGACATAACTTTTTTTTAATCTTAAAATAATAAAATTATCTTAGAAACTTCGAAAGTATATGATGGCTTCTTTCTTCACCTACTATAAAAAAAAGAGAAAAAACATTGCCTATTTGTTTTAAAAGATTGCT
This sequence comes from Aegle marmelos, assembly GCA_030449875.1. NCBI lineage: Eukaryota > Viridiplantae > Streptophyta > Magnoliopsida > Sapindales > Rutaceae > Aegle > Aegle marmelos. The sequence continues at coordinate 16,537,185 of JASUUL010000023.1, forward strand.
ATAAAAGTAGAAGGTCATATAAAACAAACATATTTTAAAAAATTTATGAAACATCGTTAGTTTGTCAAATTTTATGGAATAAAAAACAGCTTTTAGCTTTTCAAATTAATCCAAAAGTTACTTAAATTACTAAGGGCCCATTTGAAATTATTTTTAAGAGGTTCAAAAGTGATTTGAGAAGTTAAAATTTAATTTTGATATTTAGTAATTTTTTTAGAAGTCACTTTTAGCAAAATTATGCCGTCTTACAATAAATTTTAGAAAGGTTGTGATAGAGTAGTTTTTCAAATTTTGATTTTGAGAATTAGTTTTATATTTAATAAAATTCCATAAATCCTTATATATATAATTCCATAAATACCATAAATCCTTATCTTTAATAAAATTACTCGAAGTGATTTCGAGGCATAGAGAAGATAGTTGTTGCTAAATCATGTAAAGGTTATTGTGTTTATTTTTGTTATTCAAACTATTGTATTGAATTTTTCATATAGCATATAACCAGATCAAGCTGGTCAAGGAGCTATTTGACAAAAACGAAATCAGGAAGAATGTAATTGATTGATTCTATAAATTACTAATTTATTTGAATTTTAAGAAAACAATAAAGCAAACTAATTCCCAGTTTCTGTAAGATTAAACCAAACACTACAAATACAAAAACCCCAAAAAAAAAAAAAAAGATGTGCTACTTCAATTTCGATTTTCTTACGTTTCAAAAGTGATCAATCATTTTTTTCTTTCCCTCAGGTTTTGTGCACATTGCCTGGCTTAGCATGTCATATCCTGGTAAGTTTGTGTACGATCTCCTTGACTTGGTATTTGGTAATTAAGGTTGCTTGCATTGCTTTGTTTCATTGACAATAAATTTAATACACAAGCAGTAATTATTTATTGAAAATTAAGCACATAATAATTATATTATTTAATAAAATATATTTTCAGTTACTCTCTCTCTCTCTCTCTCTCTCTCTCTACACACAAATTCCTGCCAAGAGTCTACCGATATGTTTGATCATTGGAGATTTGGAGAAAACAAATGGTGTATTATATGCTTTTGCAAATAGCTCAATTAAATGTTAAATTGTTCTCTCACTTGTATATGTGTAGAAAGAGATTTTGATACACCGGATATGGTATAAGGGGATAAAATATGATGGAAAAAGATAGAATTGAATTACATATAATATTATGTTTATGTTTAGTATAGTTTATGATTGGGCTATAAATAATCTTATATTGTACGTGGTATGGTATTAGATTGGATAGTCAGTTAGTCAATAATATTTTTATATATTTATTTAATCAAAATTATCTTGGACTAATTATTACAGCATAATCTAGAAAGTAAATTTTCTCTGTATAAAAGTTTTACAGTTGAAGCTTTAAAAGTTTGCATTAGATATTGAATATAGCTAAAAACTAAAAATTATAAAGTAATTATATAATCTAAATTAAGTCAATTTATTGAAAAATCTAAACATTGAAAAAAAATGACAAAACTTTCCCTTAGGTCATTTTTATATTAACCTGCTTATATTTTTAAATAAGAATTTACTAAATAATATCATCAATAAAGATGTAATATACTAATAAATGATGTAGTTACTAATAGAAAATCAATCTATAAATATGAAAATATATTATATAGTAATTTCATTCATATTTACTGACTAATTATATACATATTAACTTGCTTGTCTTTTTTTTTTTTTTGACCACAAGGTATCTTAAGAGTGGGCTCCAACTATGGGAGATACCTTTAAGCCCATACTATGCCCTTAGACTAATCTCCACTCAGACTGAGAGGCAGAAATCCTTCTAACAAATACGACTTTATTGTGACTTGAACTGGGGAGCACATCCAGTCAAGCTATTTAAGAGGGATCAGTTATCAATTGATCTAACACCTTGTTGGTAACTTGCTTATTTTTTTAAATAAGAGTTTATGCAATAACATCATCAATAAAGATGTAATATACTAATAGATGATGTGGTTTACTAATAGAAAGTTTAGTCTATAGATACAAAAATATATTATACAATACTACATCCATTCACCCATCATCGTCATATGTAGTATCTTAATCGATGATGATGTATCAAAAAAAAAATAAAAAAATAAAAATCATCACCCAATGTACAATTTTACAACCCAAAGCTACGAACAAGTCAAAATATTATAAAATTTTCCAAAAAGCTGTAGTCTGCAGTATATTCTACACTATAATATCCTCATATGCGAGCATTACTTTTGTTGACCATGAATCCTCACCCCAGCATTAACATATCAAATTCCATTTTGTTATTTTCATTACAAGTTGTCTTAAAACTTTATGCATTATCTGGTTCATTCATAAACTTCTTCATTAACTAAACTTTTATTAAACGAAATTCCTAAACTTTCTAACTGATAAGCTATCTTTGTTGGATCATAAACTTGATCCAAATTTGAGAAACCTAAGCCCATTTCATAGAATTTTCTTGTATTAATAAGGTTTGAATTATTTATGTTGAGCGTGGTAGGTGCAGTAGGTAAAGATGAATAGTTATTATTTTTTGTAATTATTTATTTGAATGGTTTAGATTTATTTTCATCTACTATAAATATCCCTAGTGTCATTTGGTTATGCATCAAGTGAAGCAAAAAATCTTTAAGTTATAGAGAGTGAAAAATAAGAATTGTATTTGAGGAGTATTATAGAAGAAATAAAATAGTTTGTATTTTGAGTATTTGATTTAAGAAATTCTCTAACAAAGTGGTATCAGAGCTAGTGTTCAATGTTATATATAATTATATAACATGTCAAATTGAAGATCTTGACGAGAAGATTGCAACGCTGTAAAAATGAGCCTAATCAGAGCCTAGACGCATTTGCACTCGCCGACAGAAGTTTGTTGTCCGTAACTCGAGTTGACTTGCCAAGTTAAACTGAACCAAACCCAATTGGTTCAAATTAGAATGAACCAAAATTGAGCAAAGTCAAACCAAGCCGAGATGAGCTGAGCGTTGACCATTGACCGATATTGACCATTGATCATGACCGACGTTGACTGTTGGCCATTGATCGAAAGTTGACCCAAGTCCTTCTTAAGATTTTTTGAGGTCCTGGATTCACTCGTGCAATCATAATTTTTAAATTCTTACTCAATTTTTAAGCTATGGTAAATGATGGTATGTTTGCATTTCAAGCTCTACTATTAAAGGGAAGTAAGTTTGACAATTAGAATATTAAAATAAAGACTTTATTAGGTGCACTTGACATATGGGAATTCATGGAGAAAGGCTTTATTTTTCATAAAATGAAGCTACTTTAACTGCAGTGCAAAAAAAGAATTTGAAAGATTTGAAGAAAGAAAAGAAGGCAAAGTCAATCATTAGATAAAGATGCTTTTAAAAAGATTATTGGTGTAACCACTTCAAAAGAAATATGAGAGAAGCTAGAGACCTCTTACAAAAGAGCAAAGCAAATTTAAAAAGTTCGTCTCTAAACAGTAAGATAAGAATTTGAGTATTTACATATGAAAGTATCTGAATCTATTTTAAATTATTTTACTCGAGTTGTGACTTTGCTAATGAACTAAAAAGAGATATCAAAGAGTTAAATGAAGTAAGAATTATTGAAAAGATACTTCGTTTGGTGGACTCAAAGTTTGATCACATTGTCATGACTATTGAAAATTAAAAAATTTAGAGGCTATAACAATCGAGTAACTTTAAGAGAGGTTACAAGCTTATGAAGAAAAAAAAAGCATGGGATTGAAGAACAACTTCTCAAGATGGAAGTCAATCTAAAGAAGAGAGAAGAAAGTCTCAAGAGTGAGAGAAGGCATTATGCTCGAGGTAGAGGCCAAAGACGAGATAGAAGTTGTGGTCATGGATGAGGTTGGAATTTCAACAACAATAACAACTCTAATTATGGAAAAGGAGAAAGCTCAACTAGAGGATGAGGCAGAGGCAATCAAAGATCGAGGTACAATAAATCCCAAGTATAGTGCTATAATTGTCAAAAGTTTAGGTATTATGCTTCAGAATGTAGAGCTCTAACTAGAGTTGGTAAAAGAGTAAATTATGTGGAAGAAAAAAAATGGTAAAGATGGTACACTTTTACTAGCACGTAATGATATAAGTAGAGGTCAAAAAAATACATAGTACTTTGATACAGGTCCTAGCAATCATATGAGTAGAAATAGAAGCATGTTTATGAAGCTAAATGAATCTATAAATGACAATGTCGCTTTAGAGATGATTCAAAAGTACCATTGAACGTCAAAAGTAACATTCTTTTTCGTACAAAAGATGGTAGCCATCAAATCATTTCAAATGTTTACTATATGCCCAATATGAAAAGCAACATCCTTAATTTGGGTCAACTCTTAGAAAAGGCTATGATATTCACTTAAAAGATTATAGTCTTTTCCTAAAAGATGACAAAGGAAACCTAATTACAAAGGTGAAAATGTCAAAGAATAAAATGTTTCCTTTAAATATATAAAATGATATTGCAAAGTATCTCAAAGCTTGTTATAAAGATCCAACCCAGATTTGGCATATTCGATATGGGCATCTCAACTTTGGTAGACTAAAGCTACTATCCAACAAGAACATAGTAAAAGGCTTACTAAACATCAATCACCCTGATTAACTTTGTAAAGGATGTTTACTTGGCAAGCAGTTCAAAAAGAGCTTTCCAAAGGAGTCAAACTCAAGAGTTCAAAGGCTACTCGAGCTTATTTATACTGATGTATGCGAACTATTTAATCCAAACTCTTTTGGTAGAAGTAAACTATTTTTTCTTTTTATAGATGATTTTTTAAGAAAAACTTCAGTGTATTTTTTGAAGCAAAAGTCAGAAGTCTTTGAAACTTTTAAGAAGTTTAAAGTAGTAGTGGAAAAAAAATGGACACAAAATTAAAGCTATGAGATCTGATCGAGATAGAGAGTTCACTTCCAAAGAATTTGTAGAGTTATATAAAGCAAATGAAATTTGGCACCCTTCGACAATTTTAAAATCCCTCCAACAAAATGGTGTTATAGAAAGAAAGAACATAATTATCCTGAACATGGCAAGAAGTATGCTGAAGAGTAAGAGATTATCCAAAGAATTTTAAGCTGAAGCTGTTGTATATACAGTCTACTTATCCAACTGGTCTCCAATAAAAAGTATATAGGTCAAGACACCATAAGAAGCATAAAGTAGAAAAAAGCCTAACACCTAAGAGTCTCTACTTGAACTCGATAAAAAAATAGGATTACTTATTCTAGATTCGTTAAGAATGATTCTAATCTTCTAAGGGTTTTTAGAAGCATTGCCCATATGCATATACTAGACGAAAGAAGAGCAAAGCTTGATGATAAAAGTGAAAAGTTCATCTTCATTGGCTACGATAACAATTCCAAAAGGTACAAACTATACAATCTAAACAACAAAAAGATCATAATCAGTTGAGATGTAATTTTTGACGAGGAAGAAGAATGAGATTTTGGCTCTACTGTGGATGACTTCAACTTCTTTCTTATTGAAGAAAATGATCATACATAGAGAGAACAAGTAAAAGAATAACAAGAGCCAGCTACTCTACATATCTGACTACTATCAACCACAAAAGGAGAATCACCACCATCTTTCTTAATTGAAAGAATAGAAAAACGTACTGGAAATCTTTAATATTTTTATAAGGTAACTAAGAGACTTAATAACCTCACTTTCTTTTGTCTCTTTGCTGATTGTGAACCAGTCAACTTCTAAGAAGCTGCACAATATGAGAAGTGAAGAATCATTGTGGATAAAGAAATTAAAATCATTGTGAAGAATGACACTTAGGAACTTACAACCCTTTTTAAAGGTCATAAGGCGAGGCTAGTTGTAAAAGGCTATAGTCAAAAGGTTGGTATAGACCATAATGAGGTATTTACTCCTGTAGCCCGACTTGAAACTATTAAACTTATCATTACTTTGGCTACTCAAAACAAATGAAAGATTTTTTAACTTAATGTGAAGTCTACTTTCTTGAATGGATTCCTCGAAAAAAAAGTTTACACTCAACAACCATTGGGCTATGTGAAGAAATGACTTGAAAACAAAGTTTAAGATTGAAGAAAGCTCTTTATGTGCTAAAGTAAGCACCAAGGGCATAAAATAGCAAAAGTGGCAAGTATTTTTAAGAGAACGACTTCATCAAATGTCCATATGAACATATTTTCTACATTAAAGAAAATGATTGAGACATTTTGATTGTGTGCTTGTACGTGGATGATTTTATCTTCACGAGAAATCATCCAAGCTTATTTAAAGAGCTCAAGAGAGTAATGATCAAAGTTTTCAAAATGACTGACATCGGAATGATGGCATACTACCTTGGCATTGAAGTCAAACAAAAAGAAGAAGACACATTTATCTTTTAAGAAAACTATGCAAAAAAGATACTCAAGAAGTTCAAGATGAATGATTACAAGCCTATAAGCACGCCAATGGAATGTGGAGTCAAGTTATCTAAATATGATGAAGGCGAAGATGTAGATACAAAATTCTTTAAAATTTTAGTCGAAAGCTTACGGTATTTGACATGCATGAGACTAGATATCCCTTATGCTGTTAAAGTTGTGAGTCGATACATAGAAAATCTAAAAATCCCTCATTTTAAGGCTGCAAAGAGAATCCTTTACTATAACAAAGGTATAATTAATTTTGGCTTGTTATACTCACTTTCTGATGACTACAAGCTTGATAGATATAATAATAACAGTTGGGGTGGAAATATAGATGATCGACAGAGCACTGCTAGATTTATATTCTTTATGGGAGATACTGCTTTCACATGGATATCAAAGAAGCAAACAATTGTTACACTATCCATCTATGAAGTCGATATCAAGTGTTTGTCATGTAATTTGCTCAAAAATTTATAAAAGAGCTAAGTTTACAACAAGAAGAGCCAATTGAGATTTGTGTTGATAACAAATCAGTAATTTCTTTATCCAAAAATCTAGTTTTTCACGATCGAAGCAAACACATAGATACTCGCTATCATTTTATAAGGGAGTATATTACAAAAAAAGAAATGCAAGTTAAGTGAAATCACAAGATCAAATAGCTAATATCTTCACCAAGCCACTCAAGCAAGAAGATTTTATAAAGTTCAGAAGCTTACTTAGTGTCATAGAATCGAGTTTAAGGGGGTTGTTGGATCATAAACATAATCCAAATTTGAGAAATCCAAGGACATTTCATAAAAGCTTCTTGTATTAGGTAAGGTTTGAATTATTTATGTTGAGTGTGGTAGGTGCCGTAAGTGAAGATGAATGGTTATTGATTTTTTGTAATTATTTATTTGAATGGTTTAGATTTATTCCCATGTACTATAAATACCCTTAGTGTCATTTGGTTATGTATCAAGTGAAGTAACAAAATCTCTAAGTTGTAGAGAGTGAAAAATAAGATTGTATTTAAGAAGCGTTGTTGAAGAAATAAAATAGTTTATATTTTGAGCATCTGATTTAAGATATTCTCTAATAATCTTTTCATTTTCACCACATTTATCCTAATCCAAAGTTTGAACAAGCTCTGCTACATTATCATTTGACCTTTTCATAACATCCTTGAATACACTAATAAAATTTTTAAATGTACTAGAAACTAGATCTTTTGACCTCTTTCATTTCCTATCAATAGGTTGAGATTCATTTAGACTCATAAAGTGATGATTTTCTTCTTGTTTAGCTAATATCGGATAGAAATCCATATCTAAATCAATTCACTACTATCAAATCCTTCCTCGTTATAATTAACCGCAAGTCAATGAAAGTCCTTACTGCTCTACCATTAGCAAAATCTTTTCTGAAAATTTTAACAAACCCTTATATAAAGGAGATGGTTTACATGTACTAATTTTACATTTTTATGATTCTACAAGAAAAGTAAATTTATAAATAAATGAAAGCATATGTAACTAATTAATGCATTATATACTTTATAATAATTTTAAAATAAATAAAATGTGAACATGCATATAAGATTTCCATGCCTCATTATCAACCTTTTATTCTTATCATTCCAACCATATCCACAGTGTTCAACATATTAAATATAATAGAATATTGTCATTTCAATACCTTTATTTTGGAGTTAATGTGTGGTTTTTGCCTCAATCTAGATTCTATAAGTAACTATTCTCATTCAACTTAATTTTTCTTATTGTCCCGAGTATAAATTGTCCATGATCAACATGCTTACTATTTGCTATTATTTCCTCCAACACTTTCAATAATGCATGTTCTTCTTCTTTAGTCCATACTTTTTTTTCCACTTCTATCTTCTTCATTGGCTAGAATATTCCCTGTTGGAACAATAATTAACTTTTGATGAGAACCATCACTTCTATTTTAAAAATATTCATGTTATACCACTAAATATCAATAACATAATATGCAAAAGCATACCTGAATATATAATATTGATTTACTCTCCAAAGCCATCTAGTTTCTCTTCTAAATCAACATGTTCTCTCAGAGAATTCCTTAAGTTTCTCTTTGTATTCTCTCTCTAATGATAGCTGTAAAAAAAAAAATGATAGAAGTAATATAAATATCATAATTACTTATATAGAAAACTTTCTTTTTATCATCAACTATTCATATTTAAGTCCATCATAAAAATAAAAAATATCTATAAGTCTCTAAACATTAAAGACCAATACCATATTAGAATTGGTGTCAATAATGGGTTGGATCGGCCCGATATAAAAAAGACTTAAAAGCTTATTTTAAATGAAGTTCCATATAATTATTATAAGTCTAATTAGACTTTAAAAGTTATGAAGTTTTTTGGTTAACTTCAATCCATTCTCATTAACTTCTATATAAAAATGCTTATCGTATCTAAAATACAAGTGTGTGAGAGAAATGAAAAATATATAGAACATATTGGACAATACAAAGACTGAAAATGAGAGAAAAAGACAATAGGCTCTTACAATATGATCTTAAGGGATTTTTTATTATTATGATTATCCTCTGACCATAAGCATATAATGGCACAAGTATTTTCCATGTGATTATCCTCTATGTTTGATCAACTTGATAGTGACATAAGCTTGTCAACCCACTTCTTCATTCAAGGATCAAAAGGTACGTCTTAGGATCTCCCATTAATTGTATATTAAATATACATGAAAATCAAACATTGGTATTGGAGCCTATGTAGGTTATGTTCTGTTTTGAATGTATTTGTGTGAGATATGCCATGTCTCTAGTTATATATATTATTTCACATCTAGAACACACTTTAATGGTATGTAATGAATCACTCACTTTTAGACCTTCATTTTTGGTAAGATCACATGAATATATGTTGATTAAATCTGGATTTTTATGTGAATTAATATGGCCTAAGTGATGAGAAAATACAAAAACCCTAATCCATGAATCCATAAGTTTATTTTATTCATGACTTTTAAATGAGTGATTAATTATCTATAAATTTGATATCATTTAAAAGATAATTCAGAGAGTTTTCCAATCATATATCATATATAGAATTATGTGTTATGAGGACAGATAATAAGGAACTGAAGTTTTATTTCAAAATCTAAAATTTTTGGATTAAAAAAAAGATGATGAACAGTGCAATCATCGTAATACTCGATTAGGCATGTGTTGTTCACCTCCTCACTTTATCAGAAATGTGATTCCAAAAATAAAGTAAATGTCAAATTTGGGGTAGCAAAATGATCGACTTGTCACCAAAAAGCAAACACAATAGACACATTATTCAAATGTGTGTAGAATGCAGCGAAGATAGAACAAGTTAGGTCAAATGAACAAGTAGGCACACTAGCAGAAGTTATTAGAGCTAGATTGCTGGTACGGCTAGCACACAAATGCTTGGTAGCATTTGACCCATTCTAATATCCAAAGAGTGAGACACATGCACCCCCATCTTGACCTCTATTTTAAGCTTTATTTGCTGCAAATGACTAAGAATTTTTCCTCTTTTATTTTATTATTTAAAAATAATTTTTATTTATATTAATAATTTATTTTCAATTAAATTCTTGTGAAGTTATTTTAAATAAATAAATAATTTAAAAGAGAAATAAAGTTCAAAAAATATATTTTAAAAATATTTTAAGATGCGCTTGGTCGTGTTGAGATTACATACATGGAGTTGTTTTAACATTTACTCTATGTACTTTCCTTACAATGCATATTGATGAATTATCTAAAATTTTTTGAGATAATATATGCTATTTTGGTTGAAAATAGGCATGATGGTTATTATTTCTCTAAGTCATAATCACAATGAATTGATTTATGAATTTTACTTGTATATCACATGTAATTATTTTAAGGAGAACACAATAAGATTAAAATTTATTAGGAAAGTAATATAAATATATATATATTTAGGGAAATTCTGTCAAAAAAATGTAAATAGTATAAGGACGTTTGGTATTTAATTGGGACCATCCAGGCCCCACCTCTTTCCTAGGAATTTTCCTAGTGCATTATTCACATGAACAGATGCATAAAGGCTACTCACAATGGCAGTTATTTTGTTATGAAGATTCTAGGAATAAATAATAATTAAACTAAATTTTTTTCACAAGAATAGAATTATGTTAGTTTCATGTTTGGAAAGGATGATAATTAGAAGCATCGACGACTTTTTAATTCCAATCCTTTTATTAAATTTTCATTAATTCAGTTCACAATTGCCGCAAAATATATTAAATGTATGTGAATTAAATGAATATTATGCTGACATTGATTGTCTCTAAATTGAATTTATTAAATGTTCTAAAAAAATGTCATATACAAATTAAAAAGAAAGACCATTGATACTCTAACCAAACACCAATTTGAAGCTTGAGCATACTACTTATTTTTAGAAGATAAAGGGCATTTTATAGAGCTTTACAAAACCCAACATATTCGCATCTTGTTGTTGAGTAATATGCATTGTGCCCTCATTAATGAGTCCAAAAGGTATTGGGTTACTGATGTACGAGAGCTCAAATATGCTAGACACATTATAATCGACAATGAGAGATCCAGGCATTTAAATGTCCAACCCTAATAGTTGGTACAAAAAGAGAGTTTATATAACACATAGGCTTAAGAATTTGAAAGCTAGCACCAAAAGGCCACAAAACTTTTGATCTAATGTTTATTGCTTGGATTTGAAAGATGAGTGCCTAGAAGCAGCTAATGCTTCCAATTAATTCTATATGACTAATCCAACTACAGATGATGAGCACCTAGAGGTAGGTAATACTTTTAGCAGTCCTCATATAATTTATTTAAGAAAATAAACACTAACCTAACAAGTAGGGATGAAAAAAAAGTGGGCTCGAGCCTAGGCTTTAAAAAGTCCAGCCCAACCTACCTTAAGATAAGCATGAGAGCCGAGCTCAAGTCAGGTTAATTGCGGACCTGGGTTGGGTCAGCTTGGCCACGAGCTGGGCTTGGGCTTTTATTTATTTTCTAAAATTTTAAATTATTATAAATATAAAATAAATTAATAATTAGCAACTTATTATAATCATAAACAAATTAAAAATGAATATTTCAAAGTAAAACAATAAATAAAGTAAATAAAGCTTAGAAATTTAAATTTTTTAATACTGAATTTTTTAATTCAAGAGCTTTGTTAATTAATTAGAAAGAGTTTATATTATAATTTTAGCTTTTTTGACTCATTATTGATTTACAAATTAAGAATTTAAGTTTTCTTTTTTTATTTGCATGTTATCTTTTTAATTTTAATTATATCATTTTAATTTATAAATTTATTATTTTAGAAAATAATATGCCTAGACCTGACCTGAGCTTTTTTTCTTGAGCCCACATGAGGGATAGTCTTAGGTAGAGTCAGAATTTTTTGCCTACCCTACTAACAAGAACTTTGACCTATACAAAGGCTTTTAGCTGAGCATAAAAGATGGGGTAGTCTCTTCTAATGAAAGTTAAAGACTCAATCTTAATGTAAATAGTCAATGCTAAGAAATGTGAACTGGGGCAAGCATGCATGAAAAGTGGAAGGATGATATGATGGCTACCTACCATGAGCTTAAATTATTTTACTTATGATTTCATTGGGCAAAAATATATTTAGTAGCCATAATCTGTTAGTAGAGATCATAAAAAAATTTTCTCAAAGGAAATAATAGATAGATATGAAGAAATCCTTGTTATAGAAGTCAAGAGTCTGAGCACCTGCAAGTTGGTATTACATGATCCTTATTTTTCTAATTACAAATTTGCATAAAAAATTCATCAAATACTTAGTCTTAATCATTGACCTTTTACGATTGGGATATTTACATTTTGGTTGTTTGTTCAATCATTTTTTGAAAAGAAGTTTTATATAAAGTTGTTCGTTATGTATCATCTTGTGATGATGATGTACATGCCAAAATTTGGCATATTAGATTAAGACAAATGGCTAAGTTGGCCAGAGAGAGCAAATTGGACTCACTTACCATAATAATAAAGCATAAATGTGAAAGTCATCTGATATAAAAAAACAACTTGGAAAACCACTTAGGAAAGGAGCTAGAAGAAAATGCTTATTGCAAGTCCATTTTGACAATTTGTGGCCAAATGAATACAAAAGCTAAGAAATGAAGCCTATAGTTATGTCTTTCTATTTTGGTCTAATCTTTTTTATCTCTTATAAATCAGTTGTACTCGATAACGTTAAATTATTTTTGGATATGATGGATATTGAATTGAAATAAACCAAAATATGTGCATCTTTTTATGCAATTCCAAGAACTGTGTATAAGAAAGATATAAATGGATAACAAATTATTTCTAAAATTACATACTACTTGGAGTAATTGAAATTAAGGAATAAAGAATTATGAGAATTGATGAACAAACAGCAGCGCACGAGCTTCTCCAATATATTGTTTAAAGATACTTTATTTGATTTTTGCTTAAATAATTAATTGATTTCTCATATAATTAGTCACTTATACACCATTCTAAGTTGTAACATACCTAACATAACTTATTTGCAACTTAAGGTCTGCAGTAAGATATATTGAACAAGCTAATAGTGCATGTGTTCAATTGTCAATAAATGGTTAAGATAGTGATTGAACAAGATACCGTAAATGTCAAAATTTTGAATTCCTAAGCATTATATAAGCTAATAAAAATGTACCTCAAATTATGAATTGGATTGTCTTACTTATGATATTACTTTAGGTTAAGAATGGAGTATAGATCAAATTTACTTGAAAATCTGGATCCTAGTGGGAACAAACACCTAATGAGTCACTCTATGAAGTAACTCAATTAAATGGAATAATTGAAAAAGTAATATTATATTATTTTTTAGAGGTTGAAAGGAATTTCTTCATAGTTGTTCATAATATGGTGATGAGCTAAGAAGTTTTGCATGGAGCTCTCATTCTCAATAGTAAAGAACTAAAGATAAAGGCAATATTTCATGGATAAAGTCATCAATGAGAACTATGTCCAGGACATGGTTCATTAATTGCCAAACAGAGTATTAAAAGTAACAAAGTTGAGCATATATAAAGCAAAAGGCACGAGTACAATTATAAGTCTTGGTTGATTGTTTAAGGTTATGCCTAGCAAGTGTAAACTAGAAAGAAACTCTTGACTAAGAGGTTACTTGGAGGCAATTATTTCTAGTCAATATTACACATACATTTGTTCTCACATCAAATGGAGAATTAGAGGAAGAAATATACATATGAAACAACCACTAGGTGTTGTTGCCAATTTTTTTTAAGTGCATGGATTGCATGATCAAAATAATTTTGTGGAGGACCTTAAGCATATGTTCTACTTACTCTAAAAGGTGTGCATATATATATATATATATATATATGAGCAAAATTGGTATTAATCATCTAATGAAATATGAGCAAAATTGCTTTTATTTTAATAGTTTGAATCCAAATAGAATCTTTTAAGAATTTTCTAATTCCATCACAAAAGTTACATTTATATTAAAAATATTCTTAAAATATTTAAAAATGGCAACTTGGAGGCTAATTGGATAGTCCTATAAAGAATGACAATTTATTAGTCTTGGCATGCCTATTAAACTCTAGAAAAAAAAATGAAAATGGATAATGTTCCTTATCTCAATGCTAATAAAAGTTTTAGGTGCATAGGAGTGTACAACACTTGATATATGATATGAGATTGTAAGAAATACGAATCCCATCCTAGAGAAAGCACTGAGTTGATTAAAAGAGGATTTTAGCATACTTTTATACACTATAACTACTCTTTGTAGTGAAAGGAAGTTTGTGCTTGAGTGCCAATAGATATGGCAACCTACATGAGCAAAAATTAACCTTAAGATAATTGCACACATCTTTATATAGTATTAGTGCTACTACACTAAGTCGTAAGATAGTAAATATGCATAGTTTTTACCATAGTCGGATTTATATCAATAGAGAAATTTTAGAGGCTACATGAGAAATCTTTTTTATTGTTCTTTTTAATATGCTGAGATTGTCATAAGTGCTTAGAGGCTATGAGGGAAAATGATAAACCAAACAAAAATGTTTTGGATATAGAAGACATTTATGTGCTACAAAATCCAAAACAAGTAGAGACATTATGATTCATAATAAATTATAACTTTACAATATGTACCTACATAAAACATGGTATAGATTGCTAGAAATATATAACTAGAGATGTTTGAACATCATAAGCTTGATCTTTTGGTGACAGCAAGCTTATTGCTGTAGATTAAGAATATTATCGTTGAATATTCTTATAATGTTATATTGTTATTATTAAAGTACTTATTCAATACTTAAATTTAGAGCTAACTTAATTGTACATATATGACTGCAAAGAGATATGTCGTCAGTTCAAGAATGGCTTTCTTACACGAAAGGTCACCTCAGTTGCTATAGTAGCAAGCTGGAATAAGACATATAAATTACAAAACAATTAGATATATGATCTATTGTCATAGAGCTTATGTAATTCTAAAAAATGTGTTGTCTAAGCTAGGTCAAGTTGAGGTCACATTAAGTTATTGGATTAATCATAATATATTCCAATATCATAGAAATCTTATTTAAGTCAGATAAGAGTTTTCATGCTCTATCAAGGCCAACTTATTAAAACTCAAGTTAGGCACAACTGAACTACGATCTATATAGTGAACAATTAGACATGTGCTCCTTATTAAAAGAGAATTCATTATAATGTATTATTCATATTGCACGTGCTTCTTGTGACCAATAAAATATAAGTGAATGAAAAATTGAATAAATCCTTACTTCCTCATTGCATAAGTTGCTTTGAGGTATAATGAGACCTTGGTTGGTATTCTTGTTACTGTTGACTAGATTTTGAGGTAAAGGTTTAATGTTATTACTTTCATATGTTATCTATAACTAAGATGTTATAAGGCTTATAAAACATGCTTAAAAAGGTAATTGGTCTAGAATTTCCAAAGATTAAGTAGGAAAGGAAAGTATATTTTAATTACATATGACTTATGTATTCGTTGGTCGACCAGTTGTATAATTTATATAGGGATAATTATAATTTTAGATATATAAAGCTCATAAAGTCAAGCATATCTTTTATTAAGGGATCAAGTATGCTTGGACCAAAGTAATAAAAATAAAATCTAGGATGCATGATGAACATATATTCTCGTTTTTTTTTTTTAATACAACAAAGATTTCTAGTTATTTAAGCTTTAACTTACTGTTCATGGGCCAAATGTTGCATTTACCCATATGATACTCTGAATTTAAAGCTTTGAACCAAATTACTTTTATTACTCTGTATATAGTGTCATCCCCTTATGTTCAAGTGGGAGATGTTGGAATTAGCACCTATGATGGGCTGGACTAACCCAATAAGAAGAAACTTTTAGAATCTCATTTTAGATAAAGTTTTATATGGTTGTTGTAATTCTAATTAGACTTTAAGAGTTATAAAGTCTTTTGGTTAATTTTAATCATTCTCATTACCTTCTATATGAACATATCTATTGTATCTAAAGTTCAAGCATATAAAAGACATGAAAAATATGAAAAATATATTGGAAAATATAGAGAGTGAAATGAGATAAAAGGAAGTGGGCTCATGTAATGTGATCTGATTTGATTTTCTATCAATATGATTATCTTCCAACTAAGAGCATATAGTGGCATGAGGATTTTCCATAAAATTATCCTCTATCTCGAATCAACTTAACAATAATATAACCTTGTTGTGATCTGCTTTTACATTCAAGGATCAAAAGGCATACTTTTAGATCTCTTATTAATTATATGTTGAACATACATGAAAATCAACAAGATACATTAATGCTCAAATCAATGATTGCCTTAATTGATCACTTTTAATTGGGCTTAATCTTATATAATAGTTCACAATATATTTACATATAAGCCTAACATTAGATTAAAAATTCAATAATATTGGATCAAAAAATCCAACATTCTTACTTCAATTTTCATTACTATTCAAAGTTAATGCCACACAATTTCACTAATGAAAATATAATACCATTAGCCATATTCAACCATCATTCCATTACTTAACCTAACAATTGAATATTACCATAATAAAATAAATTTCATAAAATAACCATTCAAAGTATTCATGCCACAAATAATGCAAATATATAATTATGAAAATATCTTTAATATTCAAATACAAACAAATATAAAAATTTTTTGAATTAGGAAATCCCAAGTTCAAAGGCTTCCTCTTCACTCATTAAACATTCATAAGGCTAAGTCCTTTCACCATATAGGCCATTCCCTTGATCTGATGAGTCCACTTTGCTTGCAATATTGTGGTCAACATTAATTTCATTACTAAGAAGTTAGTCTGTCTCATGTTTCATCGAATCTATTGCCATATCTCTCTTAATAAGGTTGTGCGAAAGACAAGAAGCAAATATTATTTTGCATTGTGATGTTAGTGGATAGAAATAAAAAGATTTCTTAAGATTGCCCATTGAAATTTAAGAAGTCTAAAACTTCGTTCTATTACATTCTTTATGATGAGTGTGTCATATTGAAGTTCTTTTCATGGTTAATTAGGGCACATCCATCTTTCCATTCTAATAAATGATCTTATCCCTCTGTATGGTGCAAGAAATGCTTTATTATTTGCATACCCAACATCTATAAAGGAATAACAACCTAGCAAATGCAAAAATAAAATATTATAATAATAATAATAATAATAATAATAATAATAATAATAATAATAAATGCTACATATAGTAATCGGTAATAGCTCAAAATAACTTAAAGAATGCTTTATGAATAAGCTTATTGGCTGGTATTTGCAACCAATTTGGTTTAGATATTGCGTCTCAAAGCAACCCTAAGTCTAAAGCTAAACCCTCCCAATTGAGAAACACAAAAATAAACAAAATTTGCAATATGTTGGTCACAATTTCACCTTTTATTGTTATACATCATTATTTATCAACTTCAAGTATTTCACCCTTTCTTGTTATATATCATTATTTATCAACTTCAAGTATTTATTCTTTAATGTACGTGCAATTTAATACCCTTAAGCAGTTTTATACAATCTAAATAAACATACAAAATTGTACTAAGAAATAAATTATTCGCTTTGAGGAAAAATTTAAGAGCTTACGCATAATACACCTTAAATAATTTCCATTGCTCATCAGTGCAATTTTTAGTTACAATGCCTAATATTCTTAGTAATATGTTTTGCAATCACAAAACTGCATTTAAAACCAAGTTAAAATATCTACTAATTGTCTCCAAAAATTTAAAAATCTATTATAAATTGTTATATTTTTTAACATTATGGGCAAGTATTTATAGAAACATGCAAACTTGTTCCTAATAAAAACTACACCATCAACCTTCAACCCATTAGATGTATGAAATAGCTCACATAATAATAAAAAAAATCCTCCTATCCATTTGTAGTTGGTTCACATACTCTATGTCACAAGCTAAAATACTTTCTCGACAAATAAGGCATTTTAAATGCTTAACAAATGAAGGTTTGCTATTATATATTTCTCGTAGCATTGCATCCTATGACACCAAAGCATAGTTACCAATACAAACTTTGTGTAATTGAGAATAAATATAATCTCTCTTTCATCCTTATATGGTCATTGCAAGATATAGAGGCTTGAGAATTATGAATATCATAGTAAGTGAAATAGATCAAATCACTTTCCTTGTGATAAGTTACTAGACTAATTGTACGAATATTATAAAAGATTAGTTTTCTTAGCAAAGAAAAAATGATGCTTACAAAAATTTGTAATAAGTTTGGATGAACTAATTTAGCATTACCAAATTTCCAATCATTAAAACTTGAAAAAAAAAACCTATAACTTATTATTTTGTGACTATGTCTATCTAACCGCATACATTATCTTAAAGAAATAATTTAGATATATAAAAATTGTTGACCTAAAAGGTTATATAAACTTTGATTTTGATAATAACGGACCACATGTCAAGGATTAAGTAAGGAATATATCTTTTCAATCTCACTAGCTCTTGGAGAATAAAAATAATCCATATGAGATCAAGTTCAAGTCAATGGACAAAGGCACAAAGCATATCAAGTTAAGGACAAGCATCAAAGGTACTAGCTTAGGTATTTTTTTTTCTTTTCTCATTACATCTCTTGCAAAGCTAGTATAACTAAATGTATGCTTGGAAAAGCTCAAATATTTCTTCATGACAATTTTTTTAATGCAAAATATTGTAAAACATTCTTCATGACATTTTAAATTTACCATTATTTTAAAAATTGAAGGTTTTGTAGTTAAAAGGAAAAATATTTTTTGAAAATAGTTGTTTTAATGCTTATGGACTAAATTTAAAATTTTTATAAATTTTCAAATTGACACGTATTTTTTGAAATTCTGAATAGGACCTATTTGAAAAACTTTGTAATATATTGGACCATTATATAATTTTAAGAAGATTTGGCACCAAAATTACAAATTTAGGAAAAAATTTAGCATTGAAAAGCCTTAAGTTAGCTAAAAACTAATAATTTTTCAAACTTTCTACAATCCAAACAATAGACAAATAATTTTAAGTGGTAATTTGATTACCTGAAAATTTAAAATAATTTTTAAATAGTAACAAATCATATAAGCTTCGCAGTGACCCGCCTTAAATTAGTAGTGTTCTGATAGCTCACTAAATGCGATATTTTGAGTGAATAACGGCTAGTTTCTTATTCCAACTATAAAAAGCTTATTCTAACTCATTTTCACAATGTTTCTTGAGCTAAAACTGGATTATTGTAAGCATACTTGAACTTTCACTTGCTTGCTTACATAGATTAAATTATTATTAAACTATAACTTGTTTATTCATTCTTGTGAAGAGTTTGATCTTGTAAGGATAATCTTTGTTTGTGAGATTGAAAAGTTATTAGTGTGAAAAACACTTGTAATTGTAAATATATAGAGTTGAGGGTCATCTCAAGTTTTGTAAAGATTTTTTATGCCTTTGAAGTCAATTGTACATATTTTGAAGTCATAGGTATCAACTTGGTTAATGAAAGTCTAAAACTCAAATTATTTAGAGGCATGGATAAGGGTGAGCTTGCTAAACCACACAAAACTCTTTATATTATTTTTTCTTTACCCTCATCTCTTTATATTAATTGTCTTATTATTGCTTGATTTCGATGGTTGAAGTTATTGAATTGTGTTCATTAGTAAAGAAAATTTTAAAAACCTCAATTAATCCCCATCTTAAGTAGTATAACTAGAATTACAAAAATCAGTAGAAACTAAAAAATGCTCAATTATAAAATTAAAAATTTCATTCAATTAAATAAAAAATGATAAAAAAAATAAAGAGATAGAAAAGATATTTAACAAAAAAATTGATTTTTTATGTCAATATCTAAGGAGTCTTACCACAAAAATAGAGAAAACTACGGCAATAAGTAAGAGAGATTTCGGGAAGAGTTAGCACGATGGAGAGAGTTAGAGAAACTAGGAATTTTTCTCTTTTAAATACCATGAATAATTGAGGATAAAATTTTATCTTAGAAAACACAATTCTTGAGAGTTCCCTTGGGATAGAATTTTGCCGCTGTTGGGAATTAACTGATAGGCCTATTATTGTTATCATATCTCTGTTTCTTTTAAACCAAACATGATATAAGGATTATTTTGCAGCAAGATTATCCAATCCCCTTGATATGTATTACTAATTGTTTTGAACCAAATAAGAACTCGTTGTTTTAAATTTTAGTGATACTATATTACTCAACAAATGGCCCTACCAAAATTTAATTTATTTTTTAACAAAAGACATATAAAGAATTAGTAGTATTAAAAATTAATTTAAACATATATTTATTATATTTATTTAAACATCATAAAATAATGCACTGAATTACTATTACTGAATGGAGTAAAAGGATAAAATAGTTTAAGGGACTTGTGCGACCATTTTTTAAATCTCAGATGTCTACCTACACACTTAGGCAAACCATTGGGAGTAGATGTCTTTTTACTTAAAAAATATGATAACGATTTGTAAATATTTGTCATATATTCTCTCTAGTGAGTTTTTACGACATTGGTGACAAAATAACTAGCTGAACAAAAGCTAAAAAGTATGTGGTGCAAAGACGCTGTCAGAATTTCTTAGTCATAATTTCTCAATGACAAACGTGATTGAGGAATCATTTTCTTTCAAACTCTTACTATTATTTTGTATATTCATATATTAATTTTTTTAGAAAAATAAGTTTTATTTGGTACATTCTTTAAATTTCAAAAGAAAATTTTCTTCCTAAAAATATTTAAATTACTTATCTTTATTTACTTAAACCACCAATAAAACCATCCAACACACCTAATTTGAAGAGATTTGATACATTTTTACTCAATATAATCAAATAAAGTTGTAAACAAATTATTTAACAAAAACTTTATTACTAATTTTTATTTATCTCACACAAATTTAATTATTAGTAATTTGTTTACTGTTGTTCAATTTTGAGTTTTGCGCTCAGCTCAACTTATAATCGGAACATAATAAAAAAAAAATACTATTCTGTAAACATTACCCGAAAATGAGAAGAAGAAGATGATGATGATGATGACGAAAAACCGATGAAGACCAAGAAGGGTTAAAAACCAGAAAAAAAAAAAAAGGGCTCTTTTACAATACTTTTCTTTTATTAAATTTTTTAAAAATATATAAAGTATTATGCATACTTTGTAATCATTTTTTTTTTGAAAAATTGATTTCCTCTTTATTCATTCAAGTATTAATTAAAATATTAGAAATAAAAATTTTAGGGTCTAAGGTATGAAAATTATACATTAAATAATGAGTAATTGGCTTATAATAAATTATGCTTAATGGTAGTTCATATTATGGGCACTTTTATAATAAAAAATTTTATTAAAAATTAGAGTGTTCAGAGTAAGACTCAATTTGGTAATGTAGTTACTTTTACAATAGTTATTGTTAGTTGTATTGTAAAAAAAAAATTAACTATAAAAAAATCAATTAAACATTTATTAAAATTTATTTTCAAAATTATTGTTAAAAAATCGTATGTGTTTAGTGAATATAATTGGTAGATTACTACAAAAATGTAAATTATTAAAATAAACATAATGTTGAATATAATTTATTTAAACATTTGTAAACATGTATTTATAATATTTTTATTGTGCATATATAATAATTGCAAATATGTTTAATTTATTAATTTTATTTTGTTATCTCCATATATTAGTATAATAATAATCTCTTTAATTTAATGATTTTATTTTGTAATTGAATAAGGATATATATATATATATAACGGTATGGCTAATAAAATTCATTGGGAATTAGCCCTTCCTACTACTGTCAATTCTCCACTAGATCTAGCAATAGATAATAGACCAAGTGCACTAAACCAATCTTGGTTTAATGCATCTTCTATTTATGAGTGGAATATTGATGGTATGTCTGAATACAATATTCTAGGATTGTTACAATAGATGACAATGGCAGCTAATGCTTATAAAACTCAGCAAAGAACCTCTGACAAAGCTATTGCAGAGATTTTCATCGTTGGTTTTACTGGTCAACTTAAACGTTGGTAAGATCATCTTCTCACTAAACAGCAACAATTAGATATTCTTAACGCTATCCAAACAGATGGAGATAGTATCCCCATCTTAGATGAATTCAATACCCAATTCAGGATGCAGTTGCTACCCTGATTCTCACTATTTCCCTTCATTTCATAGGTGACCCTTCACACCTTAGGGATACGAGCGCTGAGTTACTACACAACTTGAGATGTAGGAAACTTAGTGAATTCCAAAGCTACAAAACCACATTCTTTACTAGACTTTTCCTCCGAGATGATGCAAACCATGTTACTTGTAAAGAAAAATTCCTTGCTGGTTTGCCGACTCTCTTGGGAGAAAAGGTTAGAAATTCTATCAAAGCTCTTTATGACAATCGTATTCCTTATGACGAACTCACCTATAGTGAATTAGTTAGTTTTGTCAATAAAGAAGGTTTAAAGATTTGTCAAGATTTGAAACTTCAAAACCATCTAAAATGGGAGCTTAGACAATCTAAACAAGAATTAGGCGGTTTCTGTAAGCAATTCAATTATGATCCTTTTAAAGCCTCCACCTCCAAAGATTGTAATGGTAACTGTTCTTCGAAACCTTACAAAAAACATTATAAGTCAAAAAGCCATAAAAAAACCCTTTCAAGATTTTAGAGAATCTTCTCATAAGAAACCTTACAGGCTTTATAAGAAGCCACATTTCTCCAAAAGAAAGGATTTTAAATCCAAACTAAAAAATCCTTTCAATTACAAAGAAGCCACATTTTTTAAATGTGGTAGAAAAGGCCATACCAAGAAGTTCTGTAGAGTAAATACAAAGCTTCATAAATTTGGTCTTGATGAAGAGACACTTTCTAAAGTTACCCCTTTACTTGTAGAATCTTCTGATTCTGGATCTTTCATGATGGGAGACAGTGAGCTGTTCCGTTATAAGTAGATAAGCTAGTTAACTCAGATACTTCTATAACTGATGATAGTGATTCTGACACAGAATCATATTTAAAGAAAGTCAACATATTAACTAAAGATCAAGAAACTTTTCTTGAATTAGTTAAACACATTTCTGATCCTACTCTTCAAAAAGAGTATCTTGATAAGCTTTTAAAAACCCTTGAATTAGGAGAAAAACTAGAGACCTCTAAAGCCCCAAATATTAAAAAGAATTCCTATGATCTTACTAAGATTCTTGATAAAAAGAAAACAAAGAAAACAACTCTTACTATTCAAGATCTTCAGAAAGAGATAAAAGAAATCAAACTTGAAATTAAAGAATTAAAAGAGAAACAAAAGAATGATTCTGATACTATCCAGCTTTTGTTGCAAAAACAACTCGAGGATCATTCTGACAAAGAAACAGAATTTGATAATGGTGATAATAATGAACAAAGCCTTGAAAATATTGAATCTATACCTAATGATTTTCTTTTTGTTTTAAAGCAAATTACCACCAGAAAATATTTGATTCAAATCACCTTAATTTTCTTTAAAGATTTTCAAATTAACACCATTGCTTTTTTTGGTACTGGTGCCGATTTAAATTATATCAAAGAAGACATTGTCCCTAAAAGATTTTATGAGAAAACAAATGAAATACTTTCTGCAGTCAATAATTCAAAACTTAAAGTCAAATCTAAAGTTGATGCTTTTATTTAAAACAATAGTTTTGAATTTAGGACTTCCTTCCTTTTAACAAATGACATACATCATACTGTTATTTTAGGATCTCCTTTTATTAATCTTATTACTCCATATACTATCAATTATGATAGTATATCTTTTAAAGCAAAAAATAAAAAACTTGTTTTCCCTTTTATTAAAAAGCCTAAAACAGGAAATCTTAATATTGTAAAAGCATGTTCTATTTATCAGAATCAAATTAATATTTTACTCAAATATAAGCAAAATGATTTAATTTGTTTACAAAAGGATTTGAGTTTAGAAAGAATTGAAAGTCAATTACAAAATGATTTCACAAAAAAGAAAATTTCTAATTTTAAAGCTTTAATTGAAAAAGAAATATGTGCTGATTTACCATCTGCTTTTTGGAATCGAAAATAACATTTGGTTGATTTGCCGTATGAAAATTCATTTGATGAAAGACGAATTCCCACTAAAGCCCGTCCAATCGAGATGAACATGGATTTGGAACAATACTGTAAAAACGAAATCAAAGACGTAGAGTCTAAGGGCCTTATTATCAAATCTAGGTCTCCATGGTCTTGTGCCGCTTTTTATGTCAATAAGAATTCCGAGATAGAAATAGGAACACCTAGATTAGTCATCAACTATAAGCCCATTAATAAAGCATTAAAATGGATTAGGTATCTCATACCCAATAAAAAGGATTTACTCCAAAAACTATATTCTGCTTTCATATTTTCAAAATTTGTTATGAAATCAGATTTTTGACAGATTCAAATCCATCGTAAAGACCGTCATAAAAATGCATTTACTGTTCCTTTTGGACAGTATGAATGGACAGTTATGTCATTCGGATTAAAGAATACATCTTCTGAATTTCAAAGGATAATTAATGATATTTATAATCCTTTTTTAAAATTCTGCATTGTTTATATTGATGATGTGTTGATCTTTTCACAATCGATTGATCAATATTTTAAAAGTTTAAAGACTTTTTACTTAGCAACTAGGAAAGTCGGTCTAGCTATTTCTAGTTCTAAAGTTTCTTTGCTTCAAACAAAGATTCGGTTCCTTGGTCACAACATTTCCAAAGGAACCATTACACCTATTAAAAGATCTCTAGCATTTGCTGATAAATTCCCTGATAGAATTTTAGATAGAACCCAATTGCAGAGATTTTTAGGAAGTCTAAATTATGTTCTTGATTCCTGTCTTAACATTAATAGGATGTCTAAACCTTTGCATGATAAGTTAAAAAAGAATCCTGCGGCTTGGACTAATGATCATACTAAAGTAGTTAGACTAATAAAAAAACTCTGTTAAAGAAATCCCTTGCATATTCTTGCAAATCCTGCATTACCTAAAATTGTTGAGACTGATGCATCAGATTTAGGACATGGAGGAATATTAAAGCAAATCGATGGTAATAAAGAACAGATAGTGCAATATGTTTCTGCTCATTGGAATGAATGCTAAAGAAATTATTCTACTATTAAAAATGAAATTTTATTTATTGTTTTATGCATATCTAAATTTCAAAGTGATCTGTTAAATCAAAAATTTTTACTTAAAATTGATTGCAAAGCTGCAAAACACATTTTAAGTGTTTTTTATTTTGACATTGAATTTATTAAAGGTGATACAAATTCAATCCTTGACTTTCAAACTAGGGAATTTCTTCAAAACAGATAATGCCCCCTAAAAAGCCTAGAGATAAAGGCAAAGCCATCCTTGAAGACAATGCACCCCAAACAATATCTAAAGCATCTCCAACCACTACACCTAAAGACAAATTATTATCCTCTGTCATGCCCATTAAATCTTAGATAGTCATGGTTGAAGAGCATTCTACAGCAGCTGATGAAGCTCATTCTAAAGCATCCGCCTTAAAGCTACAGGTAATGGAATTATTATCTCCAAAACTTATTCTTGCATTACAAAAT
Source organism: Aegle marmelos (assembly GCA_030449875.1). Taxonomy (NCBI): domain Eukaryota; kingdom Viridiplantae; phylum Streptophyta; class Magnoliopsida; order Sapindales; family Rutaceae; genus Aegle; species Aegle marmelos. The sequence continues at coordinate 16,562,877 of JASUUL010000023.1, forward strand.
TTTTCCCAAAATAAAGCTCTTTCAAAAATTTCTGAAAAAAAAAACTTGTTTCTAAAAAAATTTCTCAAACTTCTTCTTCTAAAGAAATTGTTTCTCGTAAAAGCTCTAGCTTTCAAATTATTGTTTCTCAATCTAAGCTTTCACAAAAATCTTCGGATTGGATCAGTAAAACCCATTATTAAAATGTTTTAACTATAGAAGATGGATTTTACCATTCTAATCCATTTCAAGCAATTTCAAACTTTTTTCCAAAAGGTTGGTTTTTTAAACCATGAGATTTGTCAAAACCTCAATCTTTCTATCAAAGTATTCTTGAGTATACTGAGTCTGTCAAATTCAAATGTTTCTTTCTTAGTGAAGCCCATAAAGAACAGGCCTATTCCGCAGCCACTATTCTTCAAGTCTTGAGTCCAAAACAGTAGGGTAACCAACTCTACAAACCAAAGACTTTTCTAGTCAATTTCTAAAAAAGCCTAAACCATTACTTGTCTTTTTTCTACTAGGACTATCAACAAGCCTGGTTTAACACATTCTTTATATAAAACCCTAAAAAGACTCATTCTTGGTTATTTTTCTTTAACTAAAAAAAAACTGTCCAAAGCCTTCCAAATTCGTTCAAACAGTAGTAGCACTATTTTGGCCAATGCCCAGAGATTTTGACTCCAAATGCCATTAATTGTTTAAACCTATTCAAAGCCCATTATGTTCCTTTAAAGTCCGAGAAGAGGTTTCCTCCTTTTCTTTATTTATGTACTAATTTCTTCCTCCCTTGGGTTTGAATGTGAAATTTCCAATACCACACTCAAGAAGCCCAACTAATTCTTCAAAGATCATTTAAAATCAAATGGTGGTCAAAATTTGATGAAAAGTCAAAATTATTTGAAGCCACAATTCAGAATTGGCCATCTATAAAAGGCCTCCTCAAGCCCAGCATTGAAGATGTTAAGGCCCAAAACACTTTCTTAGCTCAACGGTCAAAAGCCCAATCTCTTTTGGCCAGTGTAAGACAGAAGATGAATATTTCAAAGTCATGAAGCAGCTCCTTGACTCAAGATCTGAGCTGTCAGTTGCTAACTCCTCAGATGAAGCTGAACTGTTTATCTCCCTTAGAGATGTTAATGAATATGATTGCTTCGGTATCTTTTCTCCTGTAAAGCATTTTTAAAGATATTGTGTTTGTATTTTCAGTTGTACATATGTAACAAAAAAAAAGAGTATTTTCCATTTTGCAAGTTTAGAATTTTCTTTTGTACATCATTCGTGTTTATTTTCCTCTATATTTTCATTATTTATAATTTTTAAACTTTTAGACAACTATCTTCCTTCACTCACTATTCTCATCACGAGAAAAAATCTATAAAGACAAGTATTCAAATTTTTAAAATTTCATGGTCCCACGTATTAAAGATTCCAGTTGCTGTCCCCTATATGCAACAGGACCTACCATTTTGAAGATTGTAATATAGCCAATGATGTTGTCTCTACCAACATGTGATAAAGAGATAAAGCCAAAAGATGCTGTCGCAGTTGGTCTTACCCACGTGAAGACTGCATTATTTCTTTTGTAAAGAGGATTGGGTATATAGTTCCCTCTCACTCTCATTTGAAGTCATCCGATTTTCGCTTTATTCTCTCTCTCGAGAAATTTGGATCAAGACTAAGAGGAAATCTTTTCTGTCTTGTAATTTTTCCCTTTCTCCTATAAAACATTTTCTGTTTTAAAGTATCTCGGATTCAAGCAAGATCAAGATGTATGTAATTCGCTTCATATAATTTAAAGCAAGTTTGTAATATTATTCAAAGTTGAATGAATGTTTAGATTTCTACAACATATTTAAAGTTCATATACGTGCTCTGCAAACTGATCTTTTATATCAGACCTGCTTTAAAAACTGTTACAACTCCTCTACGGCATAGAGACCGGATCTTTGCCCGTAGTTGTATTTCTCTTCTCCCTCTATTCAATCAGAGCACTAGTTCTGGGATCCAGATCTAGTACTATATATGAGCCTTTATGTTGCTTAGGTTTACGTTGCTTGATTTAAAGATATCCTGGTATATCGGCTGGAAACCCGACGTGCAAGATCTTAGTACGTTCTAAGTCAGATCAGATCCCAAAGACAGATTAAATTCTCTACCGTTCTAGTTTAACAAAGCCACGTACCAATATATCAATCTGCTTATATTTCTGTGTTTTAAAATTATTTAATTTTCTGAACACTCACTCACACTTTTCGATCCTAACCTTACTGGTGTGTGTGTGTGTGTGTGTGTGTGTGTGTGTGTGTGTGTGTGTGTGTGTGTGTGTATTGATTCTCATTGGCGGGCTCCCAACTTGCTTCGCTCTCGGATAAACCCTTCGACTTGATGAAATACTCTTGGCTTGGCGGATAGCCCTTCTTCCGCATATCGTGTATATATATATATATATATATATATATATATATATATATATATATATGTATGTATGTATATATATAATTATTTTAAATACAAAAATTGATTCTCAAAATTAGATTTTGAAGGTATTCATTTTCTACTTTTCAAAATCTGTTGTAGAATGAGCTAATTTTGCCAAGAATGATTTCGAAAAAAAATTACCGTATATCAAAATTACCTTTTACATTTTCAAAATTACTTTAAGCAATCCTAAATAGGCCTAATTCTTATAGTATAAATAACTTCACCTCCTTACAAAAAAATAAGTAACCTTATGTGGGATGAAATTGTCTAAAATAATAGTTATTCAAAGCATGCCCTAATTGCTAGAATAAACTAAGAAAAAAATTATGACGAATATAACTTTATGTCCTAAATATTTTTGTAATTTTGATGGAATTTAATTAGCTGGAAATACAATTTAATTTGAGTCATCAAACAAAATCACCTTTGTGACCACTTTTATATTTTGATTCTATCTTTTTTAACCATGATCAATCTCTCAATTTTTCTACAACGAGAGGCTATTATGGATTTGGATTTGATCTTGAAATAAGATTACTATTTTACATATATTTTATGAAATATAATAACACAACTAACAAATATTATAATTAGAAATTCATTAAGACCACGCTTAATTAGATGGCTCTATATACGGTCGAGTTCAAATATCCTCTTAAGATTCCATTCACAAATAATTTCCTAATTAGATTACTTTATAGTTTATAATTAGAAGATACTTTTGGTTCGGTTCAGCTCGGCTTAAAAAGGTAAAAACGAAGCAGGTCATTTTTTCAAGAACCGTTTGGTTCGTGTCCTGGTTAAGTTCAAAAACTGAACCCAATAGATAAACCGATTGGTTCTTTCATTTAAAATTTTAAAAAAAAATCAAAAAACATAAATAAGTCTGCTGCTAATCCTAGAAATTGTAGTTTTCCTTTCATTTCTCTCACTCCTCTCTGTTCTCTCTCGGCGGCCAGCTCTCACACACCAACACCATTTCCATTTTCCACTGCTGTGACATTCCTTGACACCAGCATGGGCAATTGTCCCACTTATCTAGTTCACAGCAGTGACGGAGATTCAACTAACCCGTCACCACAACCCATGGCCTCAATCCATTGCCGTCGCCACCTTGCTCAGCCATTGTTGTCCCGTCAAAAATAGTGAGTTGTATTGACGATGTTAAATTTTCAGAAGCACGTACTGTGTTTTTATTTGTTTATTTATTGCACTTTAATGAAAGGGAAGGAGATGAAAGGAGTGGAATTCATTGTTTGATTTGAGATAAAATTTAATAAAAAAAGAAATTATAATTTTTTGTAGATAAATTTATTGTTTGACTTAAATACTAAACTATTTATACTAATAATGAAATAAAATAAAATATAATTTAATGTCAATACCAAAAAGTTCTAAAGGAATCAAACATGCATTCTCGCGCTCAAAAATTCTCGAAAAGAACCTTGGTTCGGGGGTAGTAGGTTGCCTGGAACATATGATAATTACTAAGTTTCTTAGCTGTAGCATAAACAATAATTTCTCATCAATAATAATTTGATCATCAGCAATCACTCATGCAGATAGAAAACATAACGTGGCTAAGAGAATTGATAGAAAAAAAAAAATTCTCGAAAGAGTGCAAGCAACTTGATAATTCCAAGGTAAAGGAGATCCAACACAAACTGATCCGGATATGGAATGGTCATATACTTCAAATAAACAAATTGCAATATTGATATGAACTTTTGAAGCGAAAGAAAATCGAGATTGAATTAGCACTTTTTTTTTTGGGTTTTGTTATTTGTTATGTTTGGTTTAATCTTACAGAATCTGGGAATTAATTTGCTTTATCCTCCCTTTCAAGTTTTGAAGAAATAAATTAATACAAGATTTGCCAAGGTTTATTGACACTCGGTAGTCAATCTCTATAAAACACAATAAAAGTCAATTACTATATACATTGACATCTTGAATTTCACATTCAATAGATTTGCAATTCCAACGTTGGATCTTCTCTTTCATGATTATCTGGACTTTCCAAGAATCCGAAGATGTTTTTATTTAATCCTTTCCCTAAGGGTTCGATATTAAAAAAAGGAATCTTGTTCAATAAAATTTTAAATTTATTTATTGGGCCGATCCATATGAGAAATAATCAGAACAAATTTTTTTATAACACGAATTTTTATTTTTAATGATTTTTTAAGAATAAAGACAATTAATTAGATCTTATGTAATTATTTCATAGGATTTTCACTTATGCATCTTCTTTTTATAAATCAAAAAGATTAATTTTAATGAAATCTTCGAGCTGGATTCATTTGGAAATAGGAACATACGCTGGCTAATGTTGCTAAATCATGCAAAATTGCGTTTATTTTTCCTTATTCACAAGCCCTTTAACAGCTTAACAAAATAAGAAAGAATGAATGGATGGATTTTTCAAATTACTAAAATTTCTGAATTTTAAGAAAACAATACGGACTCTTATGTAAATTACCGTTTTCAGTCTGATTATTCCAACGGTCCGTTCAGTTACTGGTACCGCTTTCCTCGCATTTGTGACATATAAGCAACCCAAAACACAAACTTTTCTTGCAATTAATTCCCAATTTCTGTAAAATTAAACCCCGAAAAATTGCTAATGCATTTTCGATTTTTCTCTCACTTAAAGTTCATAAAATCAAAATCAATGCAATTACTTTTGTTTATGTAAAGTGGAAAGCAAGCAATCGTTAGCGAGGGAAATGGAGTTTTTTAAGTTATGGCGCTAATTCACTTTAAACGCGTCATTTCGCGTTGAACTTTCTCCTCGATTTATTTATTTATTTATTATATTTTTGTTCCAATTTTGTGGCAATTCGACTCTCATCGCGGTAATTGTTCGTTTGTTTAAAAAAATTTATTTCTATTACTTGTTAATTAATTTACAATTTCGTAGGCGTCCCCATTTTATTCTTTTTTTCTTCTTTCTTTTTATTTGAATAGAGTTGTTATACGAAATTTAATTAATTCAATGTGTTTTAATAGACTTTTTAAGCTATTTTTAAAATTTTATTTTGAGCATTTGATATATCATAGGTTTAACATTGTTCAAATTTTCAAAGTCCAATAACATACAATACGATGTATCTCTTGTAACGACTTGACTATTATCCTGTTCATTAATCTTTTTATGTGTTTGGCAATTTTTTTTTTTTTTTGGTTTTCTTGTAAGTGTTTGTGTTTGATTTGAAGTTAGTTATCATGATCAGTAGTTTAATAGAACTGAAAAAATTGGCTAAAGAAAGAATAACTTTTTATGTGATGATTAATGCAGTTTTAATTGCACTTGATATGTGATAAAGGGAATTATAGTATGATACCGTTCTAGTTTATTAGATTAATAAAGAATGCTGCGATCTAAAGTAGCAGTTGCTTAACAATCAAATGGTGAAGGGCCTGGAAATGAGTCAATGATATTACGTTTGAGTTTTATAGCTATTTTCTGATTGTTTGTATCAACAGATGTGTGAATATTTTTAGAAAAGAAGTTACAGCATTGTCAATGCCATTCCAAGATATATACTTGCCGTTTCTTTCTGACTTGCCGAATCATTTTATTTTATTTTACTTCTTATTCATGAATTTAGTGTTGGCATCTGTCGATATGGAATCATTAGCTAACTTATATAATGACTAGGAATTGAAAGCGTTATGATAGTTATTTATATTTATATAGTAATTTCTTTATATCCTTTGAGAATGTGACCAGCTTTGTGTTGTTTAGTGTTATCATGTGCAAGAACAATGACCTGCTGATCTATGAGCAAATGCTTTCTTCTTTTAAGGGATTTATCTGTTAAATCTTCTTACCCCCTGTTGGTTAATGGATATAGCAGCTGTTTAAAAAAAAAATTAATTAATTTCTCTTATACTCATTCCACATTTCCAGCTTTCCAATTTGCTCATATCACTACCGTCTTGCCTTTAAAAATACTGCTGTGTTTGTGCAAGGTCTTGTACATGGAAGAAACAGAGGAATAATTTCGGTAGTTAATTTAGTTCTTGTGATTACCGCATAGGGCAAAGTGGGGTTTAACAAAAGTCAGTTGCAAATCTCACTTTTCTGTTCTCATTAGGATCGTCTTGTACCCAACTTTAGCTAAAACGAGAATTCTATATCTCATAATATCCCTTATTCACAGTTATTGTCACAATTTTGGAGCTACATGTTTTGATTCTTGTAGCATCGGTAGCTCATATAATTGGTGCAGTTTGAGGAATAAGATTATCATTTGGAATCTAAGCTTAATTCTTGTCAAATTAAAAACAGTAGAAGACTTGTTAAACAATTTGACAGCACAGCTTCCCCAAACAGGGCTTTAGAGACATCCTTAAATCAAGCCTAGCAAAGCCAAAACTTTGACTTGTTTAATGCATTTTTATCCAATGGAGTGTGGTCTTGTTTATCATTCAATGTATTTTTATTCAGTGAAGTGTGATCTTGTTTCACATTGTTACGGTTTTACAATAGACTTTCTATTACCATGACACATGTTTTAATGGTTCGTGGCTGTTTATTGCACTGTTAAACCAGACATACATTTATTGAATTTAATGTGTTTCTTGAAATATCGGATGAGATTTTGGTTCTTGCATACAGTCACTGGTTGATCAGAATCTATTATGTTTTTAATGGAACTACATTTTTAAATTCAAGATTATTTAGAATGATCAGATTTTGTGGCACGTAATATAATCCTGATGTTCTGTTATATTAATTTGTAGAACTTGCATATAAAGTGGAACAAGATGGATGTTTCAGCTCTTTTAACTTCTGCTGGAATCAATATATCAGTCACTAGTTTGCTGTTGTCTCTGTATTCAATATTGAGAAAGCAACCAAGCAATTTAAGCATCTACTTTGGGAAAAGGCTTGCTTCAGCGCAGAATAGACTCACTGATTCTTTCAGCTTGGAGAGATTTGCGTCCTCCTCTAGCTGGATAGTCAAGGCTTGGGAAACATCTGAAGATGAAATATTGGCTATTGGTGGCATGGATGCAGTGATTATTATCAGAATCATTGTTTTCAGGTGATTTAACCCAAAATTTCTTGGCGTTGGCTTGTTTAAATTCTTGTAGAATTTCCTCGTCATTAGTAATTTGTTTAAAAATGTTTGTGTTAATGGCTTTTGTGGCTTTTGTATTTCAATTCTAAATGCTAAGTATGTGTACTCTGCCTCAAATTACCTTCACATGAATTTTTCAAACACTGATGTATTGATGCATTTCCCTGCCTTAATTCTGTTCCTATGCTTGTTGCAGTTTTACTGACCGCTCAGCAATTTTTTGGTCCACAGCATTCGAATCTTCAGCATTGCCGCTATCATTTGCATTCTCCTAGTGCTTCCAGTGAATTATTACGGGAAAGACATTATCCATATGGAAATTTCTTCAGAATCTCTAGAAGTATTTACAATTGCAAATGTCGAAGAAGGTTCAAAATGGTATTGACAGTAATTTTTTATTTTGTTGAACCCACATGGCAGAGGGACTTCATTCTTCTAATTGTATATTAATGATTTTCCAGATGCATAAATATTGATTTAGGCACAGAATTAGTTAAGATGAAACAATAGATTCACTTTGTTCTATGCTTCGATTATGGAATATCTAGGATATCTGTTGCTTTTTTATGTTCTTCTTTTCTATAGGGAGACTGATAGAATAATTGTCAGTGCAAATTTCAGAAAAGTTAGTTTTCAACCTTGTCATTCCTGCCTCTTCTCTTCTCGTGGGTAGCATATGTGATGTCAACACAATGTTCTGAGTTTGTTATGGTAGAATACATCATTACATTGAAGTGATCACTCATTTTTTCCTTTTCCCTAGGTTTTGGGTCCACTGCCTTGCTTTACATGTCGTATCCTGGTCAGCTTGTGTTCTCCTATACTTTGTAAGTCTGAAGAATTTAGACCCACAGTTGCATTGTGTCATGATGAATTTTCTATCAACTCTCTTCTTCATAATATTCTCGGAATCATATGTACAACCATTGCCACTTTCCATAGGAGTTTAAAAGCATCACTAGAACGAGGCTGGCACACATTACCGGATCTCCTCCAAATCCAAGCCACTTTACAGTTCTTGTCCGCGCTGTTCCTTGGTCTTCAGAACATTCATACAGTGATTCTGTGAAAAAATTCTTTATGAATTACTATTCATCTAGCTACTTATCACACCAAATCGTCTATCGAGCGAGCACAGTTTGGAAACTGATGGTGAGTATTTGTATTGAGTGATTTCTGATGACGAAATATTAATTTATTGTTTATGCAGCTTGGTTGCATCAGAATTTTATTTTATTTTTCTAGAAATCTCAAATTAAATGAATTTTCATGCTCCTTTTTTTTCGCTTGATCAAATTGTTTGGCTTTAGTTTTCTAAATAATTTAGTTATTCAACAGATGCCATTTACAGCATTTGGCCTCCATATGCTGACTTTGCATCCCGTATGGAGATTAAAATGATATTGAATGCAGAATTAATGAGAAAATTTGAATGAAATTAAGAATCGTTTGACAGTTTGTTCTTGGAAATAGCAAACAGTATGATGTTAGACCAAACTTTGTGGAATTATAGAGGAATTTGTGTGGAAAGGCTTAAGTCAAACTGTTTTAAACTTTTATTTGGCTCCTAACTTAAAGAAACGAAGCCAAGAAATCTTCACTATGTTCTATATTTGGTCTCTGAGATTGCTTTGTTGTAGAATGATGCAGAGAATATGTGCCAGCTTGTTAAGAATTTTTCCACAGAAGAGAAGTCTAAACTGAGTTTACTGCCATGCCTTTGTGGAAATCCAAACTCTTTTGAGGTCCTTTCTGATGAATCAGATAGTGTTAGGGAAAACATTGGATTTGATACTTCGGATTTAGCTCTTCAGAAGGTAAAATATCTCTGCCTAAATTGAGCTAAAGATTGTGTTTTGCTGCCATCATGGTTACCTGTCATATATATGTGGTTTTGTTCGAACATCTGATCTTGTTGATTATTGTTTTATGTAGAATGAACATCTGTCCAAAATATTAAACCTCTAGTTAAAGGCCATATAATACAATTGACCTCTCAGCACACTCCTTTCAGTGCACAACCATATTTTATTGAACGATTAATAGCATAGATAACTCAGATCCTTCTGTTTTGGAATTTAATTACTAAGAGATTTTAAATATTCCAACATAAAACTTTATTCATAAAGACACTGTTACCATGTTAAATTACTTTAATCCCAAATAATTAAGCTTATCAGAAAATATATTTACCCTTGATCATTTGCATTTTCAAAGTGCTTTTGTGGACGTATTATTCTGCTTCATCTTCAGTCTCTCTGTCAAAACTTAATTCTTGTATTTCCTCTTTTCCACATTGCAATTTGATTAGGTAACAACTCTTTGTAACCATCAATATATATAGATATGGCGGCATTGAGGATCTTTAGTTGGGCTACATTAATGTATTACTAGTTCAGTGAACATTTGTATTTTTCTTTTTTTTTTCTTTTTCTTTTTCACTTTTAAATTCTAACAGGCAATATTATGCTCTTTCTAGTTTTACCTGTTTATGCTTCTAAGAATATTCTCATCTGTCTTTAACGTATATTTTATAATGTTCTTAGGATTTCATTTGCTATTTTTAATACTTTTCACCATCTATGTGGTGTTAAAATTTAGTGAGCAATTAATGCAATACAATTAATGAACACGTGGGATTTAATCTAAACCAGTCAAAGTGCATTAATCCAAGGATCTTAAAATTGTTCATGAATTTGTGTAAATAAAATGGTGCCATAGAACCCAGTGCACATGTATCCAATGTGAGCTGGTAAGCTTTACAAACTCCAGGAACAGAGCAATACTGTCACCTATCGTGGTATGGTCTTTTGTGCAGGAGTATGCAGTTGCTTTCGTTTATTTTAAGACGCGTTATGCTGCCACTGTTGCTGCCGAGGTTCTTCACTCAGAGAATCCCATGTTATGGGTAACAGAATTGGCTCCCGAACCAAATGATGTTCTTTGGTCAAATCTTTGTATACCATATAGACAACTGTGGTTTCGCAAAATAGCAATACTTCTGGCTGCTACTGCTTTCATGATCATTTTTCTTGCTCCCGTAACATTTGTACAAGGCTTGACTCGACTTCAGCAGCTGTCACATGCATTTCCATTTCTGAAAGGAATGTTTAAACAGTAAGTATTACAACTGTGATTAGGAACGCAGATGTGTTTATATTTGTCATTCTGATACATATATTCTAGACATGGCTCACCTGTCAGTATTACACATGGATCAAAACTGTCAAAGTTAAAAAGAATGCACTTGATAATATTTCACATTTATAGAAAAACAAGATTTTACCAGAACATCTGTTTTTAGATCACACGTGTTTCCAATTTTTGGGTTGATAAAGCATTGTTGTTTACTTGACAGGCTTTGAAATAGATACGAAATATCTCTGAACTTATCTTGTGTTTATATGAAGGAAATACATCAAACAGCTGGTAACAGGTTACCTTCCAAGTGTCATTTTGATTTTATTTCAGTATGCTGTTCCACCAACAATGATGCTGTTTTCAACAGTGGAGGGATCTGTCTCACATAGTGGGAGGAAAAGGAGTGCATGCATCAAAGTTTTGTCCTTCACAATTTGGAATGTTTTCTTCATTAATGTTTTATCAGGGTCCATTATGGGGCAATTGAATGCGATATCAAGCGTTAAGACCATACTGAACCAACTGGCTGCAGCTGTGCCAATCCAGGTGATTTTTCCATGGTTCTTGATTTTGTCTATTTCCTTCCATATGTGCTGTAATCTGACTATTCAAAGATGTCTCAAAACTGATTGCATCAAGACTTAATGTTGTCTTCAAGGATTTATTCTGTAGCCCTGTAGCCAATGTGACTGGACATAGTACAAAAAATTTTCACAGTTCCTATATTTCTCTGCCTGATAGCTGAAAAACATAAAAAATTATTCTAATTGAAACTTTTATGTATGAGTTTCTGCAGGCTAGCTTCTTCATGACTTATGTTTTAACATCAGGTTGGGCAAGTTTGGCTGTTGAAATGGTGCAGCCTCTAGGTCTTGTCTACAACACTATTAAAAAGTGTGTGTGCAGAATCAAGGAAGATCGGCCTAATGGAGTTCTATCCTTCCCCTATCATACAGAAGTTTCGAAACTGCTCATGTTTGGTTTTCTTGGCTTCACCTGTTCAGTTATGGCACCATTGATATTGCCTCTCTTGCTGATATATTTTGTACTTGCTTACCTCGTGTACAAAAACCAGGTTTGTATTTCCAATCAATACTTCCATCCTCTTCAATTCTTAATTTCTCATTTGATTTTCTTTGAATTTTGTGAAAAAGAATCTATTAGTTTAGTTGTCTGTAATAGAGATTTAATCACTTTTGTTTTCCATGATTTGGAGTGTCTAAGCATTTAAACTCAAGGTTACTGAAAATTTAAATTGAATCGTATGCTCCTTTTGGCTGTTTGCTGAGTCTAGGCCATGGTGAGTACATCTATTGGTAGTACTTTCAACTTCATTACATTGACGTGTTTTCAGTAGCTACGATATGTGAACTATAATGTTCTTTCATCTGTTTAGCATCTTGTGCACAAGTTTACTGAATGCAAACAACAGTGACGGTAATTGTTAGGAGTATATTTGTTGGCTTTTGTGATCATGTTAAATATGAATACCTTGCTGCCTAAATTGGAAAATCAAACTAAAATTTTCTAGACAAAGAAATGAAATCAAACTAATAAAAAGGCCTAAGAGTGAAGAAAAATATACTGTATAAATTAAGAGAAGAAAAGCAATGTGTTTTCCAGACCTAAGTAAAAATATGAAATGAATTTTGGAATTTCTCTATGTATACATTTTGTTATCTCACTCATTACACACATGCCATTTGCTTTGTTGTCGGGTACTCAAGGATTGATTATTCTTGTCGTCCTTTTAAACTAGTTGATGATCTGATATGGTTTGATCCACAAACTAAGAAAAATATTAACAAGGAGACAAGGATGGAATTTAATTTATTGTTACTAATGAGACAAAAACTGTCCCCACTGTTTGTTGCATTAAAGTTTGTTGTTGCACACTCACCTCAAGCTGCACGAACCCATTTACTTATTCTGTCTGCGAACAAGCAGTAAAAAGTGATCTGCTTAGAACCATTCACGGGTTACGTATTCGTTATTGCTCTGTGAGTATCTGTGCGCGCATATGCTTCAACAATTGCTGATCATCAAATTACTCTTCCAGATAATCAATGTGTATACAACAGATTATGAAAGCGGAGGAAAATTCTGGCCCATCGCTCACAATTCTACAATTGCTTCGCTGGTCTTGACACAAATTATTGCTCTCGGAGTTTTTGGGATTAAACGGTCAACAGTCGCATTCGGTTTCACTATTCCACTTATTTTTGGCACTCTTTTATTTAATGAGTATTGTAGGCAGCGATTTTTTCCTACATTTACTAAGATCTCTGCCCAGGTGCTTTGGAAATTTCTCCCTCTCTATTTGTGTGCACTTGCATGAGTGTTTCCCACATATGATGAATGAGTTTTGACAGGTTCTTACAGAGATGGATCGACAAGATGAGCAGGGTGGGAGAATGGAAGAGATTTATCAACAGCTGCGCTCTGCCTATTGCCAGTTCAGGCTAATTTCTAAAGACCTGTGTAAATCTGGACGAATGGATCATCAAGGGGACCAGAATAGCATCCGCATCCATACTCAGTAAAACCAGGTTTGACTTATACAGCTTCTGGATGCTCCCTGTCTGGAATTAAAAAATAAAATTTTTGGTTGTTTAAGCCATTTATTTTTCAGAGATTGAAATGACCCGTAGATGGTAGATGGGTGGTCTTGTGAAATACTATAATAAAACTTTTCACTGGATGGTCTGTCGTTTACACTCTTAAAAGCAATGTGGGAGTGAAACAATGTCAACAAACAATATGAACTAAAGACCAAATTTCTCACCACAGCATAAATTATTTTTCTCTTGCATGGTACCCGGAGCAGCATCTGGTGCTCTATGGATCTCTAATTTGTCTAACTGGAGTTATCATCTATTCTGAATCTGCAGTTAGCCTCACTTGATTTATTATCAATTCTGTGGGATTGGCCGCTTGGTAACTGAAATATTTTAGAACCAGTTGTCTATTAGATCACAATACTTTCCATCATGATCATTTGCTATGGGTTGCCAAAAACACACTGAGGCTGTTAGTACTCCTGTGCAGTTATTGAGCTTCTTTTCTAATTGGTAGGTGTCTTTGTATAAATTCAAAGAGGCAGAGATAAAGGATACCCAAGCAACTATGTATTGTTTTCATCTGTCTCAACAGTTTGGTCAGAATGTAGAATCGTAAGAAGTGCTACATCTAAGTAGTTGCATGACTTGCTCTTGAGTTTGATGCTTGTGATATTGAATGCCTTATATGTTTTAGGAATGACTTCTATTCTTTGTGCACTCAGCTCCAAGAAACAACTACAACTTCGGAAGAAACAGAGGTGAAACATCAAGGATCAAGAGATACACTGGCTTCCAAGCTGAGATATATGGCCTACATTCTTGAGCATACTCTGAAAGCTGTAAGGATACTCCTCATTTTGTAGTTAACAGATTCTCCATCTTATTTGCGATTATTGAAACTTTGTTCCATAGTTCTGTATTTCTGTCCCAAGGAGTGAAGTTCTGATAAGGTCACATGTGACTGAATTGAAGTTTCTCATGCCCGACATAAAATAGTTTAGGCCAAAACAAGAAAAACCCTGATGTAGTTTCGTGATACTCGAGTGGCATTTTTGCTAGGTTAGTTGAAGTAATCTAGTAGAAATATGGCAAAGTTCTATAAAATAAAGAAAAGATAGAACTTTCCGAAGTAGTATCCCTTTACTACTTGTTCCTCTAAATATCAAGTATGATTTTATGTTGAGACAGGTCAATTCCTTAGTCCTGTGTTATATTTGCTTCTGTTTTGGTTCTATTGCATAATCACTCTTTTTGGACATTTTAATTAACTGGGAAAAAAAATATCAGACGCATGCTTCTATGGATTTTGTAATGTGTCATCAATAGAATTCATTTACAACTTAGCTTCCTTCTATTTTGTAATGATTCGAGTGCTACAGGCTTCTATATATTCATTTTTTTTCCTAAATTTTGTCTCTATTTGAATGTGTTGGATGTTCCAGTTATTCTTTGAAGGCATCTGAATTTACCAAGAACTCGGTTTGACAAGAATAATAGAAATGGCATCTCACTTTTAATATGAGATTTCTGTCTTAATACCTTACCATATGTCTTATGGCTTTACACCATTGTGGAGGCATTGACATACAGTATGCGTTCTAACGGACCTTTCTTCACTTAACACCATATGTATCAAAGAATAAGCAAGTCTGTAGGACTTGTTCACTTGAGCAAATTATATGCTTATGCCTTTTTGTTATCTTTTATTGACTCACTGAATGTTCAGCAGTTCTGGATACATATTGGAGAGTTATCGTAATCTGAGATAGGTACTGAATACATGGACTGCGGTCTCTTTCCCCAATAAATTCTGTTTCCTCCTCTTCTTTAGTATTTTTATATAGATGGCTGGAGTGTTGAGTAATATTTGTCTGCCCGTGTTTGCTTTTGTAATCGCTCTTGTTCTAAACATAGCTTCAAAGTTATATTGCTATCGGTATATGTCTGTTGAAGAATGTACCATCCTCGGGCAGGCTGATCAAATTCAGAGCCATCATCTTCTGCAAAGCTTGCACCGTGTGAAAGAGCGGGCAAAGGTGTGTTTCTATAAATATGACTATTTGTGTCCTGTTTCTGTTGACAGAATTGGATTTCGTTCAAATAAGCTTTGGCTAGTGCTATTGAATTGTCCATATTTCAGTTCCGAAGTGTTTAGGCTCTCTCTGATTCTTCAATGTGTTTCTTGATCACCAAAGCTAAAGCTAAAGCAAAAAGACAATCTCAATCTACGAACATATCATTCACGACAATATGCTAATGATCCTACCCAAACATTAAGCTCAACAACACATCAGATTCAGTTATGAATAATTTGGCTGTATATACTTTTTTCTACCGACAATGACATGGAGTCTGACGATAGTTTGATACCAAAATTTAAAATTTTAATTCCATTTAAAAAAAAAATTCTAACAATGAAATGAAAGATTTATTATGAGATTCCTCCAACGGCAACTTGCTTGAGCTTTGTCTAAGCCTCCACTTGCTTGAGCTTGTCTACGCCTAACTTTGACTTCCAAAAGCGGTTGGAAACTTGGACCTTAGAATTTGCCAAAATCCCACAGTAACCTGATGAGAAGTTTTCCCAACAAAAAGTAAAGATAAGTTGTGACTCCACAAATTTCCATTTTCAGGAAAAAAATATCGGCATAACCAATTTAACTAGTAAGATCTCCAAGCTTTCCTAGTGTTTACACATTATCCTTTCATCACCGCTCCAGTTCTGGAAAAGTTTTCCTATTATCCTCTCATCACTGGCTCTGAATGACTCACTCTCTATTTTGGACTATGGAACTGCAAGAAGAGCAAGTCAAAAGCATGTGAAATAGAAAATCATGATATGCTTCATTCTCGGTATTGTGTAAATTGCACTCTCCTTGGCAAAATGCCTCTTAAGCTCATTCTTTAAAATTGGGATTTAGTGCATAGTTCCAACTAAACCATAAAAAATGGCAAGCAGAACTTTTCATAACTTCTCATCTATTCATCATAAATTAACAGTGCCTATTGGCTGTCATGCAAATCCAATCCAGTACTATGGTCAAATAACAACAAAAAGAAATACAAGATAGTAACACACATAAAAGTATGTGTACATAGTGTATATATGTATGTATGTATACAACTAATTGCCAATTTCAACCATAGCAACCAGAACTAGTCCCTAAACATCAAAAGCAGTTTTGAACATTGGGTTGGGGATTTCCTTACCAATATTTTATTGCCCCTTATTCAACACTACTGCAAAGACAAACTAGATAACCCTAAACTTCAAAGAAACCCAAGTTTACAGGGGCTTTTAGACATCTAGATACTGAACACATTAAGTAACCAAATTTAAAAGGAAGAAGCCTCACACCTTTCTCCCCTAATACACAGCCTTCTTCAACTTCTATTAAAGTCAATCAAATGGAAGCATGAAGGATCAGCTTTCATTCTTCAAAGGTACCACATGGAAACATCTTGCTTTGGGATCGGATCCATTGGATAATCAACTGATGCCACATCAAATGGAGAGCTAAATCTGAAGTCAGCAATATTATCGCCAGGATTGTTATCAAATGGGGAATCGAATGTTTTGCATTGATCAAAATGAATTTCAGTTGAGGAGAAAACAGAGTTGTTCATGGGCACGTTGCCCCCCTTCATAACACCTACACCTTGGTTATAGAAGCTATCATCCAGCTGAAGTTGAAATTTCTGCTGCTCTCGCTGCTGATTTCGATCTTCCATAACATTCAGACACCCCTGACTCATGCTCTTATTAGGCCGAAGATTAGTATCATAGAAGGACATCAAATCAGAAATCATCTTTTGCCCATCATCAGGAAGTCCAAGTCCTGCCACATTATACTGAGGTTGAGCCTGGTTCCTCAATGGAGTTATTGGCTTTGGATGAGTAGATTGAGCAAATGGTAGAGAGAACACTGCAGGTTGATCATTTTTAATTTGAAAGTTTGGAATTACACACCCTTGAGAACTGTTATTGCGGTATGGGCAAGTCAGCTGGTGATTGTTTCTCGAAGTCCTGTCCAGAAAGCCACGGTGGTAGTCACTGTAGGGGCACTGGGGAAACTCACAGGTATAAATCTTTTGATCCATCATCATATGTGGCTCATCAGACGTCTGCCTCCTCTTCTGAATGCATTCTGAGTTGGTCTCAAAAACCTCTCCCTTGATTCGAGGAACCAATGATGGAGGCATCATAAGCTGATCTCTTGATCCCATAGCACCCATGTTGAAGAGATTGGCTTCAAGTGGTTTAATCTCCTCTACTTCAACATTCCTTTCATCGTCTACTCCTTCTACATCATAATCACTATTATCACTAATGACGAAAGAACCACTTCCTCCAGTAGACGCAGGAAGGCAGCTATCAGGATACAGTTTCCTAGACAAAGCTTCTTCCTGATTAATTATTGCCAGCCAAGTGGCACTTTCCTTAGCAGTCATCTTATCCTGCAAGCATTTAGATTGACGAACAAGCTTTCGGATCTTAGCAACATCAGGGGACATGTGCTTGATCACCGCTGTGAGGACCCCAACTTTCCAAGCCTTCTTCAGATCATGAGGCTTCTTATAAGGGGGAGGACCCTGATCCTTGGGCAGACCCAACTCATGCCACCACTCTTCAGTCCCAGTTGGCCACCACGGTGGAGCAACACCTTTTTCCAACGGAAAACGCCTCTGCGGTGGATTGCAGTGCTGCATCAGAGCCGACAAAAGAGATCCAAGAGTAGTATCTTGTAGCTCTTGTAAGGTGTGAGGTGTAGACACCACAGCACCAAAATCTTCATTCTTTCCAGGAATTGCATGATCCGCCTGATACTTAGCAATTGCCGCAGGGCCATTACGGTCGAATCTGACTTTTTCCTTCCACCAAGCTCGAAGATTATCAGACGCTCCAGTCACTGGCTTTCCCTTCTCAGGGATAATTCCATAAACAAAACCCTGAGCCTTACAAACTTCCATCATTTTGAGCATGTATTTCAGGATGCCGTCTTGTGCCCGAGACATCTTCTTCCTTCGGGCTTGCTCCTGAGATTGACGATGCTTAGCGCTATCAACTCCTTCCTTACTCTTGTTTTGCTCTTTAAGACGGTTCAGGAGCATCCGATCTCGCCACATCCTCCTCTCAAGCTCATCAACATCCACTTCCTCATCACTACAATCATCTTCCACTGCCATCTCCATCTCATGCCCTATAACTGCTTCTCCTTCCCCCGGGAGAGCTGAGAAGAACTCAAGGTTTCCACAGAATCCCATTTCTTCAAAGATTCCCATTCACTGTAGCCTCAAATATCAACCTCAATTCCAAGCTTAATTGAACCAGGTCAATATCACTTTGCTTCTCTCTCTCTCTGTACCAACAAATGCACAAAAGTACTCCACAAATAACTTGAAAACAGAGAACTCAGCAATTTAGAATATAGAAATATACATCAACCGTAAAGTCCTGCAAATTAAATAAATAAAACAAATCAGTTCCAGCTTAGATAAACCCGGTACAGTGAATCTGTCTCAACTTCTATTGGAAGACATATAACCCCAAGTACAAATTCCGATAAACCCATTAATTAGATAAACAAGGCAAGTAATAAAATAATAAACGTAACAAAAACCAAAATTGCAACAAATTAATGTGTCAAGAGTTTTGAAAAAAAATGAATTTACAAAAAATAAAAAAATAAAAATTGACCCAAATTACCAGGGGCTAGATCTGCCTACTGTTGGAACTAAAATAAATAAATGGCAACCCAAAAAAAAAAGTGTCTTAACTTTTAACAGAAGCTTACAGCCAGACTCCCTTCCGAATAAGCCAATAATAATATCTTCAACACAAGCTACACAAACACGGAACTAAATTATCCATACAAATCCGGAAATTCTGGCTTTCAATCACAACGAGAGCTTTCGTTAATTTTAACTAAATAAAATTAAGACAAGTTTAAAACTAAATAATCCCAGCTTTGAAAGATTAAAAAAAAAAAAAAAAGACAGGGCCTACTGCAAATTTCAGTGAACCCAGTATGCCAAACCAAACCAGACCAAAACGACATGAGCTCAACACATGAAACGCAGCAGTGATGTTCTGAAAGCCAAAAGAATAAGAACCCACATGCTCGAAAGAACTGAAGACCATTTACAAGAGAACAAAACTATAGCTTTAATTTAACACGAACCTAAATTTTTCTTCTTTCTTTTTTTTTTTTTTTTGGGAGGGGAAAAAGAAGGAAAAAAAAGAAGTTGAAAAAGAAGCTGAAAATGAAAGTTAAATGTACCGGATAAGTTGAGACGAGATGACTTTTCACTTGTTGGTTTGAGCCATCGAAACCGTTTTGATGTTGAAATTATTGGGGTGTGGAATTGTTCCTTCCGGCTTTTGTATTGGGGCCAGAAGGAAGATGAAGCAGAACAAAAAGGGAGGCGAAGTGACACTGTAAAATCTTTTATTTTGGCGAGCGAT
The DNA here is from genome assembly GCA_030449875.1 of Aegle marmelos. Taxonomy (NCBI): domain Eukaryota; kingdom Viridiplantae; phylum Streptophyta; class Magnoliopsida; order Sapindales; family Rutaceae; genus Aegle; species Aegle marmelos. Next base: position 16,582,601 of record JASUUL010000023.1, read on the forward strand.
GAGAGTGGCGACCCTTTTGTTCTGCATTTATTTAACCGCGGTCACTTGTTTAACCGCGGTTAAAACTCGATTTTACTCCGATCTTCGTGGGACTCGCTCCTGTGTTTCTTCTTCGTTCGTTTCCTTCTTAAAATTGACAAATCAGTTCATGTAACGCAGCAACCTCCTTGTGACGTATAATACGTGTGCTCCGTGTTTGATGTAACAAAGTGAATTCTAACATGTCTCTTAAAGAAACGCATTATATTATTCGGCTCTATTTACAAAAGTTGATGCCACGTTTGAGTTACCATAGGTTAATATTGATATTTACCAACTTACCTTACTAGAGTCACAAGTTAACTTCCAAAGTTATACGAACCAAGTGTTTGATAAGTATTTACAGCTACGATTTTGAAACTGTGACTTCACGTATGTGTAGATTTGCAGCCCTACAATACTAAATGATGAAGTTGGAGAACCATAATTATGAGGCATAGGGCATATGCTGTGGACGCATAAACTATAGGTGCCAGATGAAAACGTGACTATGATATCAAGTATATAATAATATGTTAGCTCGCAATTAATAATTAAAGTGAAAAAGATAAATGGCCGTGGAGTGGGTGAAAAATAAAAAAATATAATTACTCGTTTCAAATGATTCACCTTAAAAATTATGAAATGAAATGATGATTTTGATTGAGTTTAACCTAAAATTGTTTCCTTTTTAAGTCCTAGAATTATGTTAACGCATGGAGGATCGACGAGTCTCTGTCAGAACATGGTAACTCTCGAATATGATAGAAGACTTATTCTTTTTTCTCGTAGAAGAATAAGTGCTGAACTGTTAATCACGTTGAATAATTTTTTTTTTTTTAAAGAAAGTTTGGTCAAAGTAAAGAAAATCAATCAATTGAATCTGGAAAGTGCTGTGGGGCTTGGTAAAATTTTCTTGTTTGAATGTCTTGAGGAATATAGATATTTGACGCACGTGGGGATAAGAATTTAGTGCAAACTTTCACTCGTCCGGTGAACCTTTACACGACGCGACACAACACAAAAGCTGAAGCTATTGTTAGTCTTGGGTCCGTAAAAAGTTACTTTTGGGAGCTTGAAATTAACTTTAAAAATTTAAAAGTTGATTTTAATATTTACTGAATCTTTTTTAAATTACATTTGATATAATCACTTGATTGTACGGCAGATTTTGAAATGTAGGGGTTGCGTAATTTTTTAAAATTTAATTTAATTTTTATTTTTTTCCTTCTTCTTTCTTTGTTTTTCGATTCCTCTTCTTGAATATGTTTTGGGTCCAAATTATAAGCATTTGAGGTTTAAGAAGCATATAAAATAGGGGAAAAAAAGTTAAAAAAAGGGCTACATTTTTAAAGTAATATTTCAAAATATTTTCATTGACTATGCGAATCTATGCGTTTACCCATAAAATGATCATTAATTGAAGCATTGAAAATATATTAAGTATAAATTATAAGTTAAAGTGTTTACACTTAAAAAGTAAAAATAATTATATTTTTACTTATTTATTTACGACTCAAAATAATTAATTCACTATGTTAAAAAGTTCTATAAAATTTCTTCACCATATTCTTAAATTAAATGTAAAATATTATTGTTTTAAAATTTTCCATTCTTATTTGGTTTCATTTCTCAATCAAAACTAACTTATTTTTATTTTTTTTTCGCAATATAATGTCTAATTCAATATGAAAATTAAAAGCATGTTACCTTTTTTTTTTGTTTTTTTACATCTCCATAAAAATCTTTATTAAATTTTCATGCTCATCATCAACCTCTCTTTTTTTTTTGGGTAAAAAAATACATTGAAAAAGAATGTACGTATGCACATAAACTCTCTGATCCTCTCTCTCATTAGAAAATCTACAGTAATTGATCACTGCTCAACCAAGACAGAGTAAATTTATGAAAAGCATTAGACTCTCGTATTACCATCACATGTTTACAAATCTCAATGAAGGATTCTATAATTCCTTTAATTAGTTGTTTTTCTTATTTATTTGAAAATTATTCTTCTTTTCATGATTGTTTATTATTAAACTATTCGACTACAGGAAGGGCAGTTACGTAAATCCAGGAGAAGTTCAGTGTATTATTACAAAAAGCGCATCTGTCGCAATGAAAAAGAAAATATTATTCAAATTATTCAAAAAATCAATCTCAAAAGTCCACAGCCGCCGCCCTGGAAGATTAATCCCAATACCCCACGTGCTGTTCCTTCAATTGACCATTCAAGGATCGACACGTGTAGTCAGTTGGGCCCACGGCGTCGTGTTATCGTCCTACGTGTCACCTCCTTGAACCGAGCTGAGAGAAACACTATTACACTAACTAATGGAGTAGACAATAGAGGTCACCCGATCTCCCCACTTCATTTTTATTACTGGTTCCAAATAAGGGGAGTTGAAATTAATTTTTCAACCTTTTTTTAATTTAAATAAGGGTAATTTAAAAAGAAATTTCTAATATTCATTTCTTTGTAAATGTGTCGCTTGAGGTTACAATAAAGATATGCTTACAAAGTTGTAGTGCAACTTTAAATTAAACGTGTATCAATTGTTGCGACACACACTATGTACCCGAAAAAAATAATATCTATCTTCTGAAAGGAGAAATTGGATAACAAATTATTATTTTTTAATTAAAATAGTCCAATAGCAGCACTTTGCTGCCAAAGCATGTCTGTGCCTGATAAGTAATAATACTACTCCGTTAGTGTTGGCATAAAAGGAAGCTCGCTCTGGTGCTCATCAGATCGTTTTGAGTTTTGACAGTCAGATTCTCTTATCATGAGTCATCCGATTAAGCCATTTTCCTAACTTGGGTTGCCTCGTGTTTGTCAAAGAAGGACAGCAACGCCCCTTTAAAACCATGCTGGAAAAAAAGTTGTTTCCCAAAAGCGATTGTGTAATTACCTAACAAAAAAAAGTACATTGAATTTCAACTGTTGAAAATCAGTCTTTATTAGCCAAAAGTAGATTTAAAGGGGAAAAAAAAGAAAGTACGTTCCTTGATTCGATTTGGAATTTGTAGCTTTCAAACAGAAAAAGAAAGTGCAACGTTCCCAAGCTATGCGCACACAAAATGACAAACAAAACTATTTTACTACGATCCATCCATTCATGTATATAAAGAACAACAAAACGAATAAGATTTGTGCCCAAAAAAACAATACCCAATAGCACATCTGGCCATAGCTGAATGCTTAAAAAATACAGCAGTTGTGGATGGAAAACAAGCATACATTAAAAATATGTGTACATAATGTATATATGTATATATATGTATAAAACTACGTACCAATACCAACCGTAGCAACAAGAAACTGTTCCTAAACTTCAACAGCAGCAGTGAATATTGGGTTGTGGTTCTTACCAATTACTTATTGCCCATCTTCAATACCGCAATGAAAGCAAAACCTAAATAACCCTAGACAGGAAACAAGCCAAATTTAGAAGGACGAAGTCTGGCACCTTTCGAGCAGAACTTGGTAACCATAACCTTCTTCCGATGATGTACAGACTTTTTTCTAGTCCGCTAGAGACCACGGAAAATGTAAGCACTTTATATGACAGGTCTACCTCCTCCTTCAAAGGTACCACAGGGATACATCTTGCTTCGGAATAGAATCCATAGCATAATCAACCGACGCCATGTTGAAAGGAGAGTTAAATCTGAAGTCAGCGATACTGTCGCTGGAATTGGCATCATATGGGGAATCAAATGCTTTGCACTGATCAAAACGAATTTCAGCTGAGGAGAAAATAGAGTTGTTCATTGGCATGTTAGACTGTCCTGGTATGTTACGTCCCATCGCAGCTCCTTGGCTATAAAGGCTATCATCAATTTGAAGTTGAAATTTCCGCTGCTCCTGCTGCTGATTCTGATCTCCAATAACATTAAGATTCCCAGGATTCAAGCTCTTGTTCTGCTGATGATTAGTATCATAGAAGGACATCAGATCAGTGATCATCTTTTGTCCATCATCGGGAAGTTCAAGTCCTGAAATATTGAATTGCGTTTGAGTCTGGTTCTTCGGTGGAGTTGCCGGCTTGGGTTGAGTTGATTGAGCAAAAGGTCTAGAGAAAGCCGCAGTTTGGTCATTGTTTACTTGAAAGTTTGGCATCCCAAAACCTTGAGGAGATGTGTTGCGATAAGGGCAAGTTAATTGGTGATTGTTTCTCGAACTCCTCTCAAGAAATCCAAGGCGGTAGTCACCATAGGGACACTGGGGAAACTCACAGGTATATATCTTTTGATCCATAATCAAATGAGACTCATCAGCATGCTGCTTCCTCTTCTGAATGAAATCCGAGTTGGTTTCGACAAGTTCTCCCTTGATTTGAGGAACCATAGGTGGGGTCATCATAAACCTATCTCTTCCCACAGCCCCCATATTAAAGAGATTAACATCACGAGGCTTGATCTCCTCAACTTCAACATTTCGATCACCCTCTACACCTTCAACATCATAATCACTGGCATCACTGATGATGAATGAGCCACTACCACCAGCCGATGCAGGAGGGCAGCTATCAGGATACAGTTTCCTGGACAATGCTTCTTCCTGGTTAATTACCGCCAGCCAAGTGGCGCTTTCCTTGGCAGTCATCTTATCCTGCAGGCATTTAGATTGACGAACAAGCTTTCGAATCTTAGCAATATCAGGGAACATGTGCTTGATCACTGCTGTAAGGACACTCACTTTCCAAGCCTTCTTCAGATCATGCGGCTTCTTGTACGGAGGAGGACCTAGATCCTTTGGCAGACCCAACTGAGGCCACCACTCCTCATTCCCGTTTGGCCACCATGGTGGAGCAACACCTTTCTCCAGTGGAAAACGCCTCTGTGGTGGATCACAGTGCTGCATAAGAGCCGACAAAAGAGATCCAAGAGTAGTGTCTTGAAGCTCTTGCAGGCTGTGAGGTGTAGATACCACAGAACCACAATCTTCATTCTTTCCAGGGGTTGCATGATCAGCCTGATACTTGGCAATAGCAGCAGGGCCGTTTCGATCGAATCTGACTTTTTCCTTCCACCAAGCTCGAAGATTGTCAGACGCTCCGCTCACAGGCTTTCCCTTCTCAGGAATGATTCCATACACAAAACCCTGAGCCTTACAAACTTCCATCATTTTCAGCATATATTTCAGGATGCCATCTTGTGCCCGAGACATCTTCTTCCTCCGTGCCTGCTCCTGGGATTGACGCTGCTTAGCACTGTCAACACATTCCTTACTCTTGTTCTGTTCTTTAAGCTTCTTCAGGAGCATACGGTCCCTCCACATCCTCCTTTCAAGTTCATCAACATCCATTTCTTCATCACTATAATCCTCTTCAGCCGCCGTCTCCTGTTCATGCTCCAGAACCGACTCTCCTTCCCCATGGGGAGCCGAGAAGAACTCAAGATTCCCACAAAATCCCATTTCCTCAAAGATTCCCATTCACTATAAGCCAACAGAAAACAACTCCGATTCAAAAACTAAATCAAACCCTTCCTTCCTCTTTCAGATTTTCAACATCCACAAACTTGCAATTCCAAAAAAAAAAAAAAATTGATGCAAAAGTAGATCAAGTGTGAACTCCTGCAAATAAATTAAATAAATAAATTATTCTCGTATAATCAATCAGGTACACTGAATCTGCAACCAATAATAACTCCTAATCAACATACACAGAAACTACCCATTAAAGTAATCTAGACAAATGGAGCAAGTAATAAAACAATAAATGCAACAAATTAAAAAAAAATTATCATTATGTACTTTCAAAAATTTAATAAATTATCAGGAAATGCTTTAAATTTCAATAAACTAGCTCAGATCTACTTACACTAGCGTCTAAACAAGCTTATAGAAGATAAAAACCGAAAATAAACAAAACTACATGAGCTTATAACATAAAACTCAGCCAAAAAAAAAAATGGAAGTGAAAATGAAGACAATAATGATAAGAGTAATTGTACCAGATAATTATTTGTTTGTTCGATAGAGTAATCCAAGAAGCTTTTTCTTTTTTTTAATTGAAACCCATCTTTAGAGAGAGAAAACAGTTGAGAGAGAAAAAGGCTTGATGAATTTGATCCGGTTCTGCGTTTAAAGGGAAGAAGAGTGAGAGAGAGAGAGAGAGAGAGAGGGAGGGATGGAGGGAAGGTGAAGTTAAAAAGCTTTTCTGGTGGCTTTATTTATTTAACTATGGTTAGGTTCAATGTTAACCGCGGTTAACCCGTGGGGCTGGCGTTTTCGCCTTACTTTATGCGGGACTGGCTTCTGTGTTTCTCGCTCGTTTGCAAATTATCGTATAAAAGAACTACACGTGACACGTGTCAATATATTAGGGCGGTTTTTCTGGGATTGGGCGGGTGGCCATAACCAGGGGTGAGCATTTAGGGTTTTGGTTCGAATTTTTGGAGTTTCAATTTGGATTATAACTCGTTTGATTTTAATTAAACTCGGACCGGTTCAAGAGTTAGTTTGATTTGGCTCAAATTCAGTTCAGATTCGGGTTCGGGTTATAATTTGAAGTTAAAATTTAGTTTGAATTGTAACTGAAAGAAAGAGGGGTTGAGATTTGACGAAAATCAATTTTTTTATTAGAATTAATTTTTTTAATATTTAAATGTAACTCAATTGATTTTGATTTTCAGTAATCCAAGCCGAACCTAATTGATCTTCCATTGTCAATCTAATTAGTTTATAGGACTTATTAAATTCAATTCAAATAAATTTTAAATTCGATATGATTCAATTATATTGACTTTGAACTGAATGCTTATCTTCTAATAATAAAAATTATAAAATAATTCTTCTCTTTCAATTAAAATAAATTAATCGTGTAAAATTTACATCAACTTATTTATTAAACGTGTTGTCTTCGTGTTAGATTACCTTAATAAATTTATTTATTTATAACACTTTTTATAATTTATCTAATAAGTTTTCATGTCATAACTCTTTTATTCTTTATATCCTTAATAAACATATTATATTATCTATTAATTAGAGAATCATATCACAATTATTTTATATATAAAATTAACTCAGTTTATTAATCATATCAGCGTACCAAATCATTCTGATTTGTTAAATAAACAGGTGGGTGGGATTTGTGTATAAAATTTTGCCATAATTGATAAATAAGTTGTATTGTGTACTTCACATTAAAAAAAGGGAGAAAAAAAAGAGTTGTATGGTGTAGTTTAAGTAGAGTGCATGCATAACACCGTAGAAATTTCCCGTACAAGTTTAATAGGGTCAGCCGACTTTGGGACGGCGCACGAACGTGCGAAAGTGCGAGCAGCACCTGAATCGAAGCCTAGCTTCGTGGAAGGAGGTCAATTCACTTTTGGTGGCGTTCCGTCAATTTTTTCTCCGCACTATTTTTTAATTGAAACTTTATTAGCAGAATACTTTTTCACAAAATTATTTTATTGATTCTTTTCTTCTCTTCACCACTCGGTCTAGCCTTTCGACGCAAGCGGTTCCATCTCTAAAAAAAAAATCATCGGAAGTTTAATTTAAATTTTTTAAAAAAATAATTAAAAAAATTTTTTTATAAATAAAATTAACATCCTTCATATATTAAAAAAATTAATATCTAAATAATATTATAAAAAATTTAATATAAATTAATTTAATATATATATATATATATATCTCTTCTTCTTTTTCTCAATTTCTTAATTCTCATCAATTATTCATATACTTTTTTTTTCTACAAATAATTTATTTTGTTATAAGCCATCATGAATTAAGATGAATAAAATTATTATTAAAAATAGATATTAATAAATTTTAATCAATCATAAAAGTTAATATATTAAAAAATTATTCTTTGTTAATCATGAAAACTGATAAACAATAATTAAAAAAAAGTTTCATTCATAGAAAGTATGAATATAGATTACCATTTAGTACTAAAGATCTTAAAAAAAAAAAATTAGACGGTTTAGTTTATAATATAAAGTGGGGAGACAAATACTACTGTCAGATTAATATTACGTAATTTTAAATTTGTAAAATTTAAATAGCTTTACCATTGACTTATTTATTTATTTATTTATTTTTGAATGATTTTTAAAAATATCATTTTACCGTTCATTATGCGTCTTTCATCTTGCGCGTTTGTGAATAGCCTTAGCTTCCATCCCCCCAGATATTTAATATTTTATAGTATATACATTAACTTTGCGAACTCCGACACGTTGCAAGATATGAGAGGCCGCTCCGTTGGAATTTTTTTTTTTTTTTTTTTTGGGGGGAACCCTTTTAGGTGAATCACATTAAAGTGTGTGCACTTGTGACATTAATTAAGCTGCCTTCACTTAAATGGCAGACATCATTTTGGGAAATTACCAATTTTACCGCCGACGTTTGATAACAGTTCAAAAATATCCCCTTTTTTTTTTTTTTTAATCATCGGCAGTCCACCTAAAATCTAAAAAGTGTATCGACTTTTCACTCCGTTATTAACAACGTCAATTTTTGATAATGTCACAAGATTAATGATTAATTATCAAACCCCAAAGATAAAATTTCATACATCTTTATAAACAATGGGTGTATCGTTGATAATTTTAAATTATTTTGGAGTATTATTGGATAATAGTTAGAAACATTTATTGATTATTATTATTAATATCTTTTTTGGTGTAAATTGACAAGCTTTATAAACAAAAAAAAAATTGATAACTAACAAGCAATAATGGCCGTTGAATAACAATCTCCAAGGCCACAACAGTTGGCACACATCTCAGCATAGTAAGATGATTTAGCACTCAAAGGCATGGCTATTTATTTGTTTATTTTTCAATTCATAATTCATATATTTAAACATAAATTGAAAAATTAGAGATATTTTTATAATTACAATTAAATAAACATAATTCGGGCATTTGTACTAAAGGTTATGTCGAAAGATTTTATTTAATGGTATATTCCTACGGAACTAAATGGATTTTCGTTGCAGGATAACTTTGGAATATAAATGATATTAAATTAGAGATTAATTAAACAACATTATATGAAGATTACGGATTAATCGAACAATCTCATAAATGGTATCGAAATTATAGAATAATGAAACAGTGTAACGTGATAATGTCATTCACTTTTATATAATCGACTCTACGCACTTACTTAATTTATTATTATTATTTTTTTTTTTTTTTTGGTTTCTTGCCGCGATGTTATCCTTGATTGCGTGGTGGCTACTTATGTTGTAGCAAATCCTTTGACTTTCAAACTTCTGGGGAGATCTTATCGTTCGTCAAACTTCTTCGCAACGAATCAAGTTGAAAGAATAATGTGTGATTTTTAGGAGGTCAAAATACTTGGCTTGATCAAAACGTAAGCCCCACCAAGGCAGTGACATTTAGACAATAAGAGATAAGTATTCAATTTAATGCAATCACATTACGCACTCTTTTTTATATGTGAACACATGAGATTCTTTTTTGTCTTAAATTTACCCCAAGTAAACTTTAAATTAAAGAAGATTTCAAGCATATTCTAATGCTTTATTGTTACTGTTCACCCACGATCCAATTTTGTATTGATTGAGATTTATCTAATATATATATATATTTATAAAATTTGAATATAAAATTTATATTTTAAATAATGTGTTATCGGGGTTCAATTATTTAATAATTTTGTGAAATTATTTCAATAATAATGGTATAAAAATTTAACCATTACTAAAAATATAATAGTTATTAATTGGAGATCCATAATTAAGATGAAAAGATTGCTTGTACGAATGTTAAGTGACCTATGTTTATTTATTTATTTTTTAGGTTTATATGGTCGTATTAGGAATTAATTTCAATATGGGTTGTGCTTTGCACTGTTAATGTTTGATTAATTATGGTTCTTAAACCACATCAACTTGATTTAAGAATTAATGAACCTATAGAACGTGGTGGTGGGGCACGATAAATTGAGACGAGAATTTTTGTGCTGCCACTGTTTGAGTTTGACCATCACGTGGGAAAAGAATTTCTAGTAGGGTCCTCACACGTCCTGTGAATTTCTTTTAACTACAAAACGACAAGTTCAATTTCTTCATTTCATGTTCAAGAAAAGCATAGTAAGTCATTCGAGTTAACATTATCAATTTAACAATGTTCGTAGAAAATAATAATCTTATTCTGTGAATAAATTAGTGCGAAAGGCGTTGATCCTTTCAATATACAAAACAAAAAAATAAATTCATATCATTCAATCAAATGGTATTTAGTGTCGGAAGACCGAACATAACATGTAAAATTTTCATACAACTATCATTACATAAGTCAATCTCGTTCTTATTAGAAGAAAACATGTTTATTGTTCAAGTTATCATACTAAATAATAAAGTCATGATTTTTGTTTCAAATTAACAATTTTTTTACTCCTGAATATTCAATTTACTAATTAATTCTTCATAATAATGTATTATATTGTTCTTTGACAAATAAGCTAATAAATGTTGGCTTCTTTCCAAAATTTTACATAGAGCCCCATGGGATAAATAGTTCTTTTTTGTGCAATTGTAAATATCTCTCTCTTTTGTCCTATTATATTCATTAAATTATTTTTTGTTTGGCGGGGAAATTATCCTTAAATTAAGTTTACCATCTCTAAATGTGATGAGTTAAGAATGAGAGATAAATATGAATTGGTTGAGAATTTTAAATAATACTAAAGTGCTATTTATTTTTTAGTTTAAAGTTTGAATTTGACTTTTTTTTATATTTATTATTTTAAATTTTTTTAACTTATCACTTATTGTCAGATAATTTGATGTTAACATAAAAAGTCTTTTTTTACCAGATGTCTAAAATTTAAATAGATAAGTTTAATTCCAAATCTCAAATATAGTCTTAAAAATTCATGTATTTTTAATATTATGTATAAACATAATATTTTTATATTATCTCAAGTTATTTTTTAATTATTTTAAATTTTTATTCACACGATAACATTAACTAGACTGTAATGTTAAAAAAATTAAATTATGTTCATTGTGGTGAATCCAAATAAAAACAATGATGTTGAGTTCCTAATAAAAATTATTGTTATAATTACATCTTTTATTACAATATCAAATTAAAATCAATTATGATAGTTTTTTTTAAATACTACCAAACTAATCAACTTGTAAAAATTATAAATTGTAAATAATAAATATATACAGTACTTAAAAAGATATTTATATCAAATTATTAATTTTTTAACTTTTTTATGTAAATATTGAAAAAAGAAAAACAAATACATCATTAAAATATTTTCATTCGCATAAACTTAGACTTAAGTTAAATTCAGAATTTAAAAAAAAAATGCAACTTAACTGTCCATCGAGTATTTTAATGTTATCTTTAAAATAGAGAAAATGAAAGTCAATTAACACAACAAAAATTGTTTATTTTTAATTAAAAAAATTTAAAAGATAGAAAGGACTCGACCTCGGAGGGGCAGTTGTGTAAATTCGTGAGGAGTTTAATGAGCTGCCGCATTTGAAGATACTTACCACTTGTGCAGGTGCTGTCACTGTTGCTATCAGCTCACAAATTGACGCGTCCAAAATGGCGGGGCCCCATGTTGTCGTGATTGTGGTGTATTCCGCGACTTTTGTCATTTTCAAAAGGGACACGATACACGAGTGGAAGTGGATATACACAAAGAGTTAATTTACAATAAACTCCCTGTTTTTTAATCAAAATGCATTTGAGCCAGGAGTTTGCAAAAATATAAAATAATCCCTTAGTATTTGTAAATTTATCACACAGGCTTTTTTTCTTTTTTTCTTTTTTACCGCGAGCGTTATTCAAAGACCAAATTCTCCATTTTGTTATATTTGCACCCTAAAATTAACACAAATACTAAGTTATATTTAATATAATTTATTTTTCTCTATAAGTTACGTGAACTTCATTATATATTTATTATTCATATAAAATAAGTGAGTTACAATTGGATATATCCTAAGGGTTCCTTAAATTAATTTTTTAAGATCCGTCAGTTAAAATCATGAATTATACTATTTATATGTGATTCTCTCTCTCTCTCTCTCTCTATTGAAAAGTACTACATTTCAGAGCTTTGGTTGCTGGAAGAGTAAATCAAAAAAAAAAAAAAAAGTAAGGATTCATGAAAACGAAAAGATAACTATGTATTGAATGGCTATCCAAATCGTTTGCCAAGGTTCAACAATCAGCATGCAACAATTAATAACGAGGGCTATGAACGTGACTTTTATTTATTTATTTTCAAAAGGCACGAGTGTGTGATTAAAGTTTAAATTGATGTTCTGGTGTTTCGGAGTTTTTAAGCCTTTCACATTCATTAGAGTTTAAATTTATATGGTCAGCCAAATACTGTTTAGAAATCAATCGATCATGTTTTTAAGGCGTGTAAATGTGAAGTTCTGATGGAATTTAATGCACTTGTGTTAAACGATCGCGTCCGTAAAATAAATTTGACTTGATTATTATTATTTTCAATAATCTATATTAACAGATAGATTTTTTATTATAGAACAAGGAATTGAAAGTACAAAAATGCTATCACGTTTCCAAACTGTGTTGACAGTTAAATTAAAGCTGGACTTTGAAATTAAAATAATAATAATAATAAAGTTTTCTTTAATTCATTTCATAAAGCCTTTGCTTTATTTGAATATTGACATGTGTTAAACAAGAAGGGTTAAGTATCCCATCTCAAACTCATCCTCTCTTTATTTTTTAATTCATTTTGTTCAAGTAAAAAGGATGCATTAACGTAAATTCTGCATGCTTCGAGTTGCATAACATTTAAATTATTTTTCATAAACAAATTTCAAATTTATGATAGTTAAATTTCCAACCAATCAATTTTTGTGCTAATTATAACAAGATTTGCCTAGATAGAATTTCAAAATTTGGCCTTCTGCCCTTTCGAAAACTTTTAAACCTGAAAATGTCATTTGACTCACAATTAAATAGTTATTAACTGTAAGATGTTTATTAAGATTTAATAAACGGAAAAAAAAATTATGGGTAACTCAAAGCAAAAGTCAAAGTTGCTGGTGAAAGCATGCTATTGCCGTTGGCCATTCATTGTCTAAAAATTCTTAGCAATCCAACGAAGCAAGTACGAAAAGAATTGGATGCCAATCATGCATGTGCTCTGTTTACAGTCAAGGACTTTCAAAAAATAAAAAAAAATTCAAAGCTAATCAAAAGCTGGAAATGTGTTAGGATACTATATTGCATATGGGTTGAGGTTTTACTTGGAATCGAACGTTGAATAATTATAATTAAATTGAAAGTTACAATAATACTAACTGCAATAATATAGAAATTAAATTGATTTAATTTTATACTTATATAAAAAAATTTATTATATCTTTAATAATTTTTCAAAATTGCTATCTAAAAATTGTAAAACTACATGCTATTAACTTTTGTTTTATAATTATAATTTTTTTACAATAACCATAGGTTAAAAAATATAGTATCTCAATCTCAAACATGACTTATATAAAAATATGTAAGTTTATTTGTAGCGTCACTTTAATGTTGTGTCTACTTATCGAATTAGGGAATTGAAATTCAAAATCAAAACTAATGACAACGTTTACTTCATAAAACAGAGTTAAGAATCGAAATCGGAATCGTAAGTGGCATCCAATTTTGAAATGAGAAATGAGAGATTCATTACTAAGGAAGGGGTTGGGAATGAGTCTCTCATTCTTAAAATTGATTATTTTACCTTCTTCTAAATTAAAAATGTCAACCTTATCCTCATTTATAATTAATTAGATATTGTTATAATTAATTCATATATTGTTATTAATTGATTAATATAGTATTAATTAATATGTTAATGCATTATTAATCATTTCATTATAATAACAATAATAGTAGTAGTTATTATTATTATAATTAATTAGAGGCAATTTAGTAACTTGAAACAATTTAACTTATTTCGATTCCGATTCTCAAATAAAATAAACACATCAATGGAATTACAGTCAATTCCTATTTTGATTCTTTTAATTTAAGTAAACAGTTTATTTTGATTCTCATTTCTCATTTTCTTTCTTATTATAGTTTATTCTCATTTTAACTCTTTTCTATTACTAACAAATAAACGCAGCATAAGACTACAAAATTGATCCCGTCTTCTATCAGTAGCAGCCCTCTTCATGTCGCCCTATCCATAACAATAATCACGAAGGTTTATAATCCTTTGGGGTTGTTTAACTACTATTTTCACAGAAGCAATAACTGTAAATGGATCAAAATAAGTGAGAAATATTTGCATACCTAACCGGATACGTCTGATGTTAGTTTATGGACATCGATTGTGAACTGTGTTGGAATATTAAGATCCTAATCTGGAATTAGTTAAATATTAATCTAAATGAGAATATAACCTATGGACTCTCTTCTTTTACCCGTGGCTTGTTATCTCAATAACAGAGATTATATTTAGATACTCGTTTGCTTCTCTAAATACTTTTAATTTGATATAGAGAAATTAGAGACTAGGCAGTTGACATTTGCAATTTTGCATTATTGCATATCATTTAAATTAAAAAAAAAATTCCCTTTTGGTCTCGAATGGGGTGAAGTGTTAAACAAAGCTGACAAAGATACAATAATCTTATACAAGTATAATGCATCATCATAGATATATTCATAATTTAAAAGGTTGGTAAGGGAATAAATTTTACGCGTTGGTTGAGTTGAGTTGAGTTGAGTTGAGTTGGCCATGCTTATTTATTTGTTATTTTTTTGACACCTCTTTAACTTTGTGTACTCTATAATGTAATATTCAAATATTTAATTGGTAGTGTTAGCATCGTGCTCTCTAATAGAAGTAGAACAAAAATTCTCTCTTCATATATATACCTCTCATTATTTAATGAGTAGTTAAATTTGAATTTTGTATTTGTATTTTCACTTAAGTCGTAATGAAGCCAATTCTTTTCACTTAATCATGAAGGCAAGGAGGGATAAAGAGAGGGGGAAAAAAAGGAGAGGGTCTTTATATAATGAAATAGTAAAAACAAGGTACACATAAGAGATGCGTATTTTCAAACAACAAACTTTTTTTTTTAATTTATTTTAAAGGTAGAGGAATACTGAATAAATTTTGTTACTTCCTACCTCTTCAAGTTTTAAACTCAATTGACTAATTAAATAAAGCTACTTAAAAACCACTTTATAGACTTATGGTATTTTTAAACAATAGATGAATAACATAATAAGTAGATATACAATAATAATTGTTAGATAAGTTCCCATTCATCAAATAAAAATTAGCCCATAATTTATAATTCATTTGTAAAAAAGAAAAATGCATATGCAAAAGAGATATTGAGATATATTTAATTATTTGTTATTAAAATTAGAGGGGTGAGCATGGTTTAAATTAATTTTTTAATTATATGTTTCTCTAAAGTTTAAATTTAGATGACTGTCTAAATAGAATTACTTAAAAACTATTTAGGATGAATTACTCTCTTAACACGCATATTAAGTCAATTCCATTCTTATTCTAACACATCTATATGGCGCGCAATTATTAACAAAGCCAAATATTGGATCAATTAGACACAATTGTATACAATTGTATATATATATATATATATTTTTTAAATTGTAATAACATTTTAATGAGTTAAACGAGATAAAGAATAATTATTCTCAAATGAAATGAACCACCAATAACGTATTTATTATCAATCATTTCATTTTGTACAGATTCCTAAAAAGTTTCTACTGTGCAAACATGAGAAGCACTTCATGAGTTTGTTAAGCTTTGAAAACTTTCTAATTGCTTGCTATTTTAAAAGCTTAGTGACTCGCACGTAACACCACTTTATGATAATCTTGCTTTCTATATATAAATAAAACAAACTCACAACAAATCAAGAATAAGAATTGCAAAGTACTTAAGTTAATTAGATGTCAACATGTCTTCCTTGAGATCATACGGCAAGGTCGACGAGGCTGATCTGCATGCGAGGCTCGAAGCTCGCCGAAGAACGAGACGAAGAGTCGCCATCGTTGCCCTCTCTTCCATCATTCTCGTTGCCGTTGTTGTCGCCGCTGTTGTGGGAATCACACGTAACAATGATTCTGATCAAGCTGAGGCCGCGGGTTCCGAAAGTAATGGCCATGGACGAGTCATTTCTGCTGCCGTTAAAGCTGTTTGCGATGTCACAATATACAAGGACACTTGTTACGATAGTCTCAGTAACGGGGCTAGTAATTCAAGCCAAATGCAGCCTGAAGAGTTGTTTAAACTGGCCATCAAAGTGGCCTCCAACGAGCTTTCCAAAGCAACTGGTAAATTTTTTTCAGACCATAATGGGACGTTTGATGATGATAATAATAACAACAATAAAATGTTTCTTGATGCTTTCGGAAACTGTCGTGAGCTTTTGTCCATGGCGTTGGACAGCCTCGACAGCTCGTTGTCATCGGGAAAATCTGTGTCGGATGTTGTGAGTGATCTAAAGACGATGCTGAGTTCAGCGGGAACCTATCAAGAGACGTGCATTGATGGCTTGGAAGAAGCAAAGCCAGGGTTCCGAGCTAGGGTTATGGAGTATTTAAGGAACTCTACTGAGATGACAAGCAATGCACTTGCCATTTTGACGGGGATTTCAAAAGTGGAGAGCTCTCTTAAGCTGAGGCGGCTACTGGGTGAAGGGCCGGATGAGTGGCTGCGGCCTCAGGACCGGAAGCTGCTGCAGATTCCGGCGGATTATTGGAAGAAGAATGCAAATGCTGTTGTGGGGAAAGATCGGTTTGCTAAGTACAAGACTATCAATGATGCCCTAAGAGCTGTGCCGGATAAAAGCAAAAAGAAGTTCATCATCTACGTTAAGAAAGGAGTTTATGTAGAAAATGTTAGGGTTGAGAAGCCAAAGTGGAATGTCGTGATTATTGGTGATGGTATGAATGAAACAATTGTTTCGGGCCACCGGAACTTCATTGACAGGACTCCCACATTCTCAACTGCAACTTTTGGTAAGTTCTCATTATATTTATCCTTGTCCATTTGTTTATTAAAATGTTATATTCATCTTTCGAACCGTATGTTTTTTCTATTATAGTCTTGACGCTATGAATGAAACATGATATTTAAAATTTTATAGAGATCTAATTGGTAAATAAAATTTTTGTAAAGGTTTTTAATGATAAAGAGAGTGTGTGCTGAAAACCCAAAACCGTACAGAGAAGATGTAATTCACCCTTAATTCATCTCTGTATGATTTTAAAATGAAAATAATTCTTCTGGCCTCATCACTGTCCGACCATTCGTTTACTTGCTCACAGCTGTTTTCGGCCAAGGCTTTGTTGCTCGAGACATGGGATTCCGCAACACAGCGGGACCAAGCAAGCACCAAGCAGTAGCCCTAATGTCAACCGCGGATCACTCAGTGTTCTACCGATGCCAGTTCGATGCATATCAGGACACCCTCTACGCACACTCGAATCGCCAATTCTACAGCGAATGTAACATCTACGGCACAGTGGATTTCATATTCGGGAACTCGGCCGCTGTCCTCCAGAACTGCAAGATACTGCCCAGGAGACCAATGCCTGGCCAGAAAAACACCATCACAGCTCAAGGTAAAAAAGACCCTAACGAAAACACAGGCATTGCGATACAGAACTGCACAATTTCGCCATTCGGAGACTTGAGTGGCGTCGAGAGTTATCTCGGGAGGCCTTGGAAAAATTACTCGACCACCATTTTCATGCAATCGATGATGGGGAGCTTCATTCACCCAAGTGGTTGGCTTCCTTGGGTTGGAAACTCAGCACCAAACACCATTTTTTACTCTGAGTTTGAGAATTATGGGGCGGGATCGTCGACGAAGAAGAGAGTTAAGTGGAAGGGACTAAGAGGTATTAGCTACAAAGAAGCTGGTAAATTTACAGTGAGGGAATTTCTTCAAGGGGATCGGTGGATATCGGATGCTGGAGTTGCCTACAAACCTGGACTTTGATGGAACAATAATGATGACATTTTCAATTCATTACATTGATGATGAGATGGTTTTGTTAAGAGAAATAATTAATTATTTCTTTGTTTGTTTTTCATTTTGCAGAATATTGTTTTGTTTATTTTATCAACCTCTAATATGTAATATATACAGATCATTTATAATTGAATTTAAATTCGGTGCTCATATGATTTTTGTTTTAATTTAAAAAAAAATGTTTACCTGATTCTTAATAGAATTGATCTGTTATTAAAGTCGAAAAAACTATTAAATTATATAGATGAATTGTATAATACTATTACACTACTAACTCATATCGTTTAACAACTTTCTCGGCCATTACACTAAACCATATGCTTTCATCTTAAATTTTAACAAATCTATACTCTGATAGCTATATAAAAGTGCTGGGTTTTTTTTTTTTTTTTCGGGGGGGGGGGGGGGGGGGGGTTTGGAATTAAAAAAATAACTCGATTTAAATCCTAATTGAAATTGAAGTAAAGTACAATAAATATAACACAAGTTGTTGTAGTTTGAAAGTAAAGTTTATTAATTTTCTACTTGTAAGATAAAAAATCTATTATTTCTTCACTAATTTTATGAAAATTATTATTTAAGAATTATATTTATTATATACTATTAAATATTATTATATAATTATAGTTTTTTTCTATAGTAATTAGTACCAAACAAAACCTAAATTGATTTTAGGTTAATCTACCCAACTTACCATTTATGTAATCATAATCTTTTCTATTTATTTAATTAACATTTTTAAAAAACTTGTTTTACATTTTTAGCTTTATTTTTCTTGAACCAGACAGTTTGTAATCCTTACACTGTTATTATACTCATAATCATTTCTAAAGTTTGCAAGGGGATCACCAAAAAAAAAAAGAGGCAAATAACGTATTCAGGGATAAATAAGATTCTACTAGAATCGGATTCCAATTTCAATTTTGACTAACATTAGAAGAAATACAATTTAACCGTTCATATGTATCCAAAATAAAAAATAAAAACCGTAGGCAAGAAGAAATTATTGGCAAAATCAAAGAGGAAAATATCGACTAAATTTCTTTTGCCAAATCCAACTTCCATCAATCTTGAAATAAAGTTTGAAAATAGTATTGCAGGCAGAACCCCAACATGCTTCTATGGAACTATTAGCCAAAGCTTATCACAATAAGTTATCAGAAATTCCAGTAAGTTTGTTCGACTCAATACGGCTGTTGCAATACTGTAACCTTATTAGTTTCATATCATTGAATTAGTCTACAGTAAAGAGAAAGAAATAAAGAGCCAAGTAGAATGAAAGCAATGCCAATTCGCCGGCAGAGTTGAATTTGTAAGCAAAAAGTGACAGTTATAAGAGTCAAGCATCTATCGAGAGTACTTTCACAACTATATTCCCAAGTAAAAGCTTCTTAAACTATCTATGCATTAAAGAGATGACGTGTCAAAATCTGGGCTTCAAAAAGCATAATTTTGATGTGTGCTGCAAAAAGTATTCGTCAAACCTTTCAATGTCCATCACCAGACCTTCTAATGACTGAGCTTCCTAATCCAATAGCCACCCTAAACCTGAAAAAAGGGGAAAAAAAACAGATACATGCATATAATCCCAAAAGATAGAAAATATTTTTTTCCTTTTTTTTTTTTTGGGGGGGGGGGGGTTGGGGGAGGGAGGGACTTGGTTAATTTAAACCATCTACATGTCCTTTTATGCATTTGCATTATATTGAGCAGTATTGAGGAATTAAAAAATGTATTTGACTCACATTCTTGATCCTATTCCAATTCTTGTTCAACATGCTTAAAGCCAATTTAAAACCCTTGGAAGCAATATTACCCATCAGGCTACGTGTTAGTGTGGGAAAGGATACATGGGGACAAATCATAAACAATCTACTCAAGACAATGCTTATCTCTCTATGATTCAGAAGTACCATATGTATGAGAAAGCAATTCATCTGCCCTGCTTCAACAGTTAAAAAATAGGAGTTAAACAACCCAAGCCCAAACTATGTTGTAAGACAAGAGTAAAATCAATAATCATGAGAACTAAAGAGACTTCGTGTTCATGTGATCAAGTTTAAGTATTTGCTTGAGCAAAAATATTATGACTTTACATTATTTTACCTCTTCTAACTTGTTCTTCCTTCTCTGCCTGTTGGTATGCCTCTAGACATCTTTTTCTGGATAAGCAGCCAGTGAAACAAGACTATCTACATAAATCATTGTATGACGACAACCCTGCGGTACACCATGAACCGTCACTTGACCAGCAGCTCTTTGATTTTGTAGGTCAAACCAATCAAGTTCCCATTTATTTATGTCCTCGTCTTCATCTTCATCATATAAAAACTTATCCACTAACACTTTATCCCTGCTCTTAGAATAAGCTAATGCTTTGGCATAAGCAAAAAAACCAAAAACACCTAAGGCAAAAGAAAAAAGCTTAGTCCAAGACTCCTTCATTATCCATATATCGACAGGTTCTGGATAATTACAAAAGCAACTGAAATATAGACGTCCACTAAAATTGCCCACATACATAAGATTCACAGAATTTCTATTCTCTAGATGAGGCAATGGCACTTCCAAAAATTCCTCAGTCTTTAGATCAAATGCAACGATCAGATCTTCATCATATCCATCTGGTTTGTTCAATACCAACCAATGTACATGACCGCGCGCAAATGTGCCATCCATTGGATGAGAAAAATAATACGGGAAGTCAACTCTAATCCGTCTGGAAGAATTAGATCTCAAGCTATAGACAGCAATTTCAGTGTACTCCACTTTTTGTCTACCGAATTGTATAAGTCTAACAACTTTGTAGTCATCACTAACAGCGTCATAACCAAACCCATCAACAAGATCAACATAAACTTCGAAATCACTCCAAAACTTTGGTAATATTACATGTTTCTTGGTTGATGGGTTCCACAGAGCAATACCGTTTAAACCATTTTTCAAGGCAATTAATCCATTGCAAGAATCAATAATTGGGGTCTCTCCTGCGCAATTCTTGAAAGGGTGATCCAGTTCGACAGCAATGTTCAGTGAATCTAAGCTCGCGGAGAAGATTTTACCTTGCCAATAACGCGAACACGCTACCATCGGAGCTGGCGTTTGTGAAAGAATGAGGCTGAGATTGGAATCGGTTTCGATGGAGCGTTTGAGATGAGTCTTTACGAATTCTTGGCTGTCGATTAAGCTACAAAATGGCTTCGACACGCACCTCAAACGCAGCAGACATTTAACAGATAGTCGGCTTAGTATGTGCATGTTTAAATCCCGTGGAAACCTCTCCATTGTTAGTAGGAGCTACAGGCAGCAATATGAGCACGAGATGTTTGATGAAATGCTGAAGTAAGGAATCAGCCTCTGCCTTTTCCCCCCGCTCTCTGTCGAGGTGCTTGCGCTCTAGATGTGCCAGTACATATACCGTCTAAATACCAAATGTAAATGCGTGATGAACTCACCCGACTTGACGTTTTTCGTTTATATGGTTGTAACAAACACTTTCTGAAACTACACAAATGCCCTTACTTAGAATTAAATAATCACTCCCTTTTTTAAAAAAAAATTGACTTACTTTCAATATTTGGACAATTGGACTTCAAAATTGACTCGATCAACTATTCAACTTGACTTTCTCAACCCACTTGAATTCACTTGGTTCTATTGTGAAAAGCAAGGATGAAGTCAAAAAATGTCAATTTAACGGATTTTATTTTTTAAATACTGCATTCGGGTATAATAAAGTAAAAATAAGCTAAGGGGGAATATTTTGTTAGCATGTTGAAAGCATTGAGGTATATTTAAATAACAACGCTCATGTTTGTCCCAAACCAAACCTCAAAAATTTCCTAAAATAATACAATTTTGTGAATTTTTGGGTTTTAATTTTCTGTAAAATGATGTCGTTTTGCTTAAGCTTTTCATCTTTGTATCCAACGACTCCCTCTTTGTCCCTAAAAGATGAGTTTCGGCATTTACAATGGCTACAAAAATTTCTTGACAAAAGAAATTTTAATTTCGACATTTATCCCTGAAAGTTGAGTTTTGATTCAGCATGGCTTTGACATAAGATAAGATACTGACTTCTTTGCCAGTAGATTATTTTCAAAGTTTGTATTTTGTTGTTTTATTTTGTGAAGCGATATTGTCGTTGTTGTTAAATTAAGTAAATATAATGGATAATGAACTGAGAGCATCTGTTTTTATACAACCGGTGATGGTGGTTGTGAGTTGTGGATTGCGATGGCAATTTCAAGCATGGATTGTGGATTGTCAATGGTTGTGGCTAGACCTCAGTCGATGAAGGGAAGAGGAAATATTTAGCAAACAAAACGTTGTGTTTTTGGCTTTAGTAAACCGGCACGTTTTGAATTTTAAGATTTGACCCTATGCAAACATCATTTTTGTTTAAATAAAACCAATACGAGCTTTGGTTGAACTTGATTTTTCTGCTCTTTGTTTTAATTCTCCTTTTTGAAAAAAAAAATTGAAGCCATTTATTTATAATAAAAAAAATTATTTTGATAAGTAGAGAAGTCATATCAAATCAATACTAATTTTTTTAAAAAAATTAGGTTTGGATGCCGACTAGACAAGTTGATCATTCTAAGTTTCATAAGAAGTAGAGTTATATACCAACATCCCTTTTAATTTTTTTTTAAAATATCCTCAGTTTAATTGATTAAAAATAAATATGTATGTGAAAATTAACCATCTTCCCATAAAATTTTATCCAAAAAATATTTTTTAAATTCAATACAAATCCTAAAATATCAAATTTATCTTAAATTTTTTTCTTATTATATAATTTATATTCTCATACTATTAAACTATTATAATTTTCCTTAAAAATATTTTTAATTAAAATTCAAAATATAGACATAAATTATGAAATAGGGTGGGTGTAAAAAGTTTGTTAAAAATGATAATTTATCTAATTATTTAATTAAATTGTCATTCGGAACAAGAATTAAATTAATTCGTGTAAGGTTATATAAGTAATTTCAACAAAAGACAATTTTAAGAGATATTTTGAGCGGTGTCAACAGACCTACTATTTGGTAAAATCATTGGAAAGTTTGCAAGAAGCGAGATGGTTCTGGCTTGCCACAAAACAAATCTCGACCTTTCATAACAAGGGTTTAGGGTTGGTCCTGGTTCGTGTGAGTCAAGTAATTCAGATAAGAGTTCGGATCCACACTTTAGGAATGTGTCCCTCAAGAGTCAGGTCTACCACGTAGGTAGGTTTTTTAATATAAGAATTTTGGTGGATGTAGACCTCGTTTAGACTCATCTATAGTGACCACGTCATGGTCTAGACAACAAAAAAAAATAAAATTGTTCTGCCACCTTAAATGCTGAGGTGGTGGGATAGCCTACTGATATTCTACTATATGACAGAGTAGTATGACAGAGTAGTGGATAGTAGAATAACAGATCTTATTTCGAGATACACTAATATTTTTAATATTAAATTTTATTAATCTTATTGTAAGATCTAATAATTATCATATTTTAAAATTTATTATTCTGCCACATAATAAAATAACATTAAACTATCCAATCCACGCGAGTCTTAACCTATAAATAGTTTAGATCCTACATAAAACATAGTTTAGATACATATATATATATATATATATATATGTATGTATATACATATAATTTGTTATCATCTACATTTAACTTAAAATCAATCTACTAATAAAATATTTGAGTTGTGATGGAAACTTGAACTTATCCCCTCAACTTTTTATTGGGACATGCCTACATGTAAATTAAGACTATTGATATTTTAAATGATACTTTTTGTATTATAGATTATGTATTACAGGTTAGGACTCTAGTCACCGCATTTAAAAGGTATTGTGATCATCCTTTGATCTTTATTCGAACACAATTCAAATGATTGAAGCACTTGAGATATTATGTGGTATGGTAGGGATTAATAATGATTTTGTTCCTTAAGTTTGTTTTTGCTATTATTATTTACTGCCGGCGACAAAAACTATTACGCATTTACACAATATATATATATATATATATTAGAAAAAGAGATATTTTAACGTTTCTTATTCTTAGTGTGTTCATTTTTACATCCTGTGGGAGCCTCTCCATTGCTAGTAGCAGCTACAGGGAGCAAAATGAACACGAGATGTTTGATAAATTGCTTTGGTAGGGAATTAGGTCTTTTTCCCTCTCGAGGTAATTGCGCACTAGACGTGCCGATAACATACCAAATCCAAATGTAAGCATGGGGGACTCACTGAGTCATTGGACTTATTGTGTTTAATTTACATAGCTTTAACGAAGCTTTGTGCAATCCCAAATAATAATAATAATAATAATAATAATAATAATAATAATAATAACAGTAATAGTAATAATAATAATAATAATAATAATAATAATAATAATAATAAAGAGGAAAAGGCTTTGTAAAACTACACAAATGCCCTTGTTCAAATTAAATAACTTACAAGATTTTTTTTATTAACTTATAAATTGACTTGATTAACTATTTACTTGACTTATCTCGGCCGAGTATTGACTCAATTAGTTACTCAGACTTGACTTTCTCAACCTACTTAAATTTTATTTGGTTCCATAATAAAATTTAAGAATGAGGTCGAAAATTTTCGATTTAAATTTTAACGGATATTTTTATCTTTGTTTTCACTGCATTTGGGCAAAATCATGTAAATTAGGTTACTGAGGAATATATTGTTAATATGTTCGAACGATTGAGGTATATTTAAATAAATCAATGTGAGCTCTGGTGAAATGCGATTCTTCTTTTTCTTTTTCTTTTTTTTTTATTTAAAAAAAGGAAAAATTGAAACCAGCTATTGATAATAAGAAAACTTAGTACTGGTTTAACATGGCTCCTCCACTTGTCAAAATAGATTTTCCAATTCGTGAGCTAAGTTGGTCGTGGTTCGGATACATACTTTAGGAAAATGTCCCTCAGGTCCCCCAAATAGTTAAGTTTCTTAATATAAGGGTTTTATTGGCGTATAGACCTCGCTTAGACTCATGCACACCTACCACATCATAGCTCTCAAATATGAAAAAAAGGAAATTTGTGCGCGATCGTTCGGCTACCTTCGAATATTGAGATGGTGGGATATCCCAATAATATTTTATCATGTGGTAGAATAGTTAGTTTTATTATGGTATTCGTTAATATTTTAAATATTAAATTTAGTGGGTCTCATAGTGAGATTCAATGATAGTCTTATTTTAAAATTTATAGTCTTATCACGTCATATAATATTATTAAACTGTCTCATTACCTCAACATTCATCCAAATGATATAGTATCATTAAGCTATCGAACTACCTCAACATGTTAAGGTAGTGAAAAAGTCTCATACAACTCTTTCTCCACAAATGAAAGTCCCACTAAAGTGATTTGTCTCTATTTAAAAATAACTTTTTTAAGAAAAAAATTATTACCATACCAATAAGTCAATTCCTTAATGACACTTAGAAATGCATAACCTTTGAACTATAGATTTTGTATTGAAGTCGCATTTAAAAGGTCGTTTCATCATAATAAATGGCGAAGGACATTTATTAGAGGGAGTCATGACACTTGAAAGCTTTAATTTAACTTTTAGGGAAATTTCTAAAGGAAATATTAAAAAATAAGTAGAAAAATACTTATTTGAACTCTGCGTAAATTAGTTTGTAAAATCTATATATAAGATGAAAATGTAATTGTATATTTTGTAAAATAAAGTCAAAGTAGCCCACCTGTGTGCTCTTTATTTTGTTTTTTTTTAATTTTGATATAATAGCCTTTTATTTTATTTATAGTTGTAATAATAGCCTCAAGTATCAGTCAAAATATCCAAATTAAAATCACTGCAGTTACAAGCAAATGTTCGAAATTCCCAACTATTACACCATAGCTATAGATGAAAAAAAAAAAATGCAAAATCAATGCTCTATTAATACCTGAAGTTTGAACTTGGCCGCTGCCCTGTTTGAATTTGAGTCCCCCCCCCGGGATTGTGAATTGAGCTTTAGTTTAATACTTGAATACAATTCAAATGATTAAAGCATTTGAGATATTACTGTAGTAACTGTAGAAGTGGCAAAAATATCCGTTCCACCCAAACTCAGGTAATTCAAGCTGAGTAATTTCGGTCCGTGTATGAAGTGAGTCTTATTTTAAATATCATTTAATAAATTTAAGACCTAACTCTAAACTTAAATTTTATTAAAAAGTATTATAAAATATATATTATTTTAAATATTTATATTAATTTAATTTATTTATCACATAAATATAAATCTTAAACATTTAAATGTTTACCTTTCATGTTTAATTTTATTGAAATAAATTTAAAATTATAAAATTAAAAAAATTAAAAATACATATATAATATAAAAAAAATATAAAATCCGAGTATTCACAACCCGGTCCGGCCCGGTACCGGGTTTTTAGAATCCGGGTACTATAAAGATTAATAATGTCTTTGTTCCTTCAATTTTGTTTTTGCCATTATAATTTAATGCATGACAAAAACTATTACGTATTTACATAAAAAAATTTTATATTGAAAAAAAATGAAATATTTTAACGTGTCTTATTCTTATATATAAAATTCAGCCTATGAAATGAATGTTCTCATCCTGACTAGATTTCTTCTTTTCAGAATCTAGTAACTAATTAAAATTAAAAAACAAGGAAAGGGCATCAACTAGTATTTAATTATTGCGATGTTTAGTGTAACAGCCGGGTTCCTTATACTTCACGCACTCCACCAATTTTGTCTTTCCCTGCACGTTTCATCGCCCACAAGCCACGTGCATTCATTTGACAAACCCTGAATTCCCGAACCGACGCCGTGCCCATACTCGATACTAATAATTTGAGTTGGGATAATAAATATCAGGTCCATTAAGTTTAATAAAATTGCAAATAAAAGCATAAGTTGTTTTTTTCTTTTTTAATGGATACTTGCCCTTATCTTATGTTATAGTGTTAAGGAATAAAGTCTTATATATATCGATAGTTACATATATAATATAATGATTATATGATGTATATAGTTAAATTTAATATAATTACTATTTATATGATGATTTTTTAAATTAAATTCATACATAATATAACATCATTCTACTATTATATGATTAACGTGACACCTCTAAATGTACTCTACAATTATTTATATTTTATTATAACTTATCATCAAGCATACTAGGTTAAGAAGGGCCAAAATAGGAACTTCAAATTACAAGTTTTTAAAATTTTTCATTTTCTTTTCATAAAATTAGAGTCTTATTTAATTATTATATTTTTTTAAGCAATATATGAATATGAAAAAAAAAATACACTTGTCGTGTATTAGATTAATTCTCATACCTCAGTGCAGTAGAATTATGTTTATTTTGTTGGTTGAGTGCTAGCTATGTCGGCTTCTCTCTCTATCATTGTCTAGCTTATTTTTTGTAAGGCTACTTCTACAACTAATTTCATGGTTAATCAAGCTTGTAATCATCTCATCAAAAAAAAAAAAAAAATTGACTTTATTTATCACTATGCGCAATAGGTTCCTCATGTTTGAAGACAGTTTTTCTTTTTGTTCACTTTTTATGCTAGTTTGTTGTTATTGACTATTGATCTTTAATATATATATATAT
Organism: Aegle marmelos; assembly: GCA_030449875.1. Classification (NCBI taxonomy): domain Eukaryota; kingdom Viridiplantae; phylum Streptophyta; class Magnoliopsida; order Sapindales; family Rutaceae; genus Aegle; species Aegle marmelos. The sequence goes on from JASUUL010000023.1 coordinate 16,610,296, forward strand.
ATTATTATGCTTTCTTATTTTTCTCTCAAATTTGAAGGTTTTGATTTATATCCCACTCCATTTTTTTTGTCGTCTAATGATTTATATTATATATAAGAGTCTCACTTAACCCCTAACTATCATAGTAGTCTTTACTAAAAAGGATTATATTATAATTTAATAATATTTATAGTCAGAAATATATTGAAAATCTTTCCTAATAATATCTATTACAATGAGTTCAAATATCTATATTTATAATGAACTAAATTTACTTCTAATAAATAATCTTTAAATTACGTACGGAGTGACTTCAAACCCTCAACCTTATCAATAAAGTGGATGTCGAAGTGCATATCACTCGGGCCAAGGAGTGGTTTACAAATAAATTACTGGTCAGAACATACAATTTCCTTGTCCCTACTAATGGAACATGATGACACGCAAGGAACCGTAAACAAAAAACATACAAACTATTTTTCTACTTGTGATTTATCAAAATTCAGGGACCTAGAAAATTATCACCCCAGAGCATTGATAGCAAGAGTAGTATTCACGTTCTGTTCTCAACACTATCTATCTTCTTTTCTATCCCCATATCAATATAAATACACTGGCACTCCTTTCACAATCTGTCACAATTTTCCATCGATTTCCCGAGAAAATCCCCCCATAAAGAAAAAATAATGAAGTGCTATTCCGTTGCCATTTTCTTCTTCTTCTCCTTCTCACTCCTCTTTCTTTGTTGTTTATCTCAAAATTCCACACAAACGCAATCGCCTTCCATTGCATGCAAATCAACTCCATATCCAAAGCTCTGCCGTTCGATCCTCTCCGCTTTCAAATCCTCACCGTCCAGCCCTTACAACTACGGCAAGTTCTCAGTCAAACAATGCACGAAACAAGCACAAAAGCTCTCCAAAACCATCAGGCATTACCTCACCCACGAGAAGCAACGGTCCCGATTCAGCCAAGCCGAGGCCGGGGCTCTCACCGACTGCGGGGAGCTGATGGAGCTGAACATTGACTACTTGCGGTCGATTTCTTGGGAGCTGAAGGAGGCCGAGTCGATGACGGACGAGCTCGTGGACAGAGTCACTAGTTTGCTTAGTGGGATCGTCACGAATCAACAGACTTGCTTTGACGAGCTTGTGGATTCGAAGAGCGGCATTGCTGCCGTGCTGTATGAGCCGCTGTCGAATGTGACTCGTTTGTACAGCGTTTCGCTGGGGCTCGTGACTCATGCACTGGACCGGAATTTGAGGCGGAATAAGAAGCGAACCAAACGGTCCAAGAATTGGTTTTTGAAGAACACGGACCGGCTTCGCAAACCGCTTGAGACTCTTATCAAGGTAACAACTCATACCGAACAAAATCATCATGCAATGCTCCCTTCATTGTTGGGATAATAACATTAAGTTTTATGAGTTTTGAAAACATTATATTCAAAGACTCAGTTTGCAATATATCGTGAATCAATAATTGGACTTTCAGACTCAAGAAATAATTTGGTTGATAAACTTATATCTTTCAAATTTTCATGGATATAAAAATTTTCAATAATCTTCATTTGTAATTTCATCAAAAGTCAAGGATCTGGATTTTAATATCCTTTTACTAGTAATTTGTATAAGGATTAAGTACTAGGATATAAATTTTCAATTATAATTTGTTTGTGTTTTGACACAACAATGAGTTAAGATATTGATTTAGGTACTCGAGATCTAATTGAAGTAATTAAAAAATTGACACTCGAGTATTGTATACTATTATATATGCAAGAGTGCATGGCATTGGACTAAGAGAGTTAACATGGTAGGTAGGTCGAAGTCTATAAAATCTCAGTTCTCGAAGAGTTATTAGTGCTTGCTTAATTAGTTAATTGATTTAATTAATCAGGTTTGCAGATTGTATAACATGGACAGCTTAATTTCTTAGGTGATTAACAAATCAACTTGACCAATTTGGTCAAATTAATCTCTATTAGAGCTAGACAATTTCTTTTAATAGGTACTAAATGAGGTCAATGGATCTCTCTCTCTCTCAAGGATTATTTCAAAGTGAACTTGATATATAGACAAGTTATAATTTAAGAATAATCTGAAGAATGGTAGGTTTGTTTATTAATAAATGCTTCCAGGGGGTAAATGGGGTAGATTTTATAGCACTTGTCAAGTTACTTCAAGAAGAACTACATTGTAGAGTTAACCAAAAACCCACAACTCGATTTTTCCGGCCAACAATAATAAATATCTTAAATTTTTTATTTTAAAATTTCAATCTCAAACGATGTGCTATTAATGATTGGTAATTCTTTATAAGATTCAAACGAAATATTTTACTGATCAATTGATGAATGTCATACTATTTAAGATAATTTTTTAAGATATATAACACTATTCATCCTCAACTTAATAGAAGTTCCTATATATTTAATTAAGCTAAATCTTATTTAGTTATTTAGAATTTTTTTGTTAAAAACAAATTTTGATATTGTTTAAAGTTTAGATCGATATCGAGTCAACGCGAGGTCAAATAATAAGGTCAGCGACATCCCACGTGGTTTTGTTGCAATTCAAGTCAACTACGCCATGCCGTATTCCATAAATTTGACCCAACTTGCTTACACACAATTAGATCTATTCGTGGAAATTAAGGTACAATACTTCATTTATAATAATAATTTGCTATTAATAGGTAGCCATTATTAGAGTAATTCCTTAATGTGGGATTGTGCAAGTACAAGTAGAGCCTGCCCCTTGAAGTCGGACGCTGCTTGCCACATGGGCTCGCTTGCCGAGGATTTGGAGCAGATCAGCTTGTAATTGAATACAACCCCTTGCCAGCTGTGGTGCATGGAAATGAAGCAATCTGAGGCACTGAAAAAATCTTTTAATTTTGGTTTAAATTTAATAACACGAGCTAAAGTTGGGCGTCGATTAAGATTTAGATGGTGATTAGAGACCACTTATTTTTCTTATATAGAATATTATTAGATATGGAGAAAATGTTTACAAATACTTTGGTTATTTGCAGGATCTAAGAAAGGCACCCTGTCGAGATTGCCACAAGGGAGAAAGAAATCTTGGTGAAGTTGGGAGCAGTGGAATTCTTGTAAACCAAAGTGTGATAGTGAGCCCACATGGGACTGATAATTTCACGACAATTGGGGATGCCATTGCTTTTGCTCCCAATAACTCCAAGCCTGAAGATGGCTACTTTGTTATCTACGCAAGAGAAGCTGTTTATGAAGAATACGTGGTCGTTCCTAAGCATAAGAAGAATCTCTTGCTCATTGGTGATGGCATTAATCGGACGGTCATCACTGGAAATCACAGTGTCATCGATGGCTGGACCACCTTTAATTCTTCGACTTTCGGTAAGCAAATTGTATATATTTATATACTCTGATGCTTAATTTATTCGGTAATAATATGTCACACATGGGTCTCCGAATTTTCGTTCGTACATAGTAGCTTGTCCGTCTTATATACCAAATGACCTAAATGCCCTTATAATAACATTGTTTTATTGAACAAGCAAGGGAGAATCCCAAACGTTTCTCTCTCTCTCTTTTTACCACTTAGATGCCCAATTCCAACCCCCCCCCCCCCAAAAAACCTATTACATTTATGAAGTTAAAATTCCAACAGATAAAATGCATTTCTTGTTACTATCTTAATCTTATCATCGATTTAATATAATATATTTATAAAAAAAGTAAAAAAAATAATCATATTAAAAAGTCACATTTATCGTTCAACAATAATACAAAAGATGTAATATTAGAAATTGAAAGCGTCGTTCTCCTTATTAAAAATGCGGGAAATCCATCAGATGTAATATTAGTGGCTAAAATGTCTTAATGCAAGATTTCCTATGGTTGCAGCTGTTTCTGGTGAGAGATTTGTAGCAGTAGATGTTACATTTAAGAACACAGCCGGTCCTGCAAAGCACCAAGCAGTAGCTCTGAGGAACAATGCTGATCTCTCATCATTCTACCGTTGCAGTTTTGAAGGCTACCAAGACACTCTTTATGTCCATTCACTAAGGCAATTTTACAGAGAATGTGATATTTATGGCACAGTTGATTTCATATTTGGCAATGCGGCTGCAGTCTTCCAGAACTGTAACGTCTATGTTCGAAAACCGATGCCAAATCAGAAGAATGCGGTAACAGCTCAGGGAAGAACCGATCCCAATCAGAACACTGGCATTTCCATACAAAATTGTACCATTGTTGCTGCCCCTGATTTAGCCAATGACTTGAACTCCACGGCAACGACCTTAAACTATCTGGGCAGGCCCTGGAAAGAATTTTCCAGGACAGTTTACATGGAATCTTACATTGGAGATTTGATAAGTCCTTTTGGGTGGCTTGAATGGAATGGAACAGTTGGATTGGATACTTTGTACTATGGTGAGTTTCAGAATTATGGCCCTGGAGCTAATACTACAATGAGGGTGAATTGGCCAGGTTACAATCTCATGAATGCTTCCCAGGCTCTGAATTTTACAGTTTATAATTTCACCATGGGAGACACTTGGTTGCCTGGTACTGATATTCCTTTTTGTGGAGGATTAGTCGTTAGCGGTGATAATTAATTCTCATGTCATTCATTTGTGCTTAGTGTTAACTTTCTAATGATTTATTCAAAAATAAATGTACCTGATTCTCTCTTTTGTAGTCCTTTAGTTAAAAAATTTCTTGTGTTGAAGCATTAACTTTCCAACGGACTTTAAGCTTGGTCCCATAATTTGAAAGATTAGGGGGAAAAAATTTTTAAAATATTGTAAAAAGAAAAAAAGAAAAAGAATATTCTATTTCCTGAAGGGCAACTGGGCAACTTCCATATTGTATTATAGACCAAGTACAATGACAAAACAGTTGCCTTATCAAGAATCTCCAAGGCATCCTTTTCCTTATCTTATCAGCCAAAACAAAAATATTCCTACATTCTGTTTTTGTTGAATCTTTTTCTTCAAGCAAAGCAAATTCGCTATTCACACAAAGTTCGAGAACAGCTTTCCCTTTCATCTACCATCTTGTAGTTATCCAGTCAGTAATCCACAGAAATCAGTCTGAAACCTTGCTAGAGTAATCCTTTAGCCAAATACTCTGACAAAAACTCTCTCTTCATCATTCATGTATTTCCTCGATTGTAGATTATGCAACATTCTGCGAAATATTCGATACTTTTTACAACTTGTACACTTGCAGAATCCCCTTTATATTGGTACCTGACAATGGAACTAATCCAGTAAAAATCAGACAACATTCAAGATAGAGGATAAAAAAATTTAACAAAGCAAGGTCCTAAAATTAGATCTCAAGGACTAGGCTCCATAACAAGCGACATGATTTAAAATTGTGGGGACAAAATTGGTTGAAAGACCAAATTTTGCTGTCTTTCAACCAAAACTCAGCTGTCTTTTCAGAATCTGCAGCTCTGAAACATGGCACATAATCCTTTTGAGTCCACTGTTCTATGACTAAAATTACTATTAATCTTTTCCTGATGAACTCACATGTTATTAAGGCTACCATTTACTAGCAAGAGGCAAGAGCTCTTCAATTCCAACTTTCATGTTAGAGCCAGATAATTTCCTTCTTGAGCTACCCTCGTTGACCTCAACATCCACAGAAAACATCGCACACACGGGCCGATGGTCTGAAAAACGGGACTCCCCACGTATGTAAGAAAGCTGTTGAATTCCAGTCCCATGCCACAGTATTCTATCACACCTGTAATTAATAACAGTTAAAAATTCTATAACTGTGCAGTTGAGAAACATAAGGTTTGAACTTTATAAATACCATGCTGGAGTTCTGCTTTTGTTTTTAGTTCTTATACAGTCCCCAGCATAAGTATCTGAATTGTAAGAGTATTTGTATGTAGGTGCAAAGTAAATTTTTCCCTCTTGCCATCCCTTGAATACTCGGCCAGCATCCTTCTCAATCTTGAGCTGTCATACAAGAAATCACAAAACTTGATATGAACACATACCAAAATTAGAGTTAGAAAAGCCAATAAAATGCTCTCCCAAGAAAATGAACTTCAGATGTTTTCAAACAACAGAAATCACAGTATCCATGAGAAACAGAAACTGAACCAAGGATGCCACATTAAACCCGAATAACCAACAAAATATTTATCCATTCCTATGAGAAGTTGAAGAAACCACACCTGATCTTTGTCAAACAGAGCAACAAAATATTTATCCATTCCTATGAGAAGTTGAAGAAACCACACCTGATCTTTGTCAAACAGAGCATCCCAATCGTTCTGCTCCAGTAGCTTTCGGGTGTCTGAGTAGCTCAGTGCTATCCGGTAGTTCAAATCCCCCAACCATATGACCCGACTGGGACCATTTTAACAGGAAAAAAAACATGGTGTATTATGAAATCAATAAAAAAGCTATTAATATATTACTGAAATAAGAACTTCACAGATACTTTTCAATCATCTTTTAATAAATTTAAATATGCTCACTCATGGTCAAGAATTTTCTCAGACACCCTACTGCCGGGTGTTCTGCAGATCTTTGGGAATTGTGTGTTTCTAAGTATCTCAATGACATCTAAATTTCTCCTAAGCTCATCACCCTCTTTCTCTCCAGATGCCAAATGACTGCATACAAAACAAAAGCTTGTCCGGTGGAAAGACATGCTAACAGAAATACAACCCTGCAACCAGAGACCAAACGGGAAAATGACTTGATTGATGTGGCACTCAAAAGACAATTTCTTATTTCTGTTTCTTAAAATTTGATGCATTTGTTGAACATAAAGCCAAGATTTCATAGCAAGATGCATGTACATAAAAGAAAATGCGTGATTGTCTCAATGATTTATCAAAACTACCTTGTTTCCAAGGTAGCCCATGATTCCACGACTGATACTAGTGATCCTCAAGTGACCGACATGCTGCACTAACTCTTTCCTCATCCAAACTGTGACAAATATTCCAACCATTTGCTTACTTGCAACAAGGCTGAACTTCATCTGTGTGGTACAGGAGGGGGTGGAAATGCCTGTCATTTCTAAATTGCTAGGCCCGTCTTCATCCTCTTCTGAAGAAAAATCATCTTCACTTACAGTTACATTATTTGATTGTTGGCAAGGAAAACAAAATTCTTTATTGTACTTCCTTTCAAGTTCAGGGGTGCAGTTGCACATCTTCAGCCTTCTTTTACTCTCAGTCCGGAAATTTTTACTGATCTTTTTAAGAGAAGGTTTTTGAAAGAAGAGCGAGTTACTGAAAGATGGACAAGATCTTATTCTTCTAGAAGACACACTATGTGATTTGTTCAGTGATTGGTTAATTAATGTTAACCATCTCCCAGCAGGCTCATTATCCTCTATAACTAGCACATTACCCGCATTTAATGGTACAATTTCCTGAAAACTGAAAAATCCAAACAACAATTAAAATAGGGAAGAAATGTGTAAGCATATTCAAATTGCATAACTAACAAGATAAATATGAAAATATGCAAATATATAATGGTGATTTTGAAGCAGAGCTCCCCAGCTTGAGACAAAAATCAAATTCTCGATTTTTTTTTTTTTAAACCAACATGTGCTAAGAAACATGTTAAAACCCAAGGAATGGATTAGCAACTATAATTACAACACTTTGATCACAAATTGACAATGTTGATCACCTCATACGATTCGTATTCCATGCCATGGCTGAGAATACAAATATGAACACGAGAATTCAGCTATAGAAACCATTTGAACCACAAATCCAACTTCTGAAGAACACTAGCACTTCTTCTTTTATAATGAGAGAATTTTCTTCAAGCGAAAAGAAAATCATTTTGAGGAAGTAACGAGAGAGAGAGAGAGAGAGAGAGAGAGAGAGAGAGAGAGAGAGAGAGAGAGAGAGAGAGAGAGCATACCCTAAAACATACATATCTGACTGACTGTTAACCTGAAGAAAATCATCTAGATTGAGGCCACTGTCAGGAGTTTTTCCTCCAACATTCCATGTTGCTACAAAAACTCTAACAGGAAAACAAACAAGATCAGTTCCTATACTCTGATATAGAAATACTGAAACAAACGTAATTGAATGGTCCAAACTGAGTAGAAAATAGAACTGCTATGTTTACCGGAAGGACTGGACATTACAACCAGTTGGCATTGGTCCACTGTTGAAGAGAAAAGACTCAAGTGCTGAATTAGGATGTGCTTCTGCAAGTAGAAACATGAAGAAAAAATTCTGAAAGAAAAACTAGTAAATTAACAAAATACTCTTCAAATTTATGCCAGGGACATCATGCCAGTGAAATTTCTTAACACTTCTCAACTCAACCGTCTAGTTTCCATTGATATCAAGAATCTATTCTCACGTAAAAAACAGGTGGAGGAGAGAAGTTGTACCATTCTTGCTTCTTTTCTTACAAAATATAAAAGTTAAAAACTTGGATATATTCTCTATTTTTTATAACAAATTGCCATTATGCCCAAATCCATTTTCCCCTTGTCATTATCTTTCACCATTATATCCCTAGAATTGCTTTTCGAGAAATTATTATTTTTGAATTCAACTAACCAAATAAAGAAAAAATGAGAGAGGGAGCATTCTTCCAATCAATAAGCCGAATGGAATGGCATCTACAACACAAGATGGAAAAATAATATTGTATGAATCTCCTCCCACAAAGAGATTCTTTTTCACACTGAATAGGGGAACAAAAGAATGTTGATATTCATAAGCAGTCTTATCAAAGCACAGAATCTACTAGCACTCACCAGAAATATCATCAAATGCACCTCTTCTATCCATTTGGCTCCCATTTTTCTCCCCCATTGAGAATATTTTCTTGAATATAGACTGAAACCACAACAATTTGATCAGAGCAGTAAACATAAGATCACTTAAAAAAAAAAAATCAAAATTAACACACAAGTTTTATTGATTGAACCTTTTTCTTTCTGTCTTGATTACTACTACTTAAAGTCATGTCAGAGACCAGAGCAATTTCATCTATAATGTGGATCATCAATCACCAACCTTAAGAAACACAATCACATTCATCAAAATCCCAATTTTTTTCCCTTCAACTTAAATAAAGATTCAAGCAAAATCATGGACAATGAACATTACAAACACTCAAAAGTAAATAAAAATAATAACCGTACCAAAAAAAGGAAAATGACAAAGAACAAGCAAAGAATCCCACATTCATGAAGCAGAAGATCTAATAACATAAATAAAAGTGGCAGGCCATGAATGAAATTTAACAACCCATATGGGTATTTATTTCTCATGAAAGTCAACTATTTACCAATAACATTCATTTAAAAAAAAAAAAAAAAAGAACCTGAGCAATGAATATTCGAAGTTCCAGAATTGAGGAAACCGAGTGTGTGTGGTCACAACTCACAAGCTTTTGCTTTTCCAAGAATCTGAAGTTATTATTGGACTTGACAATAAGTTTTATTTGTAGTTTCTTTTTTGGAATACCCAGAAGAATGAAAGAATTAGCCAATAGACAGTACAAATTTAACGTGCAGAAGAGTAAACGAAAAAAATAATAAATAAATAATTTTAATTTTTTTATTTTGTTTTATATTTGTTTTATTATTATTTTCTTGAGAACTGAAAAAAGGGTCAAAACTGGGCATCAAATCTAAATGTCCCTTCAAACACTTTCCCCTTGTTGTTTTGCTTGTCATAGGGAATGGTGGTGACCTTTGGTTTGGGTTTCGTCTGATTGATTTTGTTGTTTTTTTTTTTCGTTTTTCATTTTCATTTTTAGAAATTTATTTTTGGGTTTTTTAATATTATTTTGGTGAATATTTATTGGGAAACGAGAAGCTTGAATGGGAAAAGTGTGGAAGAAGAGAAGAAAGTGGAGGCCCACGTGTGGTTGGCCTGCAAAAGTTGATGCCAAAATCGTGGAAATTAGTACTTGTTTAATTGTGGTTTCCTGTCAGTGTGGCAAGTTCGTTTCTCAAAAGCCATTCATCAATTCAATTGTGCATTGTTAAACGTCTCGGATAAGGTTACATCTCGTCTCATAATCTTGTTTCTTTTATCTATAGTTTGGAGACTGTCAAATGATTAGAAAATTAATAAAATTTATTATTTTGACAGTACATAAATTGTGGGATTAAAATGAGAGCATCAAATCTTTATTTTTATAATAATAACATGACAAGAGAAGAAGTTGGGGTCCATGACATGAATTTGTTAATGACATTCATATATTAAGGTTACAATTACAAAATTCCAGTATTTGTAGTCAAAGACTCAAAGAGCGTTAGACCCCCCCGGTAATCAGCAAGAAATCGAGTACTCAAAAAATCATAGCAATTGATTGCTTACAGAAAGCAGCAAAATTGAAGGACTCAAAAGTCCTTCAAGTCTTGTGTTCTCAGTAGACCAAAAATGTCTGGTCCATACTATTCTTGGAAAGTGCATATTCCCTTAAAAAATGGAAGATTGGCTGCTTTTTCCACAGGCAGAGCCCAAAGGAAACTCAAAAACTCAAAAAAAAAACAACCAAACATTTGGTCTCACAGACAGCATGTTTGGAATTTCTATTTTTGTGCTTCAAAACCCCACTGCTCTTTGAGTTCTGTAATAGCAAATTCTCTCATTCTCTGTCTCTAATCAGGACCACATTATGAGAGAGAAGAGCTCAGCCCCTTAGAAACTTTTAAGCATTTTACAAATGGCAGCCAATGCTTTATGGGTAGCAGGCAACTTTCACCTTTAATCATTTCATAGTATCCGAAAGACAGCAAGAGCTTGTGTAGGACCTCATTAAAATATTGTCAAGGGTGCACGTAAGTGTCCACACAATCTTTTGTGTAAAATAAGTGCTTTTCAATAGATATGCAAGCTAGGGGTTTTGGGGATTTGCTTCAGCGCTTGTGGTCTCCGTTTCTGAAAGAGCATGCAGTATGCACACAGCAAAATATATTAAAATATTTCGGTTCAATCTTAAAAACTAACCCACTTTGCACAAAGATTGAACCTTGCAAAAAGTTTATTTACAAAATCTACCAAAACTCAATGAAAATTGCCTGCTTCAAAACTTGTGAGGGATTCACCAAGTAACCATGAGCGTTCTTGGTTTCTACCAATGATCAGATCAATTGTTCAAGACTCGTCCGATTATCTTTTACACTTGGTCTTTCAAAGTCAGTACAGTAACTTTAGCCACGTGGCCCTTCATCATAGATTGAATTCATGATCAATTTTGTTCTGACATTACTAACATCAGGCGGTACAAAAATCTAAACATAAAGTAAAAAACCTGCATCTAACATACGAATTTTTGAAGTGAAATCTAAGTGGCGAAATAGAGATACAGAGATGGCAATTACAGAGGGCTGCAGAAACATGGGGAAAGAACCTGCTCATCAGGACTGCATAGGCAACACGGACACAGAATCAGGTTCATGACCATGCACCCGTAAGCGATATACGCAAGTATGGGAAGAACTCCCATGGTTGGATGTAAAGTCCAACCTGACAGTGTCAACAACACCGGAGCCTGGCAAGTCCAAGACATTGAAGGTCTGAGCATTGCTTTTATCAAGATCGTAAGTAAACTCAGTCAACAGAAACATCTTTTTGGCACCAGCTGCTAAATCACTGTCATGCCCTTGAAGCCATCCAGAGACTCGGCAGTCCTTGGGAGCACTAGATCTGTCGTAAGCAACGCTCTGTTCACATTTCAAACAAAAGATTTACTAACTTTATTGCAAATGTTTCAGTTAGTTTTATAACCTTATTGCATAATTTTATTGCAAAACTGAGAGAGACAGAACATTGGTATCGAATTAGTACAAAAACTGACACGCAATAGTAAAAATCTAGAAGGATGGTCAATATCAAAGGTAACTAATGAATAAATAAAGCCCGTTCCAGGCTTCCAGCAGCTGGAATAGCAAAAGCAGGCAATTGTTTCAACCCATTATCAGCACACCTAAATCCACAAATTTATAACATGAATAATATAAAGGAAATAAAAGCTTCTACAATGGGAGGCCAACCAAAGAAAGCAGCAAAATCAAAAATATCTTCCCACCAAAACTGTGTTTGTCAAAATGTTAGAAAAGAAAATGTAAGTAAAAGCAACATCACTCCTAAAGAACTAGGGAAAAAAGGGTAAAGAAGAACCAGAAACTAGAGCAAGAGTATGGTGTTGAGGGATCCTTTAGCCTTAACCAATTCCCTAATCCTTGATCAAGGAAAGGTCAACAAGCATGCGCACAAACTGGAATAATACTTGGCAATGCAATCACAATTTCTTTGCCAGTTTCGCTGTAAGGAACCCACGAGTAAGAATCAAAAAACTAAAAAAGCAACCTCAATATCAAAACAACTATTTCTAAACAAGAATGTAATTGTAACTTGAGGGGAACAACATAGTATACTCAAGCTACAAGGCACTTGTTGACATGATTTGATCAACAAATTACACCCGCACAGAGGCAGCGGGGAGACATAAAGAAAACTTATCTAATAGGGAGTAGAAGTCAAACTCCTGTCAACTTGCTGGTGGTGGTCTGCCCGTATTATCCGATTTAACTTTGGATTAATGTTTATAATAACTTAGGTATGATACTTGAGGATTGCTCCCTACTTAACAAAATTTCAAAAAGAATACAACATTCAAAGAAGTAACTACAATACACATGAAATTGTCAGAAGCTAACACTTAAGAAACAAAATCCTTAGCTTCTTAACAAGACCTTTATGGTCCATATCCAATCCATCCCAATCTCACCAACATTTAAATTATTATTTCAACCTCCTATAGCATTCAACCTCAACAATGTAGTTCTTTCAGCAAAAACTAATTATACGTATATTTAAAAGAAACTGTAAATTGTATTAATGATGAAGAACCATTACAAGGGGTGGACCAGCTGTCTGCTATGAAAGCAAGACAATGAAAGCTTTTCTGTGCTATCGAAAAATATACCAATGAGCCCTCTACAATACTAGAGCAGCCTAGACAGCTATCTCAAAACACTGTCCCAGCTTAGGTAAATGAAGAAAAACTAATTATATTAAATAATGGCATATAGGTTTCACTACTTCACAATGAGAACAACAGACAAGATCAAACCTTAACGTTACAGAGAATATTTACATCACATTAAAAAGCAACAAAACAGAGTTTCATAACTGGTATCAGAAATGAGGATGGACCATTTTACATTCACCAAGCCATTGACTCACTAGACACAAGAACATAATATAAATTCCTGCTTGTAAACTCTAATACAAGTAGGGCAGACAAAATCCCTTGTCCACTATCACTATGTCTAGCCCACAAATTGAAAATTAAAACTACTATCTAGGAGCATGCATTTCAACAAAACAGTCATTTGTTCTGTAAAAGCAAAGCCAGCAAAATGTGTCATCATACCGACATACAAATTTTAGAATTCAAGAGATGAGCCTCTTCTGTAAATGTACTTATGAAACTGTTTCAAGGGAGTTTGCAGCATAACACAAGATAGTTTGGATATCAATAGTTCAAACAAACAAATTATTACATTTTGGCCTACTAAATCTGCATGTTTGCCTCCCCCCCCCCCACAAAAAAAAAATAAAAAACTCAATTTGCTAAGAGAGAAACTCAGACCTTAAAAAACAATATCCAATTTCTTATTGTCATTTTGCAGAACATTTACAAAACATCAATGAATGAACTTTGAAGCACAGTTGAAAGTAGCAACATATATATTTCAATCCAATATCATTCAACTAGGTTTAGAAATACAACATAGAGAACAAACAGTAAGATTAAGATTAGCAAACAAATGTCCAAATCCAAAGGATGAAAACTATAAATAAGTGTCAATCTAGGGGATCCAACTTACATGCATCAGTAATATAAGTTTGAAACACTCATGACCTGCAAACCCATTACATGCTTTCACAATGATCATTAACAATAGAGAAGCAAACAAGCTAAGCATAGCAGAAACCTTGGTTTTCAAGCCCGGCAATAAAAAAATTTCCTTTTAATATGAAGCTCAAAAGTGTAATAATAAAGAAAAATCAAAATTGAAAGTGGACCAGTTGTCCACAAGGTAACCAAAAAAGATGAGCTTTTAAAGCTATACAGAAGTACACCCAACCACCCCTATACAACGGTATTCCAACCTAAAAATTTAAAACACAAGAGCAAACAACTACAAATTCAGGCTTGAGCAAAAATAGAAAAAAGGGCTTGAAAGTAGCTTAAGCTAGGTTGAATTGCCTATCAAGTACAGATCAAGCTTAAACTCCAACCAAATGACTATTTACTCCAATGGAGATTAACTAAGTTTTCAACATATCAACTTCCATCCATACTAAAATTTCCCTAGTGCTACAAATTTTGAAGTCTATGCCCACACTGGGAGCAGCTGTATATAAACAGACACCAAATTATTGAATCAGAACAATTATGCCATTACCGGGACTTATGTACTATGCATCAGATATTTGTCAATTTTTCTCCACATATACAAGCAACTTACACACCTAGGCTGTCAACAGGGGAAAAAAGAAGGCATTATTGAATCGATGAGTGTTGTATTAAGCACAATTATCAAGATTTCTACTGTGATACATCAAGAGATGAATTTAAGAACCGAATAGGCGAATTCAGCTCCTAGAAGAGTGAAACTATCAATAAAGAAACCAAATTGGTCCAAAATTATCCCTTCCACCCCAAAAAAATACCAAAAAAAAAAAAAGGAAAAATCATCCCCTACTTACATACATTAAATTCAAAATTCTATTCCAATACAGCTTTCTCACAACATATAACAATAAGTAAACAAAGCTAGAAACCAATCATTTGAACAGAAAGGAGCACTGAACACAGCTTTCACATTCTGAGTAGGTAAAAAATTCCACATTCTTCAGAGAAGAAATCTTTATAACCCAAGCCTCTTTTGTTTCTTGGAACAAAATTCATAATGGCATACAAAATTTGGTTGTTAGGCTATAACTGGCTTCAGGACATGATAATGGAATTTCGGATGAGATAATGGATTCATAACTCTATTCCTTACATGTTGCATTAAACTTATAGGGAAGAGTTAAACCCTTCATCCGAAGTCCAAACCAGTGATAAGTCGCCAAAACTAGATAGTGACACGGTAACCTAGCAAGAATCTTACACTCAAAGGATCTTAATTTTGAAGGAAGAACAAAACGTAAGCTACATACTGAGAAGTCTAACCTAGAAGAAAAATATCATTTAGATTAACCAGGAAAACTAGATTCTTTACATAACATAACACATTATTATTTTAAAAACCCTATAAATAGCTTCAAATGCCCGATACACAGTACCTTTTAGGGTAAACCTTACATCCTCTATGCCCAGTTTGATATTTGAAAACAGATTGACTTTAATTGAGAAGAAACCTAAATACATGGGAAACAAAACTTACAATGGCTCTTCTAAGAGCCTTTGCAGTAAGTCCATATGCTGAAATTATTCACATGCGAAAACTTCAAATTCAGTATCTAATATTATTGCATCAATAAACAGAGACATCTAATAAACCACTTCTTAATCAAAAAAGAAAAGTATCAAACATATAGAAAATGAGAACGCAAATAAAATAGACAGTAAAATCAATAACCTTGCCATGCAGATAAATAGATCATTCTGGTCGTATGAATTACCTTTGCAACATGCTCCAAAGTGATAGCCTCTGGAATAATAGCTGTCCTCAGCTTAATCTGAACAAAGCCGCTACTTCCTTTCAAAGGAAAACACTGACCAGGCTCCCCAAAACTTGGTCTTAGCATCTTATTGGCATAACCATGTACCCCATTTCTACTGCTGAGTGACAACCAATTAGACGCCTTCCCGGCCAAATAAGCATCTGAATGCTTCACAACGAAAGCCCCACCAGTCGCCAATGCATAGTCCACTCTTCCAAGTCCATCGGCTGCATGCTTCTCAATCTCCTTCTCAACAATCTCTCTTGCATAAACCCTTATATCATCCAAACTCACATCATTTTCACTCAATGCACCACTCTTCTGTTTCTTAAACTCTTCAAAAAGCTTTTCAAATTCCTCTTTCGACAACCAATCCACTGCTTTCAATTCACTCAACGTCCTCCCCAATCCTTCACTTTTCTCCTCCAATTTCTTCAACTCGCGCTCCAAAATTACACTTTTCTCCTCAATACTTCTACTCACTTCCCTTCTCAATCCTCCAATTTCACTCTCAACTTTTCTATCAAGCACTTCAACTTGAAGCTGCATCATTTTGGTCGTGGTCTTCAAAAAATTCTCAACTTCCGTAATTCGCCTCTCAAACTCCGAAAACCCCAATTCTGCCCCAACCGAATCCCCGGATTTCAAATACACTCTCCTAATCATCTGCCCCAACCCCAACACAGCCACCAAAAGCAAGAAATTCTTTGTAAAAATACTCACAACAGTCGCCCACCGCGGCTTCTCCGGCTTCGGCAAGGACTTCCGGCTCCGACGAGGCGACACCGTAGAATTAGCCAACCCGCTCTTCTTCACTTGTCCCAAGGCGTCTTTATCAACGACCGCTTCGCCACGAATCGAGTGGTGACTCAGATCCTTGCTTTGAGCAGCGGTGGCCTTGCCCTCGCCAACGCCATTGAGCTGATGATCGACGGAGACCAACTCTATGTTGTTGTTAGATTTCTTGTCGTTGACCACAACCGGCCGCCGGCGAGCAGCGGTGTTGGCCGTGATCGAGACCGCGGAAGCGGACATTCTTTAATTGGAGGAATCTTGAATCCCAAAAATTTCAATTGGAAATAAGAATTGGAGGGAATAGTGTTAAATTTGTTTGAGAGGGGAGGAGAAAAAAAAAACTGCAGATCTAGAAAAACTAAAAACTAACCGGGAGAAAAAAAAAAAAAAAAGAAAGAAAAGGTAAAGGACTAAAAAGTGATTCTCGACCGACACGACGTTTGCATTTTGAGAGCGCTTATGCGATTTTGAATCTCGCTTATTCATGAATTTTTGGTTGTCCTTGTCAGCCTTGTGAATTATCTTCCACGCGACACATGGGACAGGGACCCTATGACACTCTTGACTCGGGCCGTTGATTTGGGCCTATCAAATTATCTATTTATTGTTGAGGCTTTTATAAACTTTGGAGCCCTAAGGTTGCTTTGGCGTGCGGGCGTGCCCTTGACTCTTGGGTTCGATTATAATGTATTGTATTAAAGGGTAACAAATTTAAAACAGCACAATACATACATACATACAAACATATATATATTAATTTTAAATCGCTGTTTAAAAAATAAAACAACTACCAGGAGCCAGCCACCACCGCCAATAATTGTTAGATGTTATCCATTGACATCAAAGCTTTGGTCTGATAAAACAACTTCTGTTCGCCAATACATACTATGCAACGGTACCCATACCGATGGCAACGAAGCTTTGGCTCTTTGTTGGTTCGGAAACTTTGGTTGTGCATTTATGGCGAACAGAAGCTTGATTGTTGTAGATAATTAATACAGTTGTGTAAAGCCCACGAGGGGAATTTCCTTCGCACCAATTTTAATGTCAAGCAACTGAAAAGCTACAATAGCTGCCCATTAACGACCATCGATAGTTTGCTCAAGTCATATGGTGCATTTATTATTTGGTAATGAGTTTGAAATTGAAATGAATTGAAATTAATATGAATTATAATTAAAATAGAAAATGAGAATTATAATAAATTATTTATTTTAGTATAAGAATTATAACTAGAATGAGCATTACTATTAATGTGTTTATTTTATCTTGAAATTAAAATAAATTGATATAAATTATTAAAATCTCTTTAGTTTATTATATCATTATTTTAATTATTTATTAGAATGATAATTATTATTCAAGAAAATTATTGTCCATCTATTCTTTATCTTCAAATCTATAAGTGAAAGATGCCAATAATGCTATGCAATGACTAACGACACAATCGGACGTGCCGCGCTACAAGATTTAGGTATTGATTATTGTGATTTTCAATTTGTTTCATTTATTTAATCTGAAAAAGAGGATAAAGTTGAATAATGGAATTTAAATGGGGTGTTGTAGGGAGTTCCTATAATGGGAGTTTGATTCCAAGCCCCTTTGACAATCAAAGTCCCATTTTAAATTTCCAATTGGTGTGGAGACCTGCCAAAATGAATCTCATTTCTTTTTTTATTTTATCATGTAAACATGAGTTTGATTTTGACTATGGATTCTGATTTTTAATTTGAGAAGTAAACACACATAAGTCATTAGTCATAATTTAAAGTTTATAAATTAAATAATTAAAATAAATTAAATAATTAAATTAAAAAATAAAAAATAAATAAATGTTGCAAGACTAGCCTAAACCCAAAAAGAATGCGTGGGTCTCTAAAATTTACCTAAAGCTAGTCAATTGACCAATCTAGTGCAGACCCTTATCTGCACTAAACATGATATAAATAAATGTATACAATTTACAGTTCCTTATATTGTGTTTACTTGCCAAAGTAAGATGGAGGATGTAAATTCTTCCATTTTAATATTTACTCACTCATTTAAAGAGGGAAGTAAGAGTCTTGCTTCACATGTCCTATTCATTTTTTGAGTTAGGAGAGAACTTTCTATTCCCATGAAGAGAGATACGAGTAAGAATCTATTATTATTATTATTTATTTTCTATCCTTCCTTTATTAAATGTAATATAATTAATTATATTTATTAAAATAAAATAATATTATCTTTATATTAACATTATCTTTATTTAAAATAATAATATTATATTTACCTAAATAATATTATTAGATTATTTAATAATATTATATTTATTAAAATAGTATTATTAAAAGCTAAAATAATAAGTTATATTGATTCTAAGTTAATATTACTTAAAAATAATATTATTATGTCCACAGCGAATTAATAATATTACTATATACTATCTTTAATTGAAAATATCATATTATTATATTTATTTAATTTTAATAGTACTATATTTATTTAATGTTAATAATTAATCATAATAAATACTCTAAGAAGATATGAATTTTGTACTATATTATTAGTGATAGTGTTTCATTTGTGTTGCTTTTATCAATTATTTTTAATTTACATAATTAAAATTAAAATCAATAAGAAGTTATGATTTAAATAATTAAAAACATAATAATTATCATTAAATTATACAATTAAAATTAATAACCAAATAAGTAGTTTATTTTAGAAATATATCTTCAATTCACTTAGTAATTAAAGTTAGGCTACAATTCTTTAAATAAGAGTAAAATTATAATTTAAAATAATTCACTTTTAATCAAGGACAAAATAATCATATAAATGAGATTTTAATTCATATTCCACTCTCATATTTTAATATAAATAAATAATTTATTCTCATTATTATTCTGAAAATTTAATTTAAAAGTAAATACTGTCATAAACCCGTATGCCCAATATATCCTTTGATAAAGGATAAAATTAAAATAAAATAATAAATTTAGATAATATTTATTTAAAAAATTAATAAAAACATAAACAGGAGTTTTTGGAGGTGAAATGAGGGGCTTAATAACAACACCTGGTGATCAATCACCGAGCCCATTTAAAGGACCTTGGGATCACACGTGATAGAATATTATAATCATATTTTTCTAGTAAGGTAAGTGGAGTGGCATATTCTGCCTCTAGGTTTGCATAAAAGTATTATTTTTTAAATTAAATTAATTTTTTACTTTTTTAATTATAGCTTACAGAAAATATTAAAAATTCAACATGATTAAAGAATAAAATTATCCAAATAAAAAAAATTGCAATTTTCTCTTTCGCTCAGAACTTTATATCTAATCATACAATAGAATTGGATTCTACTTCTATTTTTATTTCTTTCCTCCTCCTCCTCCCTCTCATTTTCTCTTGTTTCTTCCCTTCAAGCACCACCCAAAAAATGTGGGCACGTGTGATGAGTTGAAGCGTGACCAAATAAGTTGAGGGTGATGTGATCAGTTGACAACGACGGTGAAAATACAAAGCACTGCAACTGTAATAAATGTGGGCTCCGAGTTTTTGGGTTCGGAGATAAGTAGGGGTCCAAGATAAGACAAGACAAGACATAAAGTAGTAAAAGTTTCAAAAGAGTGAAAATTCCAAAACAAACATTGTTTATATCTCGTTACGGGGGTTTAAAAGAAATTTTCTAAAAAATTTAATTTAACATTTATGATTTATTTGGGCCAAGACGAAAACAAGTAAAGTAAAAGTAAAGCTCAAAAGAAGTGTTAAAAAGGCATGAATGTATAAAAGTAAAGCTTAAATGTGCGGTTGAATTACTTGGTCATCAAGCGGTTTCGAAGTTTTGGTGTCAAAAAGGCATGTATAAAAAAATAATTTTGAACTATAGAGTCTAAAGTAAGGTAAATATAAAATTACCCAAAATAGTTTTTAGGTATAGAGGGGACAAATCCTTGATGACGACTAATTGTGGATAAGATGAAACATGGCTGCTCAACTCATCAAGTGCACGATTTTTGAAAAACAGTCAGAGAAATTAATTTCCCTTCTTAATTTTTGTTTTCTTTTACTTCTTTTTGGTTTTTTTTCTAAGTTATTTTTTTAATACTAATTACACATTAAATTATATATTATACAGATATTATAAATATAACACTAATATTTATAATCAGATATATATAATTAAAATTTATATTATTATAATAATTTTATAAAGTACATGTTCAGATATATGACCCTTAAATATGAGAGATGTCTCTACTTACAATAATTTTATGAAATATATACTCAGACATATGACTCTTAAATATAAAAATATCTCTACTCTACTGGCATTTTGCAAAGAAAAAATACTTGTTAATTAATTTCACACAATTAATTTTATTTAATTAAGGGAGATTAGACTTGTAAATTAATTTTACAAGTCAATAATTGAGGAAGCCACTTAGACTTTAGTCTAATGGTGGACTCTTACTCTCAAAATTAAGAAAGACTTTGAGAATAGAAATTCGAATCTTCATAGACTTAATCTCCCTTAATTAAATAAAATTAATTGAGTTAGAGTAAGAGTCTACTATTAGACTAAAGTCTAAGTGGCTTCCTCAATTATTGAGTTAGAGTAATTGCTCTATTTAATCTAAATCTACAAACGATTATTTTCTATTTAAATATGAATTTATGGTGTTTATGGTTGTTTTTATTGTTTATGTTTATTATTTTCTTTTTAGATTAAAAGTCTCTTTCTCTCTCTATATATAATTATTCTCATGCATGAACATTCGTATTTTTTTATATATGAACATACTTTAAAATTACAAGATTTTAAAAAGTTAATTTTAACTCTTTATAAAAACTTAACAATCGCTCCATAGATGCCACATTATTTGTAATGGAATTTAATATAAAAAAATTTTAATGTCTATTATTATTTATAAGTTATTGAATTTACTGAGAGTGTATTATAATAAAATTATTGTGAATCAGTCGTTGACAACCTCTCAGAAATGTTTATTACTCCCTTCATATTAAAAAAAATGAATAGCTGTGAATAATCCAAGTGAAATTTGTTAAAAATGTGATTTGATTTGTGGGATGTTGTAGTAGCAACCAGCAACAGAATGAGAAAAATATGCAAAAGAGATTGACAAATGAGAGAGACAGACAAATGAAAAATGAAACGTCTAGAGTAATGAGAAAATGACAAAAGAATTGTCAGTTAGGATTAGAGTTTCGGCCATTTGGGGTCCATGACGAAGCCCTTCTGCTCCGGCCTGCCTCCCTGCACAAACTTTCAACTTATTTTATTGCTTTTATTTTTATTATTATAAATTTTAATTTTAATTTTTTTTAAAACGTATATGCATTTGTCAATTTTAAAAAACTGGTATCACATAAACTTGTAAATATGGGAAAAATTTAGGGAAATAATTATGAAGACCCAATTTTTTAAAATATTGGATTAGTTACTAATTCATGATCTAGTATGCTTAGAATGAAAACTTCATTCTTGATTCTATGAGAATTTTTTTTGAAAGTCTTTCATTTGCTTCTCTCCGATGGAAGTTTTATTTTATTTTTTTCATAATATATCCTAATTTTTGGAAAAAATTTCTTTTGATAATCAATTCAAATTTTTATTAAAAATATATACTTTGTTATATTTAATATCTTATAACAAACCTATTGTGTTCACTGGAGAGAAAAACTCATGATTAGCTTTTCGAAAAATTTCTAAACGAAGACAAAATTAACAATTTTGATAAAATATCTTAGTCAATTGCTTCTAGATTTAAAGGAATTCCTATCACTCTAGCAAATAAATGAAATAGAACTAATACAAATATAATAAATAATACTATCTGATTCGGAAGGATAACAAAAAGTCTTGACAGCACCAAAAGAAAAAAAAATATTAATAAAGGGTGTATTTGTTACATTACTAATAATGAAACATTTTAGAGTTACAAAAATAGTTATTAAATTATTAACAGCACATAAAGATATTTCTATTAGAGTAGTTGTTAATAGGAATAACAAAAAACTCTTTTATGACCATTTTTGTATATTCAATGTATTTTATAGATAGAGGAATACATATAGTTGAACATAATATAATAAGAAATTGGTTATCAAATGATTGAAAGATGGGGAATAATTTACTTATGATACTTATTTAACATTTATAAAAAAATATTTTATTAATTATGAATTCAATATATACTATTTAACAGAAAGATAGATATTCCTTACTTATTATCAATAATCACTTATTCACAAACTTAACATGGAGCTAATAGTTTTCATTTTGCATCTCATGGAAAACCCTTTTCATAAATTCAATAATTTGATTAGTGAGTTTCTAAAAAATTTGAGATTATTTAAATGTGTATAATAGTTTAATTATTGATTTTGCTAATTATTTCTTACTGAATAACAGTCACAATAGGTCCTTAAATAAAATTATGAATGCCATTTAACAAAGTTGGTAAAATCTGTTACGTGGTAACAATAGATTTGGGATTTGAATCCCACTCAAATGGATGGGAACAAGATAAAATTGCCGTTGGGCTATAATAGAGATAGTAATAAAAATGTGCTCATAAAAAATTACATTGACAATTATGATTTTGTAAAACACTAAGGGAGACTGATATTGCCTCTTATTTAAAGTAAAACAGCACGTGGGGCCACAAAATGTGAGGTCTTATGACAATGAAATGAGCACAACCACATTCGATTAAAAACTTTATTTAAAAAAGAAAATAAAATTGGCCAATTCAACACTTTGTTTATATATATATATATATATTATAAAAAAATTTGGGCACATTGTTTTTTCGGTACTTGCTCTCTGTTCTTTCTGTTTCTCTCTCACTTGTCTTCCGCAGATACCCAAAAAAGGAAAAAAAAAATTAAAAAGCAAAAAACAAATTGGTGACAAATTTCATCTCAATACATTCTTTCATCCCAAAAATCTCAACTTTATTTATTTATTTATATTTTAGTTTCTCACCTGATTGTCAACTCACCAAGTAAGTTTTTTTTTTCCTTATTTATTGTTTAAGCTTTTTTTTTTTCATCTTGTATAGCTCACACTTTTTGTTTATTGTTATCATTATTATTACTTTTAAATAATTTTTTTACTCATCAGATACATTTGGGAAAGTTTTAATTTTGATCGGTTGTGGGTTTTGATTTTGATTTGGTGGGTAATTTTCTTTTGCTTACATTTCAAGCATTGATTTGGTTTCATGCAAAGTGAAAAGTAAGTTCATTATTTGATCTTAATGTTGTGTTTGTGTGATCTTTTTGCATTTGGGTTTAGAGTTTTGAGACTTTTGATCAATGGAGGCTCTACTTTCACCGTTTGCTTTTGCATGCAGGAGATATTCACATTTTGTTTTCATTATTTTCTTTGCTAATTATTTCATTCATGTAGTCTGCTTCTGCTCAAGTTACATTTTTTCTGGTTCAATTTTAGATTTAGCGAATGTTGCTTTCTTGGTCTGATTTAATTTTTGGGTTCCTCAGGTTAAGGTTCATGTTCTTGTCGTGTCTAGAATATTATATTTTCCCCCTTTTTTAGGTCCAAAAAAATAATAACAATAGTAATTCACATTGAATGAATGTATTTTAAGCTGTGTACTTCGATGAGGTTGTTTCTGAGATTTTATTTTAAAATTTTTGCTTAGTTTCTTTTTATTTTTGTTTTGAGTTCTGTCTGTAGATTTTGAAGAGAATATCTGATATTATGAACTGCATGTTTGTGATGGCCTAACTTTGAGCTGCTTATTTCAGGTTCTGAATTTGGGGCTGAGTTTGAAGATTTGGTTTAGTGAATTTAGGGCCAAATTTTGGTCCTATAGATGTCATTGCAGAGGTTGGAGTTTGAGATTTTGTAATGAGTACCTTAGGTGAATGTTGATGAAGGGGATGCAGATGATGGGGTCTCAAGGTGATGGTAGTAGTAACGGCAAACAGTCTCAGTTTCAGCCATTGGCACGGCAAAATTCTATGTATAGTCTCACGCTCGATGAGGTTCAAAATCAGCTGGGTGACTTGGGGAAACCACTTTGCAGCATGAACCTTGATGAGCTTTTAAAGAATGTTTGGACGGCAGAGGCTAACCAGTCAATGTGTGTGGAAATAGAGGGCACAACATTGGCTGATCAAACTTCCTTGCAACATCAAGCTAGCCTGTCGTTAACTAGTGCCCTGAGTAAGAAGACAGTTGACGAAGTTTGGAGAGATATCCAGCAAAGCAAGAATAGTGGGGAAAAGAAGCCCCGGGATCGGCAACCTACACTTGGAGAGATGACTTTAGAGGATTTCTTGGTGAAAGCAGGGATTGTAGCTGAGGCATCTTCTGATAAAAAAAGTGATGGTCCAGTTGTTGGTGTTGATCAAAATGTTGTACCACAGTTTCCACAACAAGGTCCGTGGATGCAGTACGCACATCCACAATATCAGCATTCACAACAAAGTATGATGGGAGTTTATATGCCAGGCCAGCCAATACCGCAGCCAATGAACATGGTGACTGGTGCAGTAATGGATGTTTCATTCCCAGAGAGTCAGGTGGCCTTAACTTCACCTTCAATGGGAACACTATCAGATCCTCAATCACTTGGAAGGAAAAGAGGTGCCTCAGAAGATATGATTGAGAAGACTGTTGAGAGGAGGCAAAAGAGGATGATAAAGAACCGGGAATCTGCTGCTCGTTCACGAGCAAGGAAGCAGGTTGGCTTTCAGTTATTATAGTTGTTAAGATACACAATTACAGTTTGTTTGACTTTTACCTTCGGCGCATTCATGTTTTCTCATTCTCTTCTAATCGTAAAGGCTACCTTGATCAGGCTTACACAAATGAACTGGAGCATAAAGTTTCTCGTCTGGAAGAGGAAAATGAAAGGCTAAGGAAGCAGAAGGTAGGATTTCTCATTCTCTTCATGTTGTTTTGCATTGTTGTTTCAGATCTGGTGGTTTTATTATTTAACTAAAAGTGAGAGCTATGATTATTGGCCGTGCATTAAATTTCTCGTTAATCTGTTTAATTTGTATGATTGTATCAAGTATCAAACACCCATGTGGTGAGGGTAGTATGATTCTGAAGATTGTCTATATCGTTTGTTTGGTAGCTAGACAATTATAAGATGAATGAAGCTGAAGATAATTTTTTTACACAAATTTAAAAGGCATGCGCACTCTGTTTAGGAGGGATTGTGTAATCTGGGAATGATAGCCTGTTGTTTCTTGGTCTTTCATTTTAATAGCTTCCATTGACTCTTACTCTATTATACTTTCACTGGTAGAGAAAATTGATATTTATTTTCTTTTACCTTAGTCTTAATTTTTCTAATGTTTCTTTTCACTGCCCTTCAATTTGTCCTACCTCTCTGAAATAAACAGAAAATCACAGTGCTCTTGTGAGATGATTCTTGTGAAAGAACTTATTATGTTCATTTTCATAGTTCTCATACTGTTGCACTCCTGAATTTGAAACACATTTAAATTCGTATCAATGTATATGTGTGCAGTGAAAACTGCTACTGTGCTTAATTTATTTTTGTGGTTCTCAATTGAAATTTCTGAAGAGTTATTTCTGTACAGGAAATAAGTGGACATTCATTGTTTCTTGAAATCTGCAATTTGTTTAGATAATGACTATTGTAAATTGAATTTGGCATGAATTTTCTGTCAGAATTTAGGTATGCGTATTTTGTAGCATGAGAAATTTTTAAATTTCTCTGGTTTGCTCATGATTAAATCAATAAGTTTAAGTGTTAAATAAAAATGATTTAGGTCAACCTTCAATTCTGCTAACTTCAGTAGCTGGCTTACCTTTCTAGTCTTACACAACATATCTCACAGTAAGTGACTAACAGCTTCCTGCTTAAAAATATAATCACTTTCAGTTGATGCTACGTTGCTTTGGTGGTTAATTTATTTTCATTTGATGTTTATCTTTGTAAATCAGTATTGTTGGAGATGTGACTTAGAAGTATTAAGCAGCCATTCGCCTTAAATTTTGCAGGAGTAGGTCTATTCTCCTTTTCTTCTAAGAGTTGGTGCTACAAAAGATTATTGTTTTTGCTGTTGTAACAGCTGTATTATGACCTCAACGTAGCGTTTGCATCCCAACCCTGCTCTCCTTTTGTACCTTGATCCTTCCTTTTATCCGAGCAGGATTCTGATTTTCCATGATACTTGTGGTATGAAAGATGAAAAACAGACTGAACAAAGAAAGTCATCCCAGTAGGAAATTCAGGGTTAGGCTCAGAATAAATAAAAAATAGGTGAATAGCAATTGAGATGTGTCACACGGCCATTGGCATCATACATTCTTGGTTCTTACACTCTCATTCTATGTCCCTACAGGGATGGCCACTAAGAGTCCATGAAATGGGGCACGTTGGGGGCTTGGGAGTGGAATTAAGATTTTGTGTCTGTATTTGGAGTTGGTGACTGTGGAAAGCTTGAATAACAAAATAAAAACTTGATTGAGTGTGCATCAAGTGAGAAGTGGACAAAATTGAATCAATCATACACTTCAAAAATTGCATTAAATTAGTTATCTTTTCATGCTTCTTTGTACAGTGTTTGTTACATCTGCACAAGCCTTGGTTTGGAAACTTTTGTTTTTATAGCCACCAGAAATAATGCCTACAGTGTCTTATGATTTATGTGCGATGTAGTTCTTTTTAAGTGTAGTCTGTTTCTAAATATTATTTCGACTGTATTAAAATTAAACATGCTACCACCAGCAACTTATTAAGTATAATGATCATTGTAAATGGAAGCTAACAAACTGGTATTATCAAATGTCTTATTT
Organism: Aegle marmelos; assembly: GCA_030449875.1. Lineage (NCBI taxonomy): Eukaryota > Viridiplantae > Streptophyta > Magnoliopsida > Sapindales > Rutaceae > Aegle > Aegle marmelos. The sequence goes on from JASUUL010000023.1 coordinate 16,637,605, forward strand.
TACTGACGTAAAGTGTGGAAAACGAAGTTTGTAGAATGGAGGGAGAGAGAGCCACAGCCAGTGAGTTTAATTTTGACAAACTTAGTCTTTAATACTTTGCTCATTGGTCATTGATGCAACATCTTGGTATGGAAATAAAAAATATTGCCCCCTAAAAAGAGTTTGTGGACCTTGGTTCACTTTTATAATATCTATTCCTTTTTAATTTTCTATAAAAGTTTCTCTGTTGTCTATCAAAAAAGACAAAAAAAATGGTCTTCTAAAGAATTTCCATTGTGTCCAGTTGTGGCTTTCCTTGATTTGCTATCTTTCAGATGCCTTATAAATCTACCCCAAAGTTTGTTAATGTTGAAATAAGTGTATCCCATTTCTTTGTCAAAATGCATTCTCTAAAAGTGCCTCAAAACTGTGTTTTAATTTGTTTTCTCCTTAATGTTTTGAGTCCGAAGTCCATTTCCATTTTTGTAATCTTCTTTATGATTATAGAACACTAATTTTCAGTCCGTTAACCCATCTATGGTTAACTGATCTTCTCTATTGTTAATTGGGTTCGACCCACTTAGTACACCAAAACTGGTTTCTTCGGAGGATTAGAGTTTAATACTATTTTTGCCTTTTTAGCACTTCTACCCAGGCGGCTATAGCTTTTCTTTTTCATTTAACAATTACTTGTACAAATTCTTTGAATAATGATCAATTTGATTAAATTTTCTATTTCCACAAAATAGTCTTGCTGCCATACATAAATAGTGCAGGGAATTACACTAACTTTTTGTTACTCTCAACAAGTTCACCATACATTGTGTGAAACCTACTTTCCTCCTAGGTTTATTGTAAAGCCCTCAGCATACCTGGACTTTGGGCAAGACCTGTTATCGTCGTACATCTGTGCTTCCCGTAATAACTGACTCTTACGCCATTTTGACCCACCGTGGCTGTCTGTGACTTTATTTATTGTGCATTTATACTCTATTAGGGTGATCCACACTCATCATTGATTCAAAAAACATTTCTACTGGCTTTACATACTCATTGTGTTTTGTAAAGGGGAAATTCCTTCATGAAGTCTGTTCTGTTAGTTCAGACTTTGGAATTGCCCTATGCTTTGCATCTCTAACTTGCAGCATCACTCATTTTTCTTATAAATCTTCAGTTGGACTGCGTAATGTATGATATAGCGTGTTTAATTCCATGACTTTGGCTTGTAACCAGACAAAAATACGCTGTTTGTTGTTAGCCTCATTTGTCGTTAGCCTCGTTTGACATTTGGACACACCATTTACCAAATTTATAAGTTTAGGGTGCCTTCAGTTCCGTCAGGCTTGAGAGATTGGTGCATTTTTTATCATTTTTTGTAGCTCTTCTAGAATTCCATCTCCTTTCAGTAGCTGTTACAGTCAGTCCATTCTGTTGTGCTCCTATTTTTCCCTTTGACAGAATTTTGTTCTTGTTCATATGAATAAAATAGCCATTATTAACAGAACGTAATCTGAAAGCTGGGTTTATTGTCAGCTGCTCTTTGTTCTAGCGTTAATGCCCGTTTGAATTCCTGCCTTTATAAATGTAAGAAATTTTGTGTGCCTAATAATTTCATTTGTTGATTTGATACTCTTGTGCATAGTTAACCATGTGATGACATTGCCATGACTAAACTGATTGGATATTATTTAGTATCATATGGACTCTATAAATCAAAAGCTATATCATGGCTTAAGATATGTCTTGATTTTGGCAATCAAGAGTAGAAAATTGAAGTGTTTGATCCATCTGAATTTTGCATATACTTCCCCTCTTCGATTATTCAGTATTAAATGATATATTTTTAACTTTTGATTCTTGTCTGACTTTCAGGAGCTGGAGAAGATGTTCAGTGCTCCAACACCTCAGCCAAAGTATCAACTTCGGAGAACATCATCATCGCCATTCTGATAGTCTCTCTATCTGAAAGTTTTGTAGATATGACGATGTTTCCTTGAGCTTATTTTGAGGGTGAAAGTTAAACATGTCCTATATGAATGGATCTTTTAGAGGCAGCTGTCTATTGCTTCTGCTGCTAATGGACTGCTTCTTGTTCTTGTGATTACTTCTCCGTGATATCAGTTGCATTGGAACTTTCATGGTACTTAGTCGCCATTGTCACCAATGATTTGCCAAAAAAACTGTGTAGTTGAGTTCTTACATAATGTTCAGTATATAGTTTCCTTCTGTCGCAATCACCAATATTTCAAGTTCAATGATGCAGGCTTCATTGATGTCTAATTTTCTAAGATTCTAGTCTTAGCACTCTCTGCATTTTGAGCAAGAAAGGATTCTCGGAAGTTACAAATCTACTCCTAATGAGTAATCCAAATCCATCCAGATATGAAATTCAAGTCAAGGGACGTAATCACATCCAAACATCAAAGTTCACTCGTTAAGCAAAGGGACCAGAAGATTCATTCCATCAGCACAATGTTCAAAACGGTCTAGTGCAGCAGCAGCTAAAACCTTTGCTGTTCAAAATTTTAACTCAAGACATTACTCTTAAGTGCTTATAGAAAGAACAAAAAAGACCAACAAGCCAAAAGACTAATGTAACGTTTTAATTTTTTTTTTTTTTTGAACTTTTGGATATTTCTATCTATGTCGTAACATATGTCTGTCATGTCTATCTCTATCTTTCCTGCTGCAGATTTTAAAGTCATGCCTTTAGCAGAAGAACATAGAATTGCACACGTCTTTATGCAGTAGGGGCAGTTCGGGAAGGGGGACACTACCGGCGGATGTCACACTATTGTGACTCGAGGATGTGTCGGACATTTCATCCAACTTGATGAATTGCGACATCTGAGCAGCAGCCAGGTGGGCGTAGCAGATTGGTGCAACTACAGGATCACACAAAATAAAACATTCAAGAGCTTTAGGAGAATCTAGAGAAGTAACTTCAATTAAGACATGCAGACAACAAGAACAAAAGGAAAGGAAATCTGAGTTGAATTACAATAATAACTTTCTACGAAAAGAATTCTAGTCAGAAAGAGTATCTATAGTTTTCTTTTTGCTATCATTATTAGAAAGAAGAAAAAGGAATAGAAAAATAAAAGAGATCAAAATTTGTGCAGTTTTTTTAGGTCATTTCATAGACAAGCAATGTGCTTCTTTTCCAGCATTCTACTGTTACAAGGTCATGAGGTTGCATTAATTTTGCCGCCACTTCCTCGGAACCAAAACAAATAAAAGAGAGTAAATATATTTACCTACAGATATGGCTGTGGTGCTTCTTTGGTACCTGCATAATTTAGACACCAAAAATTACTATTGAACAAAAAAGCACAGTAGGCGGCATAAAATGCGCCTTTATGGCATTGATGAAACAGAGAAAAAAACTATATACACTCACACATAAGATAAAGAATGAACAAGCTCCTGCAAATGATCTGCTGAAAAACCAATCTCATCGTGCAGAACATGATAATGTGTAGGTCGCGATGTGCCCTAATTGAAAACAATAGAACGTTAATTATAAAAGCCAACTGAAAACACCTACATCATCAGGTCACAGCAGAAAGAAGTAAGCCTATATCGCCTTCCAGATAATTCTGAAAATCATGGATCCTCCTTATAATATTAGTTTTCCATTTCTATAACCATTTATTATTTCAATTATCGCAAAGGCTGAGAGAATGCAATACTCACAATCATCCCTGCATGAGCACACAAGTAGAAGTCATTGTTCCTTGGATGACAGACTCCTTTGTCAATAACAGTACCTGCACAAAAATAACCAAAAAGGAAAAATGCTTCATGTTCAGTAAATCATTGAGGGGATCTTTAACAAACAATTATTATTATTATTATTATTTTTTAAGAGTTGGTAAAGAAATTTACCAGGTGGAACATTTTCAGGACGTCCACTCTGGAAAAACTTAGTGTGATGATTCTTTTGAGCAACAATCACGGTGAACTTAGGAGACCATTTCTCATCAAGGAATTTGCAGGCCTGAATTCATTAAAACTCTCATTATCACATATAGCGAGTATCTCTTAGAAAATAAAGCAATGAGCTTCTGTGATTACCTCAATGATTTGGTCGAATTCTATGTTCAAGACCTGGTTAAACTGCGACTCACTTACTCCATCCCTGAAATGAATAGACTCAACCAATAAGTGATGAAGTACATGAACATGCTCAAGACTAGAGTGTTGTCGTAAAATGACATGTATTTTACATCTAGATGTTTTCAGTCAATTACTGTATTCAATGATTTTTATGACATTAATTTAAGCAAGTTTCTTGACTGCAAAAGCTACGCATACAGAGATTAGGAATAAGCTGCTGCTATGTGGCGATCAAAACAACATTATAGCGAACTTCATATTCACAAAATCACATAATTATCTTCATCACCAAGACTTGAAAAACTTCAATTTGTAAAAAGGTACAGCTTAATGTATTCAATCTACACGAATGAAAATATCTTACTCAATATAATGATTCTACTACCCTAATTCGTCCAATCATTAATCAAAGGAAGCCATAACTAAGAAACAGAAGTGTTGGAAAGCTACCGGAAAATGATTATATTTTCAGGCTTCCTTTTCCCTGAAGTTGAATAAAAGTCAACAAATAACTCCCTGCAATCAGAGAACACAATGATATATTCTGAACAAGTTGTGAACCAGAATGGAAGATCATTATTATATTCATGATCTACGAGAAGACATATAAAATGGATTAAACTTGAAATCAGTTGCTCTTGCAAACATGCAATTCAGCATGTTAATTTTGTCTCTTCACCTGATGATGCCATAGTCCTTAGTTTCAGATTCAGGCTTAAAGAGATTAGCAATCATTTCAACTCTTGGTGATTGAGTCCGTACTGAAGCTCTATAACGAGAAATTGATGGCCACTGCCTGGAACTAACCACCTTAAAATTTCGAATATCAAAAGGAAGAAAACATCAGATAGCAATCTAGAATTGTGGATTGGTCTCTTCTCAAAGATAGTTAAGCTTTCAGAAAGGAAACCAATCATTTAAAACACAACCAATATAAACAATGTTCAAGGAAAATCGATTATACTGCAGCAATAGATGGCAAGTCTGAACGACCAGGAGAGCCATGTGAAACATCCATCCCTAGAATCATGGTTACTGGCTTAGATACCAAGGGAATTGAACGAGAATGCTCAACTGTCAACAAGGAATTCATTCCTCCAAGCTGTAGAACAGGGAAAAAAAAGTCAACAAATGGTAAGTTCAAGGCATGAAAAAACAAATGTAGAGGAAGAAAACTAGAAGTGTTCACAGAATTTAGAGGAGTTCACCTTGGCATTTATCTTCAGGAGGACATTTGTTATGTATTGGTCATTTACTTTTGTGGGTGCAATGCATTGTGTTACAATGCCAAACTCTGAAAGATTTTTCCTTTTCCAGGGACCTTAAATTTGAACAAGTTATTACAAATTAAAATATGAGGACTACCGGAATAGTAGAGAAGAAACTTAAACCAGAAAAAGGAAGCCAAGTAGCCAACCATAAATGTCGGAGTTCTTCCTCTCAGGAAGAATACACAGTAGAAATTGTGGTGGGTCTGATAGTTTTTTCTTGATAATTCCAAACATTTCCTCAACTCTAATTGGTGCGGCCTCGCGCCTAAAGTGATTACTCTCCTCGAAAACTTCTTGTGGATTATTTATGTACTACAAGCCAAAGAATTAAGAAATAAGCATCAACCGAGTTTTGAAAGGATTTCACAATGTAGTTTGACAAAACACTCACCATTCCTTTCATTTCTGCGCATCTGATCAGATTATTACACAAAGAGCGTATATCACAACGAGCAGAGAAGTTTACAATAGCCCACCGTTCAATCTGCACCGGTTGCACTAATTTCTGTAGAAATATGTTAAATTGACATTAGAAAAGGTTTGTGTCATCAACACCAAAAACAGTAAATAAGGACAGAGAAAAATCAATACCTTGTTGTTGAAATTCCATCTTCCACCACGAGGAAAGAAGTCTTCTCCATTACCCACTTTCAACTGCAGCATAACATCAACAAACAGGAATACTAGCAACACATAATCTTTACAGTAAGTGATTTCAGACAGTGATAATGATGACAGAGGTAAAAATACATGGAAAAGAGGACTTTGTGCTTACTCTAGGGGCCGGTAAGGTTCGACCTTCAACCTGGGTAAATTGACTACCAATTGAAATACCGAAAGAACGAAGCATTTGGTCAGCACCATAATTGTTTCTCCTCATCGCCTGTAAGAAGAAAGATGTTAAAATCAGAGAAAATAGCAGAAATGCATGAATTATATCAATATATAGGAATCAAACCTACTTCAGTCAAAACCCCCATCCTTTCTTGGGGCTTTTGCCTTGATTTCTCCACAAGTGAAGCCCTCTGCTGATTGGACAATGTCTTTGTATAGCGTTGCAATGATACCAATGTGCAAAGCTATACATGGCAGAAACAGAATATACAAAAGATACAGTCAACGTCATAAACAAAAAGAACCTTTAAGATCTAAATTCTGACCTCTAGAGGAATGTAAGATGCTCGTTTTGGTTTCCCAACATTGATGCATGGGAAATCAGCCGAATACTCCAACTTTATATGGCGATTGTTAACGAAGTATTCATAGACAGTTATTTCAATAGCATCACTATCCCCATTACGTCCAATCTTCTGTTTCAAAGAAAACCTGGGAGAGTAGAAGTCACATTCTTAGTATGCAAATAACAGAGTGATTTCTTGTGTAATGCAACAAAATCACGGAGTGAAAGACAAGATAAAGAACGTAAAAAAAACTAAGATAAAGAACATAAGAAAGAACTAACTTTTGCTGATTGCAAGGTAAGTCACTGAGTCCAGTGATTCTGTACTCAGTGTTAGAGTGATTAGTCTTTATCCTCAGATTTTTCAGCATCCTCTTAGCCTGGTGTCAAATTCAAGCAAGGGTCTAAAACAAGAGAAATTTTCTTGAAATATATGTATACATGGATGGTGAACTGTGAACCATACCTTGTTCCAGTCAATCTGACGAGGCTCTCTAACATTTTGATTTGCAAGAAGGAAGTTCACCACTGGGCCAGGTTTAACTATCATTGTGGTGGATACATCTGCATGGCACAAAGACAATTATCAACACAAGACAATTGATTACTTAAACCAGAGGTAATAAATAATATAAGAGGATTGCAAAAGCAACTAACCCATGTTTAAAGATAGACCACTCTGCGTAGCACGGAAGCTTGAATGGAAACCCCTACATCCCATTACACCACCTCCTAGGTCGGCGAAATTTCTCGGATTATTGTGGAAAAAAGACTGCCGGACAAGGAGACAACCCCTGCACATGAGAAGAAAACAATAACGTAATCCTGTGTTGAGTTGAGCAACATTGTTTCTTAAGCCTAGGCAATTCACAACACCAAACTTATCACTCACTGGTTTGCTGCATTCTGCCTCAGTATGATGTCCAAAACTCTCATAGCTTCTCGAAAATGCTCTGATTCCTGACCCCGCAGTGCATTTGCAATTGCTTGCATTGGGATTTTAGCAGCATAACTAATTTCAACCTTGATTACTTTCGACCTGGACTGACGCCTCATCCTTTTCCTATCACCCTCACTCGGGCTGCCATCACCTCCTGGGCTGTCACTCCGTGCAGTTCTGTAAATAAGAAACCTCTCTGTCAGTAACTGATAATTGAGTAAATCTAAAAGCATATCAATGTACCCATATATACCTATTCGAAGAGAGATCTTCCACCACAATCGTGAACTCAAGCTTCTTACGTTGAAAAGAGCCAAGAGTGAACAAGCTCTTCTCCCCATCGTAAGCAAAGTGCTTACCATCAAGCTCATGACCATAGGTCTCCTGAACTTTGTCAAGAATTTTTCTCCCAATGCCTTTCCCATCAACAGGATGACCATCTTCATAAAACAGAGCAACCTGTAACAGTAAATCAATCACAAAAATATGTACAAGATCATTCTATTAGCAACAGAAGCGGACAGTAAAAACCAATGACTAAATCATATCATGATAATGAGCACCAAGAGATTACACTGTAATGGCAAAAGTAACCCTCTGTCTGGCGCATTCTAACTTCGAAATGATTCGTTAGAAGAGTCATAGGCGTCCCTTTAGTCCCATGATTTCGCCTTGCCATTGGAAGGCGTTTTGGGGTCGGAGCCGCTACCTTCCCAGACTGAATAGGCACAACATTTGGAGGGATAATGGGCGGTGGCGGCGGCAAGTATTCGGATTCCTTAGTACTTGGAGATCCCATTTTCAAAAAACCTGTACAGACATCACAGAATTGAAAAACAATTAGTCGTTTAAGTTTATTATCTCTTTCATAAAAGAACAAAAAGCACAAAGAATCAAAGAGCTTGAGATACGCTCAATGGACTCAACTAAAAACTCTTTTAGAATAAAGGATACTACTTTAGCTAAAAAAACAGGATATAAAACGAGCAAAACAAGAATTTTGAAAACTCTAGTAGAAAACCGGAAACACTGAATACAAATAGTTGTTTTCAGAAAATACTTGGACGTGAAAACAATGAAAAAATGCTTTCAAAAATACAAGGACCAAAAAACAGATCAAAATATCACAGCAAGGCATGAGGGGGGAAAAAAAAAAAGGTCCAAAGACTCAGCAACACATGAACAAAACAATAGCAGCACTCTCCAAACAAGCGGAAACAGAGGAAAACACATGCAACGCTTATGTTACAAACACTGGCAACACTTTTTGAGAAAGCTTAAAAGCACATGAACGAAAACAGAGGAAACAATGGCAACCCTTCTAATAAGCACTTAAAAGAAAACGCGTACGGCCACCATGTAACTTTTACTTAAAACAAGTTTTCTGAAACCATTGAGAGAGAGAGAGAGAGAGAGAGACTATCAGAACGCAACGGGCAAGCAAGCAGAAAAAACAAAAACACACACATAACAAAACCGAAAAGAAAAACGAAACCACATGTAGAAAACACTCAACAACAACCAAAAACAGAGGAAAAACACATGCAACACTTTCGGTAAACACTTTTGGGAAGGAGAAGACACTCAACACTCAAAAAAAAATTCTAAGAGGAAATAAAACCAGTGAAAAGAAAAAGCAGAGGAAAACTATGGTAACAGTGAATACTCTGAAAACGCTTTAGAAAAACACTGGCAACAGATAAAACAGAAAGAAAATTTTTGGAAAAAAAAAACACGTGAAACCAACATTAAGCTCATGAAAGAAAGGGGGGAAAAACACTCGAGCGTACAAACTAACATGAGAAAGCAACACCAAGCTCTCAAAAAACAGAGAAACAAAACCCACATTGTCACTACTCACTAGCAAAACAAAAAAAAAAAAAAAAAAGAGAGAACGTAAGTGAGCGAACGAATATACCCCTTGAGAGTTTTAGGTCAAATCAAAGCCAACGTTTTTTTTTTTTTGGGAATTTTCCTTGTTCTTTCTTTTCTTTTCTTTTCTTTTCTTTTCTCCTTAGAGAGAGAGAGAGAGAGAGAGAGAGAGAGGAAAGCAAAAACTAAAGCCTAAAGGGAGATCAGTAGAGACGACGACTCTGAGCCTTCTCTTCTTCTCATAATAGTAATGCAATTGCAAGCAAACGTACGGAAGTAGAGGGGTTTTATTATTTATGATTTCGTCCCTTCAATTTCTCATTATCTGCACTTGTTAGACTAATTCCGATTTTGTCTCCTTTTGTTTTTGTTTTGTGCGTCATATTCGTTTACTTAATAATGTTTATAAAATACTCTTATCACTACTAATGCGAATTAAATTTTACTACCTAAATAATACATAATTATTAACCCATTCAACAAATAGGATTCTTGCTGTTGGTTTTATTATTTTCTGTTCAATAACGTGGGCTATCATGTTGCACTTAAATTAGATATGATTTCTTTTTAGGTTTTATGAAATTGTTGTTGTTTTACAACATTATCAAAGGCTTTAGTTTTATTAAAAATTGTTGAAAAATCAGTTTACAATACTGTAAAACCCAAATCCACAAATCTCAAAACGTAGACATTCATAATTTAAAATTATTGATATCTCATTGGAGAAGAACAATATATATATATATATATATTGAAATACTTCAATGAAGGTTCAAAATCTGTATATATAGAGAGGATAATCTTAAGAGTTCTGAGATCTTGAATTGGTAAAATTAGACAATTTCAGTTTTTGTGTTTTTTGTTTTCCACTTTGATCAAATTTATATAATTTTTCGTCATATTCTTTGTATTTTTTTTTTTAAAGAATTTGTACTTTGTAGAGATAATTAACTCTTTGCTTTAAGTGGTGCGTATCTTCTTGCCTTATTATTAAGGTTGAGACTACAAGTCTCCCCATATGTTGTGAGCATGAAGTTTTTTCTTACCTCACTTCGGGAGTTATTTTGGGTTAGATTTTTAGACTAGACTTCAACTAAACTACATTGAGACAAGTCTGAACAAATTTATGATATATTTATTATAATCCATTTTTAATACATTTAGTAATATAATATTTTAAAAAAAAGCTTAGATTTTGAGTTACATCATAATACATGGTTTACTAGGGAAAAAAAAGAAAAAAATATTTATGAATACTTTGTTTATTGTAATACCAACATATTGACACAAGGGTGAAGACGGTGCAAACCAAAATTTTGACTTTATAGAAGACAAAAATTCTATTCTCTCCTTCCACGTCGATGAACAATTCACAAATGGAGTTAGTTGAAGTAAGAAAATGAAAGCTTGACATCGTCGATTCTCTCTATTTGAATAGTTGGAAGGTTAGATTGAATAAAAAATTTAGGTTTTAGGTTCCGCCAACATGTTTCTCTAATACCTTATATAAGATTAAAGTTGTGATGGTGTAAATTTTACTTGTTTGCAATGTAAAGTTTCCGATGTTTAATCGAGAGTGGGCAAACCCAAAAAAAAAAAAAAAATCATAACATTGAACTCAATAGGGATTTGAAAATATGGCTTCGTTCAGTGTAGGCCAAGTCCATGAATGAGAGATGAAAAGAACAAAGGAGGAAAGATGGAAGGCATACTTGCTACTTAGGGGAAATTTTTTTGAAAGGCTGTGCGGTCGCTTTCTTTCCATTTAATTTCCAATTTTACTCTTGACATATGAGTAAAATTAGTGGGATTTTTCCAATTTGAAAGGAGTTAAAAATCAGAGGGATGCGATTAGCCAATAACACAATTTTCCCATATAGTGAACGGCAAGAAATGACAATGACACAAGGACATCTTTTCTTTCTTTTCTTTTATTTTTTTCCCCCTAATTTTGTCGTGAAAGATAAGTTCTTCTACATTTAGGCTTCGTTTGTTATAACTTTTCAAATAAAACTTATTTAAATAAAGATTTTATTAGTAGAGTTTTTATAAATAGAGTTTTTACTCAAAAAATTTTAATTATTTGATTGTCCATAAGAGTTTTTATTAAAAATTTATGAAATTACTTTAATAGATAAGTTTTATAAAGTTATGTTATGAAAAGAATAAAATAAAATTATTAAATAAGTAGAGGATATTTTAAATATTTTAATATTTAAAAATTTTTTTCAAACTCTACTCCAAAAGTTCAAAATTTAATCTTTGATAGTAGAGTCAATAACTTTTTTAAACTTACAAAGTCCTACTAGAAAAATAACTAAACAACAATAAAAATTATAATAAGAGTTTATTTGATTAAATAAGCACTTATGACCATTAAATAAGTTGACCAAATAAGCATTTAGACTTAATCGAGTTATCTTCAAATGATTTTCTTTAATTGATCATTTGTATTTGGATCTCGATAGAAGTGAATAATTTCCCAAAAAAAAAAAAAATCAACTTGGACTCTGAATTTTTTTCCCTAAAAAAGAAAATAACGAATGTTCCAAATTTACCCTTGCTCAGTTGTGAAATTGGGAATTGTTATCCTAAATAGAGCTATGAGTTGGTAGTTAAAAAAAAAAAAGGAATCATATTGAAGAATGTAAAGCCAAAAATGGACACAAGGAAGGATAGGTACTATGAGCTGGGAAAAGGAATTCCAAATCCTATAAGTTGTCATTGTCGGATGCTTGAACAAAGCAAGATAGGCCGTAAATTGCAAAAACCTACGACAAGTCGTACATTGCATCTGCAGCGACTTTTCAGCTACGCCTGTGCATCTGCGGCATTTCAGAAGTCAGAGAGGTGACAGTTTTTGCTTTTGCTTGGTTTCGTTTCGTTTTGTCTTGTATCAGCTTTATCTTGTGAACCCTATCTTACCGTAAAATAAGACTGTTATTTTTTATTTTTACTGTTTTTATTTTAAGATTTTAACTCAAAGATGTGAACATAACCTTGACGTTGATTATTTATGATACAATAGTTCAATGAATCTCTTTGTTAAGGATATAGAGAAATTACGTGCTATTGCATGTGTATGTAGCATCAGTGTTACAATTATTTATCATTTCAAGTCTTTAGTTTTGTTAGGATTTTATTGTTGCATTATGGTGTATTAATCATCATGAAAAAAAGTATTTGAGATGTTTTATCTAGCCTGTGTGATTGACGAAGTATTCAGAGGTTCTAATTTGCGGTGATTACTTCATAGCAAGTAAATCAAGTGATTATGGAATCTTGGACTGTTTATGGAAGGAATCATAGAAGCAGTAGAAGTCAGAAACCCTAGCCTTTGAAGCGGTCTTATCTTAGTCTATCTATATTCTTAAAACACTATTTGATGATTGATCTCGTTAGGATTAATAAGGCTGTCTGCTGTGTTGAAATCTTAAATTAAACGTGTGTTTTTTTTTTTTTTGGCTGAACATTTAAAAAGTGAAGAAAATCAATCAACCCTTCATTTTCATGTTGTGTTTTCACATTTAACAAAAAAATTCAGCACAGGTCGAACATTTTACATTATTGAAGTACAAGAATAAGAATGCAGTTGGAGGCGAAACCAAAAGAAAAAGAGTGTCAAATCTGCATCATCGCATCATTGTAATTTGCATTTTTAATACTCCTTGATCATGTTTAATCTGCATATAATTTTTGTTACAATAACAACAATACTTTTATCGTGCAGGGGTCCAATGGATACTTATAAAGGGTACTATATCCTACAAACGGGATACTTGAAGATGTTCCGGTTTGGTTGACTTTCTCACCAATTATATGTGCCTTAACTATGTCCAATGTAAATAACTTGATCAATAACATTAATATAAAATTTATATTCATATCAAATATCATTTTCATTTCATCAAGTAAATGAATTTAGGTTTTCCATCTAAATCATACAAGGAAGACAAAATAATTTCCAGGCGGTACAACAATGGTTTTTACAAGCTATAGCAAATAATGAAACCTGAACTAACAATTTCCTTTCACTATAAAATCCCTTCTATATACAAAGATTTGACTGCAAATAAAACACCCTTCAAAATTGATTACACTCAAAAGACAAATACTATTGGACACAGGAAACTTTAGTTATTTGTAATGACTACTATGTCAGGTAACTAGGATGTGTTAGTACCATTTTATCTGAATCAACAATTACTAACTGTACATTTAGTATAATTAACGAGTTGGGGACTTCCTGGGGGAGGCAAGAACTTTAACGTGAATGGAAAGTTGAACCTTGTGGTTTTTTCTTGAGAGTGAGGACTGACCAATGATTTGAATACTGGGATAAGATGGGAGGAATTATTCCTTGATACTGAATTTTTCAGCAATGATGGGACGTACATCATCAGCAGCAGCCAATGTCTCTAAAAAGGGAAGTAACGAGATTAAAGCACGGTCTGACGGATCATCAAACCAACTCTTGATAGGAATACCATTATTCACTTGCAAGCGAAACACCTGTACAATTTGAAAAAAAAATAAAGGTGACTAATTCTTCAGTATCATCAGCAGTTTATCAAATTTAATATATATTATATCACAGTTGCAATGATGACCGAGTCCCAACTCGTACTGCTGGTTGACCTTTTTTTCCTTTTATGGAAGTGAAAGCCCCAAATCCACAAGTTTCCATGTGAAAATGAAAATAATAAGCCCAAAATAGAAACCAAAATATGCATCAATGCCAAACTATGGAAAACTTCTCCAGGGTCGTTTATCTAGAGGTTGACTAATTCACGCAAAATGTAAATGTAGAACCTATCCCTAACACAACTCCCTAAAACCATCAGGTAAAATTAGAGATGGTGAATAACCTAAAATGACAACAATGGCTGACAATACAGACATTTCAAATAAAGATTTGTTCAATCTGATTTTTTAACAGATAATCTACAAATATCAATCCTGGGTCTTTCTTGATGGTAAATGACAAAGTCCAAAACTTTGAAATAGAACATGGAAAACCAAAAAACAAAAAACATAGACAGATACCTGTGGGGAATTGTCAATTATAGCAATTCTTGCCAGGTCAACTCCCAAAATAGTCAGATCCTTGGCATAGCTACCATCAGAAAATATGCATGATTCCCGGTATGCACGTCGAGCAATAAGCGCTCTGTCAGGATCCAGTATATCCAGCAGCTTTTCTGCATAAACGCTTTCACTGGCCGTAAAAACAATGATTTCAAACATCTCTGCCACTCTCTCCAAAAATGTCCGAAGGAAGGGCCTTTGCCTTACATATACAGTATGCTCTTTCATGTTGAAGAAAACTTGGAAGGTGAAGTCCGCATTATCACAGGGTTCCGTACTTGAGTGGACAAGTGTTTCTACAAAAATTGCAGCCAAGTATGAACAACTTCGCAAGGATTTAAAATGAACACACTTTTGTTACATGGGAAAAACATAAATAAATAAAGCTTCTCACATTGGAACCCAATATTCAGTAAGATTGAACTAACATCCAGATAATAAGGCTTCACTCAAACCTAATTGGCTTTAGGATTCTTTCATACAAAATGTTCATCGTCAACTAACAGAGATTATTTCAGGAAAGGTGCAAAACATGCAAGGGAAACATAAATTACCAACATTTTAGTTAAGCAACCAAAGTGAAGTTACAAAGTACTTTAGATGCTAAAAACCTTAACTGTGAGTAATTAACTGCATTTAATGATAAGATAAGACACTTAATCACAAGAGCATCAAGCCATAGGGCCATTTTACACATTGTGAGGTCTTACAATTAGTTTCCCTCAAATGGATCATTGATTTAACATAATAGAAAGGGTATTAACAGAATTTATTATGATGGCACTGAAAGGTTGTCAACAAACTCCAACACTGTGAAGTAAACAATCCAATTAAAATAACATAAGTGAAAATCAATATGCGCTTAAATCTGGGATGAAATAACAAACAAGCAATCCTCTTCTTACCATCCAGATCAAGAACTAAGGTGACAGGCTTCCTTTCAGTTTCCTTGGGCACTAATGCCGGCAACATATCAGGATCCATGTCTGATAGGTCCAAAAAATTTCTAATGAACAAGTGCGGGTCAAAGTCTACTTCATCTAAATCAACATTGCCAGAGTTAACATCAACTTCCTGATCACAGGGTTGGCTCACTAGAGAAGACAGGGAATAATCAGAATTTTTGGCAAGCTCTTCACATGATCTAGCAGAATTCAAATCCAGCATCTCTGCTTTTTCCTCAAGGGCAGGCAACTTCATAGATTCCTCAGTCATATCAAGCATCAAATTTTGCCCAACATAACCTGAGTTAGTGAAGAGATTATCATTTAGAATATCATGAAGTCCACTAATACCATTGAGTACAGAAACATTCACGTCTGAAATATAGTAATCCAGAACATCAGAGGTGTGACAACCAGATGACTCGCTGGTCCAATTGTCATAGTCATCAGCTCTCATATCTGGAACAGCAGGACCACCCTCATATCCTAACACAATATGCGATAAAGGAAAGCATAACTAACATTAGGGAAAAAGCACAATGTCATGAACTTCTTTATGCAACAAAAACCAAAATGAAAAGACCAAAGAAAAGATCTATGAAAAATGTATCCTGCTGCCTGATATTTATGATGAGACCACAAGGGTTTCAAATTTAAGACTACTCAATAGTAAGTCACTTAACATTTCATCACATTAACTCATTTCAGCAGTTGTAGTAACTATAATAAAACTTTTTTCAGTGATAGTAATTATAGCAAACTTGAACAGTAAACCATTGTTTTTTGATTAAGAATGCTGGACAAAAAATGGTTCTGGAAACTCTCAAAATCAGATGAAACCACCACTATCCAAAATAAAAGCCAACAAAAGACTATGACATTTACTTAGTATAATTCTAAATGGTACCTTCATCATCTCGAGCAATTGATTCGAAATGAGTGCCATTGTCATCCGAGACATGAGAACTTATCACTTCAAAATTTGTGGGACATGCAGGATGTGGAGAATCCTGCAGAATAAATCATTCGAGCAGAATTAAATAGCTGAAGGACTACATATGCAAATGCTTCAACTAATTACATCAATAAAATGGGTCTATGAACAAACTTCTTTATGGATAGGATTTTGACTCAAAAAAAAAAAAAGAGAAAAATTAAAATAAAAAAGAAGAATTATTGTAGGAGAATCTGATGCCAAAAATTTCACTGAAAACCTAGCAATCTCATTGCTCATCAGAATGGAGAGAGGCATCATCCGCCAGGCTTAGGGGTTGACACTACCGGCCATAATCATTTATGTAAATTTTACTCTGGTAGGGCAGCACTGGAATCAATGGAGCCAATTACCAAAATTAGTTGAAAAGAATTAAGCAAGAAAAAATGTGATCATTTATTCTCATTTTATGATTCTTCCACTAAACAAAACCACAAAATGAAAGGAGAAATTACTTTATGAGAATAGAATGTAGTTGTAATTCAGCCTGGTGTCCTCCACTTAAAGTTCTGCAACTGTCACATCTTTGACAGGCCAGAAAATCTTTATTACAGGCATCAAGGACAAAACACACTCAAACTAGAAATTTCTCATTGTCAGGAATCTTCAAGGTATATTAAATGTGTATGTTTAGGCAACTTTACTTTTAACCCAATTTTCATTGCAAGTTTATAACCTTTTCTACAAGGAAATGTAAATGTTTGAGCTGGTTCGTTTAAATCATTAATAATAACTCTACTATGCTTTCATGATGCATTGGTTGAATCCCATACTTGCCTGTTTATGATTTAATCAACTATAGATACTGTTTGATTGAAAAAGAGCATGAAATAGAGGGATGAAAGTGAGAATGAAAGGCAGCAATTATAAAAATTTTGTAGTAGGGGTGAAAGCAACATACAGGTGTATGACAATATGGTCCTTACCATTTTTTTAACAGTTACAGGATCTTCAGCAGATGAAAGCCATTTTTGAAATGCAGGATATTCTCCATCATGCCGTGTTTTACAGTGACTGGTCTCATTACGTCCATATTTTTTTGCAGACAACGCAACTTCGCCAGAGTCTGTAATATGCAGGTTAAATCAAATAGTCAGAAATTCATTTGAAACTACGATGCACTAATCTCAACGAGATTGCAATATGATTTTTATCTTATTCTAGCTATTGCAGCGTCATATATCAGATCTTTAAGCTTACCATTATTACAATTCTGAACTGATGTATCCAATGCTGCTGTTTCACAACACAACCGCACAAGGGAACAAGACTCCTTGGATATCTTCCTCGACTTCTGAGTAACATGCAGACAACTTACTTCCTTAATGCAAGTTGCACTTGCCTTTGCTTTCATTTTAAGAGCTGGCATTGGATCTATGATGTTTGAAGAATACTTCAAATTCAGTTTAAAATAAAAGGCCAAACACAGTCCCTGTTCGGACAGGAATAAAGCACATGAGTTGAAAACTTTTGAATATTCACAAGACACAAATTAAAAAAAAAAAAAAGTCACTTATGCATTCTTAAATACAGTTTTACATAGGGAAGTAACTACATATTGATGGTTCAGCATTATAAGGAGGAAACTCTAAACACGTGCGGCAAAAAAAATTCTCAGATATACCAAACAATTGAATCTTAATTCTCTCTCTTTTCAAAGTCTAACATCAGTCCAACAGTAGACTGCGATTTCAGATTTCTATTATTATCAAAGGCCAAGTACATCTAGCATCAAGCGAAGGTATCATAGGCCACAGAATATATAAATATAAATATAAATATATATATATATATATATATTTTTTTTTTTTTTAATTTCTATTTCATTTCTTCAGGTTTTCTCATAGAAAAAGAAATAAAAATTAAAATAGCACTTATTGTATATATTACATTAACTCCACAATATGAGATTTTTTTTTAATTACCTATTAAACATCCTAAAAGATCACTGAAACAAAATGCAATCTTAAAGATCTGAAATCCTACAATCAGTTTTCAACGTGAAAGCTTGTAGTCAAATGCATAAATTTGGGCATAATTCAAGTATTAAAAAGGCTTGATTTATATCAAGAACAGTTGTAACCGAGACTACACTGAATTCGATACGACAGCGTATTCAATAAAGACAGGTTCTTGGAAAAAGAGAACCACAGGTAAGATATGTAAGTAATATCAAATCACCGTAACTTCAATAAAAAATGACAATTAGCTCGTAAATTAAAAATAAAAAAATTCGCAAAAAGAATATTGAGATACCTGTACCGTGCGGATAGCTTCAGCTGAGAGACCTTCTCTCTCTCTCTCTATCTCAATCTCAATCTTAGTGATGAGACAGAAGAGGGAGAAAGGTCGGCACGAGAGGATTTGGAGCTTTGATCGTTGGATTCAATTTTTATATTTCAAGAGGAAGGAGAAAGTGGACGTTAACGAAGCGGGGTCCAACGGTCACTGTTACTTACGGCGTCAGTTGTGTGCGGGTGATTCTGTGACACGTGTATGATCAAGATCCACCTCAGCATATTTTTTTATTTACCCCTGAGTAAATAATGCTTCTGCTGGCTGTTCTCCCCACGTGGCATTCGCGTATCGGATGGACGTTTTTTGGCGCTTGTGTTTGGATTACGCTTGCGAAACGAGGGAAAGAGCTCTATTCTTGTAACCAAACACCGACTATAATTTTGATACCCTCGGCCCCCCAACATTTTTTTGATTTTCTTTAATTACGATCATACCCTTTAGATGACATGATCATTTTATCAATTGAATATCATTAACTCTTTACCCGACGTAATAAAAAGAAATTTTTTATTTTAATTTAAATTAAGTATTCTCAATTACTTATTAAATTTTTATAAAAAGTCAAGAATTTTTAGTAAATAAAAAATTTAATTTATTAAATTGAAGTGAGTGTCTTTGTTTCTTTATCAACTTAATTAAAAAAATTTTATTTTAATTTAAATTAAATATTCTCGATTAATTATCAAACTTTCATAAAAAATAAAAAATTATTGTTAAATAAAGATCGGACAAAGTTAAATTAGGATTGAGTGTCATTGATTCTTTACTTAATTTATATAAAAAAGTTGAGAATTCTCTAAATAGTTTTTTGTTTTAATTAAAGTCAAGTATTTATTAATTATTTACTCTACTAACATAAAAAAATTAAGAATTTATATTAAATTAATAATTATTTATGATTCGGTTGAAATTAAGTATTTTTAACAATTTATCAAATTTTGAAGATATAAGTTCAGTTTTGTGAAGATTTAATTGAGCTTATTTTTATACTTTCTTTGTTTTTGTTGGTATATATGAGTATAACTAAAGAGTATTATAATTTAAGACACGTAATGGATATTGTGGAGGAAACATGGTATCTCCTGACAATTCCCCCTCAACAAGTTCCGTCACACAGTATTGCCCGCCATTGTCGCCCAACTCTCAAAATATTTATTGTTCGTTTCAATATGGATATTTCCCACCGGCTCATGAATTCAAATCCTTCATTAGACATGCTTATTTGTAGACCCTTTATTTTTCTAATCAAAAACACAAAAAAAAAGTTGTTAAAAAAACGTTCGAACCGCAAAATTAAAAAAAAATAAGTAACAAAAGTGAAACAAACTAAAGCATTTTCTACCGGTATTCAGTAATAAGCCCTTAAAAATGAATAGTATGGCCGCAAATTAAATTATGAAATCATACTGACAAGCAAAATTAAACGATTTAAATTTATCTGTGAGACAATATTTTAATAAAAGTTGCATATTTGTTAATCAGTATTTTAAGGTCTGTCGTTATAAATTAATCACGGCTGTCAGATGTTTGTATTGTAGTTCTCTTGTGGCCTCTTGACCTCCTTCTAGAACTTGAAAGGAGCTTTTATGGTGACTGGAGAAAACTAATTATTGGAAGGGTAAATTGGTAATAAGGGGGTTTATTGATAAAGTAATATGATGTTAAGTATTTTTGTGGGGGTGTAATTACAAATGGGTTGCTATTACAAAGCAAAAAAGGGGAGTATCTCACCCTAAAATAAATGGATAGGGGATAGATAGGGTTGGCAAAGTCTGAGAGTTAGATCATTGAAGGAAAAATATAATATTATATTTATTAAATTGAAATTGGAATGAATTAGAATTGAAATAAACATGAATGTGAATGAGTTGGAATGAGAATAAAGAATAGAAATAAAAAAAAGTTGTTTACTTAAATTGTAAGAATCGAAATCGGGATGAACTGGATTGCATTAATGTGTTTATTTTGTCGTAGGATCAGAATCAATTAAATTGTAATAAATTACTAAAAAATACTTAATGAATTATTGTAATAATTGATATTTTATATTTTAATTATAGTGATTATTTATTAAAAAATTATAATTATTAAAATATTATTATTAATAATTAATAATTAATAATAATATATTAACTATTGTAATTATTTATTCAAAAACTATAATTATTAATATATTTTTATAGATAATGCATTAATATATTAATTAATAATAATATTATTAATTAATTAATAATAATAATATATGAATTAATCGTAATAATTATATTAACGATTATTATGATAGTATATTAATTAATTAAATAATTATAGTAACAAGGTATATTAATTATTATCATTATTTATTCAGAAACTATAATTATTAATATATTTTTATTAATAAGGTATTAATATATTAATTAATCATTAAATATTAATTAATTAATAATATATGAATTAATTATAATAATGATTAATAACAATAAAAATATATGAATTAATTATAATAGTTACATTAATGATTATTATGATAATATATTAATTAATTAATTATAACAATAACATATTAATTATTTTGATTATTTATTTAGAAATCATAATTATTAATATATTTTTATTAATAATTTATTAATATATTAATTAATCATAATTATATTAATTAATTAATTAATAATGTATGAATTAATTATAATAATTATATTACTAATTATTATAAAAGAATATTAATTAATTATAATAATAAAAATATTAAATATTGTGATTATTTATTCAAAAAGTATAATTATTGATATATTTTTTAATAATGTATTAATATTTTAATTAATAGTAATAATTATATTTATTAATAATAATATGTGAATGAATGAATTAATAATAATAATATATTAATTATTGTGATTATTTATTCAAAAACTATAATTATAAATATATTCTTGTTGATAAGGTATTAAAATATTAACAATTGTAATAATTATATTAATTAATTAATAATAATATATTAAATAATTAGAATAATTATATTAAGTATTATTGTTATTATTTTATAATATTATATTAATTAATTAATTATAATTATAAAAATATATTAATTTAAAGGAGGATATTTTTGAAATATTAAAAGATTATTAAGGGCAAAATGAGAACTTTAAGGAATGACAGATTGATTTCCACCTTTCTCCATGGGAATCAATCTATCATTTCTCATTCTCAAATAATAGTGAGCCTCATCATTCTAATTTCAATTTCAATTCTTACTCTATTTTTATGAAATAAATGCTATCAATTATTCTGATTTCGGATTTCAATTTCCCAATTCAGGAAGTAAACGCACCATAAGTGTTGGGCTTAGACTTAGCTCGTTGCTGGCAAGGATCAAATTTAGTCGGGCTTCAATTTTTCTTTATTTTTTAATTTTTAAATTATTATAAATTTGAAATAAGTTAATAATCAATCAGTTATTATAATTATTAATGAATTAAAAAATAAATATTTTAAAATGAAATAATAAGTAAAGAAAATAAAGTAAATAAAAGATTAAGAATTTAATTTTTTAATATCGAATTCTCTAATTCAATTATCCTCTAATATAATTAACACTTAAAAAAAGAATTATAGATATTATAAGTTTAGGTTCTTTATTAAGTTTTCTTAATTTTTTATTATTTTAAATTTTAAATTTTTTATTTTAATTTATAATTTTTTAAAAATAGACAGCTTAGACTTGGCTTGAGCTAGGGTTAGCCTAAGCCCAAGCCCAAGCCCAAGCCCATATTATCATTAAGAAGGCTAAGCTCTTCAAAAGCACGTCCAAACTACTTCAGCGGGGCCTGATTTTTCTATTAATTATGAAATAAATTTATAATAAAATAAAATAAAGTAAAATTAAAAATAATAATCTAATATATAATAGAATAATAGTCCAATATACAATATATTTATAACACAATGTAATAAATAAAAAATATAATATAAAAAATTGATTTAATGATTTAGTGATTTAAATCTATTTTTATTTATAAATTAAAAGTCTAGGCTTTTTCTCTGCCTTTAACTAATTCCAATCTATGTGAACTTTATATTTTCAGCTTATATTCAGGACCAATCTATACAGGTGGGGGCTCCAGACCTATCGGCCTAGGCTAGTTGAGCCCGAGCTTTTTTGCTAGTTTTAGCCTGGACATTTTTTTCCCTTAAACTCTTGTCAAGGCCCTTCATGTGGAGTTCTAAGGTAAAGCCTATGAGAATAGGTCGGGTTAGCCTAGGCTGGGGTTAGCCTGAATTTTTTTGCCATCCTTAGGAATAAAATAAATTATCATGGAATTCCTTTATTGGAACATGTAGCATTATTAGGTTTTACTTCAGGACAAGTATCCATTGACTACCAAATGCTTTGTACTTTGTCAAAAATATATCAATTTTTTTCCTTAAACTTTTTGCTTGAAGTTTACTTATTTTGCCTTGAATGTAAAAAGATTACATATTCCTAACTAAATGAAAAATATAAATTTTATTTTGCAGTTGTTGGGAACAATAACAGCTACGAAATTAGTTATATATATTCATCAAAACCTGTTAATTTAAAGATATAAAATCAACAAAATAAATACTCTAGCTAATTTATAATTCATTTCCAATATAAATCAAGAATCTTTACTTATATAATCCATCCCAAATAACATACCTTTAATAACAACAAAAAATCACTCACAAAAATAGCACAGTTATCCAAAATGCATTTAAAATAACCATCAAATCGGTTATAGGGAACTTAGAATTTACAGTTTATTTCCATTAATTCAATATAACAAATTCTTAAAGCATTCAAAGTAACAATCAATAAACATTCTTTTTATATTTAGGAGTAAAATAGTTATTTTATAAATATTTTGTTAAATCCTTTAGCAACATTAATGGAAACGTGGAGAAGTGATATGCTTTGTAATTCATAGCATATGGTTTTTCTAAAGATAATCCTTGTCCTTTAGCTTGTCTTGATGTTATTTTTTCATAATTGTTTGATTGGAAATTTAGCAAGTTTCGCCTAAGCCTTAGGTTTCATGTCACATTTAGGGTTAAGGTTGAAATGATATAAACAACTTGTTTTTATAAATTTTGATGTATATAGTGTTTGGTAAATTTGTTTTGAAAGCTACTTATTTCGTAAGTTTCTCTAATTGGACAGGATGCTGATAGGATGTGGCTTCGTATAAGCAGCTTATTAAATAAGCAATCAAAGTTCATACTATAACATTAATATTTTAATAAAAAAATAATTATATCTTATTTTTCATAATCTTAATATATAAACAAAATAGCTTAACCTTTTGTCTGTTTTGGTTATTATAAAATAAAATAACATCTTTTGTAATAAAATTTACCAAATGCTTGTACTTTACTTTTTAAACTTATAGTAATCACAACAAAATAAGTTACTAAACACTAAAATACTTTTTCAATCAATTACTTATTTTATCTACATAGTAAAGTAGCTTATTTTATCAACCATAATAATCCGAAACAAGCTCATAACACAATCTATTATGATGAATTAATGACCGCCTTTACCATTATTGGTTTTTCCTTATGATAAAGGGTGGAGTAAACTTTTGTTAGAGTGTGATTCTACGCTAGTTCATTTTTTAAAGTTAGTATTTCTTTTTAAGGGGCTTTATGGATCTAAGTTGGGATCAGTTTGATACTGAAATATTGTAAATTTTAAGGTATAACTACTATAACAAAAGAGACTACTACTATAAAATAAAAATTAATGATGTAAACAACTATAACTTTTAAATAATAATTTTAATAAAAAGAATAAACATAGTATAGATTTTTCACCATTAAATGTGGGATCAAATCAACTTAAATCTCAAGGCATAATAATTAATGTTAATAAAATATTTAATATTATAATTGTTAACTACAACCATATAATTTTAATGCCAAATAAAGACTTCGTTTCTTAGCAATAGATGGATGAATTTTTGATTTCCATATATAGGTCTTTTAAGTGATGAGCTTTGTTGATGTAAGAATTAAAGTGGCATGCTTAGATTCAATCAATGAGTATTGAATAAATTATGCAATTAAAACTCAAAACATTAAAGAGAGAATACCTAAAGGCAACAAAAAAAATATTTATATAAGTGGCTATAATCCTTAAGTCACACCTATCTCTTTATTCTTTCTAATATCTATCAATAAAGAGAGAATATAGGAAAAATTAAAGGATTTCTTTATGAGAATATGTTAATTTAAAAGATCAACTATATAACCCTAGTAAGCAATTTAGTGTTATGAATTCAAATACGCTTTTAAATAATTTTTTATTTTTTCTTGGTGATACAATATGAATAATCCTAGGTTATAGGCGATGGAATTGACCAAACGAATTTCTTGTTCTTAAAAGTGGTATCAAAGCATCTTCATATTGAATACTTAAGAATTGGATTTACTTTTGATTAATGACTTAACATTTGGCCTTCTTGAATCTAGTGTCATTGAATTTGAGAAGAAATTTTTGTTTACTAAATAAAATAAATTTAGAATTTTAGAAATTTAGTTTGGGAAAAATTCAATTTTTTTTTTTTAAATTGAGCTTTTGTGGTTTGCTTTAGTTGTTGCCATCACCAAAGCTATGGTTTTGGCAATTGAAATGTTCAGCTAGCAATCCTAAGAAGGGAAAATGAAGGCCAAGTGGTGGTCATGGTTGTTGCATAAGAAAATAAGAAAACCAAAAAAAAAAAAGGTGGTTGAACAATTCAAGCTCGGGGAAGTAGTGGCAATGCACCCTGCTAGTAGCAAGCAAGTAATAGCCACTAGGCCACAATAGATAAGCCAAAAGCGGTGGTCAAAGAATAGTAACAAAGAGAGAGAGAGAGAGAGAGAGAGAGAGAGAGAGAGAGAGAGAGAGAGAGAGAGGTGCAGCAGGAAGCCGTAGCTTGCAGGCCTTGTTAGATTTGGTAAAGCAAAAAGAGAAATGGTAGCCATGTCCACTGTATAAAGAAGAAAAGAATAGTAAAAAAAGAATTCTAGGTTTTCAAAATTCTGATGTCAATTTAAAATTGGTTAAATTCAACCTAAATTGGTGTAATCTAGAACCGGTTAATTGTATGAACCAATTAAAGTTTTATTGGTCAATAATTGATCAGTCAAACTGACACTTTGACCTAATTTTTTTATTTTTTAAGAAAATTTAGTACAATTTTAAATTTGGAAATTGGTATGTTTATATATATTTTAAGATAATTAATTGAGGTAAAATGTCACTAGCGTAATCTTTCTTATAGAAATTAATTTGTTTTAAAATACAAATAGTTATATTTATAAAGTTCTATAAATATTGATCGACCTAAAGGAAAGTTCATATTTAATAAAATTACATGCGCAGCTATGGTAATAAACACGCAATGATTTTTTAGTTTTACATAATATTGACCTAAAGGAAGATTCATTATTTGACATATTCTTACTATCAATGCTTAATTACTATATTAAATTACTATACTAAGATATCACTTATAAATTAATATTTTATTCAAAGATAGAATATGAATAGAGTGTTTGGTATTTTGAGATGGCATTTACTTTTATTTGAATTTATTTTTATTTTAAGAATTATCTAAGTTTTTGTTTGTTTGTTTGTTGTTCTCCGTTAAGTTATATCTATTACTAATATTACTGCAAATATCAATTCTATCTCTATGCTAAATTGCTCTTACTTCAAATTATGGCAAGAGAATCTCTTAATAGTTTTCATAGCCATGAATCTTGATTTTATGTTAAAGATTGATTCTTCTTAATCTCTTATGGATGAGAGTACCCCTAATGATTAAAAAAAAAAAGAAAGGTGAGAGAGACCAAATCACATGTATATTATAATCATGAACAAAGCTAATCTAAGAGTATTCAAGGGCTTAATAACTGAAAAAAAAACTATTGCTAAGGTGTTCATTGCACAGATTGAATAGAGGTTTGTTAAGAACAAAAAGATTGAAATTGGTATGCCCTTAACAGGTTTAATTTCAATAAGGTATATGTATTAAGGCAATGTAAGGGAGTACATAATGACAATGTCTTATCTTTCTTTTAAGTTAAGAGTACTTAAGTTCGAAATCTCTAATAACTTGCTAGTGCATCTGGTTTTAATATCCTTACTAGCATAATTTAACCAATCTAAAGTAAGCTATAATTGTCAGAAAGAGATTTAGTCTATGAATAAGTTCATATCATATTGTGTTTAAGAAGAAAATAAGTTGAAGAAAGATGAGGCAAAAAGTACTCTTGTAGTCTCTACCTCTAAATGAGCTTATATCACACTATGTTTAAGAAGATGATATGTTGAAAAAAGATAAGGCAAAAGGTGCTCTCTTTGTCTCTACTTCTAAGCATAAAGACAAGGACAAGAGAAAGAAGAAAGATAAGGAAGTTATAGCACCTTAAAAAAAACTATAAAAGAAACTAAGTAATTTAAAGGGTATTGGTTGGTTCTTCTATAGGGTTGGAGGGCATAATAAGAAGCATTGTACTAATTATTAGGCACTGCATGCTAAGAAAGGTATGTTTTTGTTTGGTTTATTTTGAAGTTAATTTAACTTTGGTATGTAGATGCATATAGTGGATAAAATCTAGTGCAACTACTCACATTAATGTGTCTATGTAGGTTGCTTGAGTTGCCAAAAATATAGTGATGATAAAAGATACATCTATATGGATGACAACAAGACGACTAAAGTTGAAGCAATAGAAAAATTTAAATTATTGTTAAAGACTGGATTTTATTTAGATCTTCATGAAATATTTATTGTTCCATCATTTGTATGGAATTTGTTTTTTATTTTTACTTTGGACAAATTTAGTTTTTCTTATTTATTTAGGAATGAAAAGTTTAGTTTATTTCATGATCCATAATTCTTTCATTGTAGCTCTTTGTCAGGTGATGATAATCTTTATATACTTGATACAATTACTTCATTTAATGAATCTCTATAATTAAGTATACAAAGTTTAAAGAAAAAATTAATCAATGAGAATTTGGCTGTATTATGGCACGAGTGGTTGAGTCATATCTCCAGATGAAAAGTAAATACACTTGTGTCAGAAAAGATTCTTAGCCTCTTGGATTTCACAGATTTTGACATATATGTTAATTGTATTAAAGGGTATAAACATAAAAGGAGATTTGAAGCTAATAGGACTTTATATATCTTAAAGCTTATACATATGAATATTTATGGGCTATTTTCTGTGGCTACTTGGAATGTTTAATAATATTTTATGATATTCATAGGTAATTTTTCTAGATATGACTAAATCTATCTTTTCCATAAAAATTCACAGTCTTTAGATATGTTAAAAAATTTTAATATTGAACTTGAGAACCAACTTGGTAAAATAATTAAAAGCATCATATTTGACTATGGCGGTGAATACTATGGTAGATATGATGGTTCAAGTGAACCACATCTAGGATCATTTGCTAAAGTTTTAGAGGAATGCAATATTATCCCATAGTATACTATGCTAGGTTAGCCCGCTATGAATGATATTATTAAAAGATGAAATAAGACGCTTAAAGACATTATAAGAAATATATTTTTTCATTCTACTTTATTAGAATTGCTCTAAAAAGAAGTATTTAGGACTGCAACGTATGTCTTTAATAGAATTTCAACTAAAACGACTGCTAAAATCTCTCACAAGCTTTCGATGAAAAGAAGCCTGGTTTAAAGCATTTGTATGTTTAGAAATGTCTAACTGAGGCAAAGTCTTATATGCTTAATAAGAAGAAATTAAACTTAAGGACATTGAGTTGTTATTTTATTAGATACTCAGAACAATCCAGTAGGTATAAGTTTTATGATTCCACAGCTAAGTAAATTTTTGAGTTTAGAAGATATTTTATTTTTTAAGGATGTCAAGTACTAGAAGTGGTTAGATTTTATGAATGAGGAGATGAAGTTTATGAAAGACAATGACGCATGAAATCTTATTCTATTGCTAAAAAGTGTGAAACTTATTAGTTACAAATGGATATTTAGACTGAGAGGAATTCAAAAGGAAATGTAAAGAAGTATAAGGCTTGTCTTGTCATAAAGTGCTTTATATAAAAAGAAGGCATTGACTATAAAGAAATTTTTTTATGGTTTTTGTCAAAAGAGTCTTTGTAGATCATAATAGCATTTATGGCACATTTTAATGTTGAGTTTTATCATATAGATATTAAGACAATGTTTTTTAGTGGCCATATTGATAAAATGATTTATATGGTATAACTAAAAAACTTTATGTTTAGAGGCCTAAAAAATATAATTTACTGACTTAAAAAAATTATCTATGGGCTCAAACAAGTATCTCAATAATGGTATTTTAAGTTTTATTAATGGTCATGTCATTTAATATCAAAATAAACTTTATCGATCATTGCATATACCATAAGTTCAATAGAGCAAGTATATTTTTTGGTTTTATATATTAATGACATTTTTTCTTATTAGTAGTGATTTAAGTTTATTGCACGATACTAGAAGATTTTTAGCAAAGAATTTTAAGATGAAAGATCTCAGTGATGCCACTTTTGTATGAGGCATGCAGGTACACCAAGATAACTCTCACGGTATTCTCAAATTATAGCAAAATAATTATATTAAAACATTATAAAAATATTTGACATGCAAGATTGTAAATCAGGTCATAGCCTATTGTTAAAAGAGGTAAGTTTAGTTTCAATAAGTACCTTCAGAATGATTTAAGAAAAAAATGCAGAAAATTCCATATACATTAACAATAGTAAGTATGATGTATGCTTAGGTTTGTGCTCAACTAGATATTGCGTACATTACAGAGATGTTGGGCAGATATTTAAAAACTCCAAGAATGGACCACTGGAAAGCAACCAAATGGGTTATGCGGTACCTGTAGAGAACAAAAAACTATATGCTTACATATTAAAGATTAGATTAACTTGATATTGTTGGGTATACTAATTTTGATTTTGTTAGCATAAAATCCACTTCAATTTACAAGACAATCTATTTACAGAATATGTCAGTGGAATTTTTTCAAGTAGCTATGTATAATAGATATATTGATAAATCACTTAAATTATTTTGTAACAATAAGTCAATAGTGCTGTATTCAAATAATAATAGGAGCTCGATGAGGTTGAAATATTTAGACGTCAAGTTCTTACTTGTTAAAGAAAGAGTTTAATGTTGATAGTTGTCTATAAAGCACATCAGTGTGAACTCTGTGATTACAGATCCACTTACTAAAGGATTGCCATTTAAGATGTTTCATAAGCATACTAATCGCATAAGTGTCACACTATTATAAAAATGACCATTACTAACACTTAGTTTTCTGACACTTTATAAAAAGTGTCAGTAATTATTTGCATATGCACTATTTTTTGCTTTTAACAAATAAGCATCATAAATGATTGATATTAATGTATCCGTAAATTAAATATCAGAAATCACTAACACTAAGGTATCAAAAGTCTTAAAAAAATCATTAGAATTTGTAAATCCTCAAAATCAAATCTTAGACTTCTAAAATTTAAAATGCTTACCTTTGGTCTATAAACAACCAAATCTATAGAACTAAGAGACAAATATTTTATTAAAAGATTAAAGAAAAAAATTAAAAAGCAAAATTCCTAATAAATCTGTTTCTCACATTTCATGTAACTGAATCAAAACTTACAAAAGAAAACTTAGAAAATCCCTAAATCTACCATGCTATTGATGCACTTGAAACCTCTCTTGTCACTATTGTCACTCGATTAGACACTGTTGTTGACTCCACACACCAAAGTCTGGTCTCTTTTTTTACCTTCATCTCTTTTCATCTTTCATGCACCAAAGTTTGAAATCCACTATTGTGGCTTATTATTTTGTGTCATTGCCAGTAAAAAATCCATTATCATTGTCACCCTTAGGCCATAATAGCTTCCAGCTATCATTAATACTCAGTCATTCATCATTAATATAATTTCTGAGCCCTTATGGTCATTGTTGTACTGCCTTAATCTCTACTATCGCTTTTGTACTACCTTAATAACTGTTCAAGATAAGTTCAATCTCATGACTGCCTTAATCTCTGCATTTTCATTGGTTTTCTTTTCATGCTCTACTTAATTTCTAATTGATTATAATTAAAATCTTATAAAGATTTATTTAAATAATTTTGTTATAATTATTATCTTGATGAGATCAATTTTTTTGAGTTATTTATAATGAAACTTTATTTTTCTTTCGATTATCTCCGATTTATTACTTATACATGTAATAGGATAGAATTTACTTATGACCCATATTGTCTATACTGATTTTGATGACGAATTGCTCTTTAACATGTAGTAGAATTACTATTGCAATTAGTCTTTGATTATTGACATGTTATTAGCATCTCTTAAAAGAAATATCTAGGTTATCCACAATGACTTTAAATTGAGAAATGGACTTAATTGAAAATGGCATGATGGATGAATAAAATTCATGAAGAAAAAAGTGAAGTGGAGGGTAAAAGCAGTATCATTAGGCATCTAGCAGCAATAGAGGCAAGTAGGTGGAGATGGTCATGATAGGTATTGTAATGTAATAAAGAAAAAAGAAGGTGACCATTGAGTGGGTTGTAGTTGTAGTTGCTGTTGCCCATTATAGAGTGAGAGAGACTCATGAACCTCTCATAATATTAACAAATATGCATACACATAAGCTATATGTTTGTCTATATATACTTAATTCATCTAGATTTGGATTGCTATGAAGGGCGGTATGAAAATTATGTTTGATTTTATTTTTCAATGGAAATTTCTAAAAGACTTTTGAAATTTCAAATAGGGAAGAGAGTTAAATGGTTATTTCTTTTTTTTTTTTACAATTTGGTTCTTCCCATGTAGAAATAAAAAGAATAATCAAATAACATGGCTTGATGGGTCTTTTTTCTTTTATAGGGCTCTTTATTTTAGTTAATGTTGAGTGACAGTTGGCAAAATAAGTTGTTTAAGAAAAATTTGATTAGGATTGTTCAAATTTTATAATTTTGCTATAGTTTTTGCCATGTAGTAGGAGAATTAGAGACTTTATAATGTGAAATGCCAATTACAAGATTATAGCGGAAGGTTAGCTTGTATTTAGTAGCAATAGTTTTACTAGAATAATAGAATTAGATGGAACTAAAGGTAATCTTTATTAGTAAAACTAGTAATTGTAGTCTCTAACTTCACTTGAGCAACATAGTTTATAGATAGTATTACTATTTTTTTAATTAAAACTTTAGCTTTTTTTTTTCTTTTTTTGTTGATAAATTTTAATTCATAAGTAGGTTGTAAAATTGAGCATTCTCGCTCTATAAATATGCTCTAAATATTTAAAAAAATATATGATGATTAAACAATATGAAGACCTTTTTTTTATTTAAGTCTTAATTTTTATTAGTTACTTCACTTACAATTTAGTTTGACTTAATAAAAAGCCATTAAGGCCCATCCTACTTGTTCATCTTCTGTATCACTTTCAAAACTTTTTTTAATTTAATTTTAAGATTTTATCTGAATTATTATTATAAGTGACTAATTATAAACCTTCGAAAACTTAATTTGATACTCATGTTCTTTTTTTCTCCTAAATAGTTGTGTGGTTGAATTATGTTAATTTAGGTGATGTATTTGAAATATTTATTATGTGAATTGTGTTGGAAGATTTGATATATTTAATATATTTGATTTTTCTTTTAATTATAAAAAAAACAGAAAAATATAATTATAATAAAAATATACTACTAACTAAAAACAACATAACATCACTAAATACTGACTCAATTTTAAATATTGATATGTAAATAATATCACTAATTATTTAAAGTATCATATTATTACGTTGGTGATACTATAGTAACACGAATTATTGACATGTAAATACTATCATTAAGTATTAACACCATAGTTAGTGCGTTCTGACTTGAGCACTACTGATATAATTAACATGTGTCAGTAAAAGTTATTATTTACACTAAATTGGTGTTAATAAAGCCCATTTTTCTAGTAGTGTTGTGTCATTAAAAGATTCAATTTTAGTTAAAATTTTTGATTTTGGATACTCTTATATTATAGACATTTTCAAGTGTTTCAGCTTATAGATATTGAAAGTTATTTTCTGAAAAATAAAATTTTTAGTTTATTTACACTTTGATTTTTTTTTGTATGATTTGATCTCGCTAAGGTTTAAGGTAGACTAGTTGGAAATAGGAATATTAAGATCACATTGCATCAAATTTTCATGCTACATATCCATATCATGATCCTTGTCATTCAGTTGTATTAGTATAGTGACCATTGATTAGTTGAGTTACGATAATTATTACAAAGGCCATTTTGATCCTATGTTAGTATGATTGGTGAATTAGATTGGGTATAGATATATTTTGGCAATGATAAGTAAGGTTGAGCTCATATAGTCTTTTTTACAAAGCATAATTATAGGTTACACATATAGCCTAAGTAAGAGATTATTAGATTTTTTAATCTAACATTATTGGAGCCTGAATTCAACATTGAGTTTATATATGAATAATTATATATTGTAGATTATCATGTAAGGATAGTCCCAATTAAAAGTGATCTTTTAAGTTTTTTGATAACTTAGGCTTTAATGTATCTATTGGGATATGAGCCTTTAATGTGTAGGGACTTAAAGGGTAATTTTTATTTTTATAATGAGCTGAAATAAGAATACTTAAAGACAATAGACAAAGTTATATTTATAAGTGGTCACGACCCCCAGGTCACACGTATCTTTCCATTCTTTTTAATATCTCATTTTCAGAGAGAGTGCGTAAAGAAAATTAAAGGATTCTCTAGAAGAATATGTTGATTTAGAATAGTAACAAAAAAACATTAGAGAACAATTTAGCAATATAGATTTAGGCATGTTTCTGCATCATTTGTTATTGATTCTTAATAATACAATGTGATTAATTGTCATTTCCTCATTGAATTAACATATACTCTTTCTCTCTTTCAAGTTTTCATATAGCCAAAAATAACTCTAGCACAAAAAATTTAAAGGAAAAGATAAATAAATGAGTCGCTTGATAATTTAACTTAAAAATGTAAAATGTATACTTAAAAGTTTAAAAAATTTATCACTAAATAAGATTTGGATCCTCTTTTAATCTAAACTTTCATAATGCTCATAGGAGATTTTAACATATGATAATTAAATAGTTTTATTAGAAGATTAAATCTACTCTTAATATTTCTTATTAAACATAAAAACTTATTGTCATGAACTTTTGGGATATCTATGTTGAATTTGATTAATTTTTGAAGTAGACTCTTTAATATTTGATATATCTTTTTTTTTCCAATTATTTAGTAACAAAATATAGGTCCACATGATTTTAATAGTAAAGATAAGGTTGATTGGTCTAGCTGTTGTGAAACCACTTTTATTCATATAATGCATGGCCGTGTTAAAAATGGCAATTTACAAACATCAACTTTCACTAAGAAAATTTGAACCACTATAAGTTATGGTTATTTGAACAATTCCAAAAAAGATTCAATATGGGGCAATTTAAGTCTAAGTTTAATAGGTTGTACAAAAAACATTGAGATTTTTCTGACTTAGTAGCTCATACTGGGTTTGGTTGATATTTTATTTAAAGTACAATTATAGCATCAGAAGCCATTCGAACTAAATATATTAAAATAAAGTCTATGCTTGTAGTATGTTGTGTAGTTTCATATGAAAATAAAATATTCTTTTTTGGTTTTATATACTTATTTGTTTTAATATAGAGAGTGCCTAGAATAAAGACAGATTGTAAAAAAGGATTAATGTACTTTCAAACTTTAAGGGAGATATTTAACACCATTATAGCTTTTGGCCATTTAAGTTTTTCCTTTAAACAAGTTTCATTCTCTCGAATAGGGATCTTGAATTGGAAGAAAATTTTCTTAGTTAGAGAGTTCATGTTGATATTGAGGATGATGTCAATTCAATGGAACCACTTTTTTATAGTAGGATATAAAAGGCCTCATCAACCAATTACAACTTCAATTGAGTGTGGTAAAAAATAAAAATAAAAAGAGTTTCATAGTTACTATAAAATGACTAATTTAGTGACGAATGCAAGATTGAAGATGGTTAAATGTAAAAGTATGGAGTCAAATTCTCAAAGTGTTGAAAAGTTGTCTATTTAAGAGTGTATTAGAACTTAGAAGAAATTGAGAGATGATGATAAAGATACATGCAACAAATTAATGGATAAGCTAGTGCTTAGTATTGAATGGAGGAAAGCTCTTGTCAGAGCATTCTTGAAAATATAAAAAGATATTGGTTAACTATTTTGTAGTACGTTCTTTAAAATGTAATGTGTTTAACTTGGTGCTGCTGGTTGTGAATTATGCGCCAATTTATTTTATGATTTGAAATTTATAGACTTTTATTTGTTGAACTTTATTTTATTTTTATGAGTTGAAATTTTGTTATGATTTTATTCATTTATTTGGTGTAATATTATTATATGGTGTATGAATTTGTAATCGCATGATCATTTTATTTTGATTTTTTGATCGATTATGGTATACTGAGATCTGATTTGTGATTTTTTTAATTAGAGTAAAAAAATGATTGAGAACAACAACAAAGATGATGATATTGAAAGTTCAACAAATATTGAAGAAGACGCTTTAGAGATAGCCATTGCTATAAAAATAATGAGAAACAACATGTTATTAAATGGCAAAGCTATATCGAACAATTTTTTGGTATTAAATTTGTTCAAGAGTTGTTAAATTGTGATCCTGATAAGATGTATAACATACTTCACATGGATAAAGAAGTCTTTCTTCGATAATGTTAATGCTTGAGCATTTACATTTATTAGAGCATGATAGACATATTTGTATCAAGGAGGCTGGGGAAATGTTCTTAGATATACTTTGTCTCATAACACCTTTGTGTGGGTGTATTTGACCATTTTTAACATTTAGTTGATACTATATTTACACACTTAAACACGTGTTAAGGGCTCTTTGTTGTTTGATAAAACACATTATAAAAGCAAAACCTTAAGGGTAAATGCCATACGGAGATTAAAAACGATCCATTTTTTTTTTCATGTTTTGAGGTAAGAAATTTAATACATGTTAACTCAATATTTATGTGACATTAAAATTTGGTTAATAAATTAATAATTAGTACATATTTTTATAAAAGCTCATTGTTGCAATTGATGGAACCCACATTGTTGCATGGTTGTTGGCATACTAACAGACATCGTAATGAGAGAAAGATGCTCAGGTGACTCGAAATATTATTTGTACATATTCTTTTAACATGATATTCACATTTATATATATGGGTTAGGAATGTACTGCTAATGACTCAAGGGTAGCCCACAAGGGCGTGGTCGGGCTGGTTGCAGTGCAGCTGTAGGCTTTACTAAGACCCGAGTTTGATTATTAAGTATGGTAAGGGGTAAAAAATTGTATTGAGAATTGCCCACTCCCTTTTACCTTTTTTTTAAAAAAGAAAAAAAATGACTTCAGGGTATTTATGAATGGCTTAAATAGACTAAAATGGGGGTTTTCATGGCCAGAAAAAGGTAAGAATATTATGAGATTGTATATATATATCTTCAATTTTTTTTAAATTAAGTCATGTTTTATTGTTTTCATATTTTAGGATATTACTACGTTGTGGACTCTAGATATATAAATATAAAAGGATTTTTTACACCACATAGAGATGAGACATACCATTTACTTGATTATGGAGGGCCAGGTCGAGCACCTGAAGTCCCTAAGAATTGTTTAATTACAGACATTTATCATTATGTAATATAATTGAATGATGCTTTGATGTTTTAAAAGCATAATTTTCAATTTTAAGAGATATACATAATTTATGTAAGCAACGTCTAATTCCAATTGTACGTTGCCTTTTACAGAATTTTATATGATGAGAAAATGTAAGTAATAGGTTATTTGAGGATTTTGATGTGCAAGATATGATTACTAATGAAGAAGGAGATACTAGCAGACCACTTACTAATATTGGTTTATCTCTAACAAGTGTTGTAGAAATAAATGCTACAATAAATAGAATTACTAATACTAGTAGGCCACTTACTTCCATGTGGCATGATTACGCACGTTATGTGTTGAGTGTTAGAAAGTGTATATTTATAAAGGAGAAAATCGTCATTTTACACTTTAAATCTCACTAACATTGCTACTTTTATTTATTTAAGTATTTTATTATTTAATTATATGTGTTTTATTATAATTGTGGATTTTATGTATTTTAGGGGTATCATAATCGTTTCACAATAAATGAGCGATCAGACAGCAAAACGGACGTCATATTTGGACTCAGAACGGTTGAAAATCTTAAGAAGAGCATTAAAGGAAAAAGTTACTGTTCACACATACGGTACTGTTCACGACACTGTTCATATATACGGACCGATGATGTGGCAACTACCTACGACGTGGCAGTATCTAATTGGACGAATTATGTGGATTGACTGCTTATGTGGCGTTGACCGATGACGTGGCGTTGACCGATGATGTGTCACGATCTTATTGAACTAAATTTCTTATGTACTGTAGATCGATGACGTGGCAGCATCTCAGTGGAGTAGAAATCAGGTGTACAGTACATGCGCTTACGTGGGATTATTTACTATTCAGGCGGCATTACTGTATAAATGTTGACTGTTGATGGTTGACTGTTGACTGTTGACTGATGACGTGGCGCAATCCTGAGCATCCGAATTGTTTTTAATCCAATGGTCACGATTCACTCAATGTATCTATAAAAAGGGGACTCTCCCCCTCTGATTGGACACCCTTGAATCCATTTTTAGGCTTAGATTTATGAAATTCCTTCTCCTTCTTGTAGTTTCTTTGTATTTTAATAAAATTCCCTTTTTATCCCTAGTTATAATATGAGTAGTTAATTTCTTTTGAGCTTGGGTTGAAGGTGAAATCTCAACATATTCCATGGGCTTAATTTGGTAAATTTACTTTCTCTTCCCCTTTAATATTTGTGGTTGTTTTGACTTTTCGTCGACAAATAATAATAGTCTTGTCTGAATTCTGACCCAGTTAAACCTAAGACCCTAGTACAAGGTTATTATTATTTGGCACGATAAGCCCTTGGCACCATACTTATTGGAGAGTGGTTCATGAGGTGTGGAATCCCCCCTTATGATTTAATTGGTATTAATATGGAATATTTAGCCCATGGAGTATGTTGATGCGGATCCGGATACCCAAGTGCTTTATTATAACAAGTTTCATTCTCAATTATTCCCGTCATTTTAATTCACAATTTAAGATAAAGTTACTATAATTTAATTGTTCCCATTAAAAGAAAATTAATTCGGCATATAATTAAAATCAACCTCCTCGTGGGATCGACACTCGTCACCATTAATCTATTCTACAATAGATTCGTGCGCTTGTGAGTTCAATAAAATTTACACAACATTATGCATGGTGTCTACCATGAAATTTTTTATAATTATTCTGTTTAAATCATGTCTTACAACATATATCTTCATGTCTTGTAACATATATCTTAACTATTGTATAAAAACAATGACAATGCAATTTTTTTTACTTAATGCTTATACTAAATTTTTATTTTTTGACATAGATATATTTATAATATTAATTTTGATGATAACAAATAATATGTATCATAGGTAAACAATGTTAGAGTCTTTAAAACTGGATAAATTTGATTATGGACAGAAACGGTTAACGATTTGTTGGAAAACAGGCTAACGGACAAATTCTAAAGAGGAATTTGTCTGTAAATGGTAAAACATTTATTGAAAACGGATAGCTGATATTTTTTTGTAGAGTCTTTGAAATAAAATTGTTAACCGTTTGTGGAAAATGGCTAGCCAATAAATTCCAAAGAGGAATTTGTGTGAAAATAGTAAACCATTTACTGGAAATGGATAGCTGATATTCTTTACAGAGTCTCTGGAATAAAATGATTAACTGTTTGTTGGAAAATGGCTAACCAATAAATTCTAGAGGGGAATTTGTCTGAAAATGGTAAACCATTTGCTGGAACTGGATAGCTGATTTTTTTTTTTTTTTTATGGACAAAAACTGCAAATCGACATCCGTTAATGGTGATCCAACATTCAAATTACTGCATAATTATTTTGTTTAAATTATTTATGGTATGTTTGTGCATGTATTAGTTAAACAATTATTTCCTAACTATAAGTATAACTTAAATGCTTAGTAAAAACTGTTTTTGAAAATGATAATACCAAACACATATTCTTTATTTTTATTATTTTCAATTATGTCTACGGAATGCATATTTTATTTTTAATTTTAAAATACAAAAAATGATACCAGATGCATACTAAAATTCGAATACAATGATTACAAAACACTATTTTCATTGTTATTTTTGTTTCAGAAGATATCAATTAAACAATGCCGAATAGATGCTAAGGTTCTTAAAGTAAGTGATGCAAAAGAGCTGTGTTGTTTCTGCTGATCTTCACTGCCATCCTCCGCTTCATTAATTTTAATTCCATTCCCCAGCATAGCCAAATGTAAAAGATACTGGCAACCACAGGACAAGACTTCAACATTATTGGAAAACAAAAGAAAATAAAAATTGGGTAAAGTTAGTGAACTTTTAAAAGTTAGATCGTGAACGATATTTTCAACTGTATTTCAACTTGGATTTTTTTTTTTTAGTAGTTTCATCTTTGGTAATTTGTATTTTCATTATTGACATAGGACATGTAAAATAGTGATGGCAGTATTGTGCTCTAGGTTACAATGATCATTTTCTCCTGAACCTTTTTATGATAATATTCTACGTGTTGGTTTTATTGGAATAAGTATTTTGCTCTTCGATTGAATTTGTTGAAAAAGATACAAACAATAGTGCTCCAGGGTGCTTGCTTGGGTGATTATTGAGACCGAACAACAAGATGGACTGAAGATGGTATCCTACAAAACAAAGAAGAAATATTGGCATGAAAAAAAAAGGAAAAATTTCAATCCTATGAGCTTGATGGTGTGGGTTAGGTTGTGGGTTGAAGCCATTCACCCCATCTTTTGTGGTTGATTTATGTAAGAAAATGGGAAAAAGAGTTGACGTCGGTTTGCTTTTGAGTTAGTTCTAGATTTTTGTAAGCCCAAAGTGTTGAGCTTTTGGGTTGAGTTATTTGTACTTTAAATTTACTTTGGACACTTTATTATATTCTACCCTCATGTACTAATTTTAAAAAATTAACTTTCACTTTGTACATTCTTTAAGGTTAAAAAAATTCTCATTTAAACTATTTAAACTAATTAACTTTATTTACTTAAAATACCAGTAAAATTATTTAGCACACTCAATTTTAAGAGATCTATATGTATTTATAATAATAAAATCAAACAAATTGTAAATAAAATATTTAACACAATTTTAGTTATTGATTTTTTTAATTTATGTTCTATAAAAGATTAATTTTGCACCCAAAATCACTCGTACTGAGAACATAATAATAAAAAATATTCTATAAATAATACAAAATAAAAAAAAAGGAGGAGGAGAATACCAGGAAGAAGAAGGGTTAAAAGATTAAAAAGAAGAAGAAGAAAATAATAGCAATTTTATAGTACTAAATCAAACCAATATTTCCAAAATTCCCTCTTTCTATTTTGAAAGCAAAGAGAATAAAGAGCGTAGGAATTTTATTCCAATTGAAGTCATTCCCAGATTTTATATTTGATTTTTCTGAATTGGCCTTTGTCTGAGTTCATAAAAGAATTTATGCACTTTGTAGTCAAAATTTTTCTCAAATATTGATTTTCTTATTGCTCATTTAAGTATTGATTAAGATTTTGAAAATAAAAATTTTAGAGTTTAAGGTATGAAGATTTACATTGAATAATGTATGTGCTATATGAATGCTCAAAGTAATTAGATAATATTAACTTATAATAAATTGTCTTTAATAGTGATTTATATGGTAGGTTAAATTTTAATTAAAAATAGAGTGTTAAAAATAAATTTTAAAGTGTAAATACTCTCACCCATTCTTGTCTTTAATAATAAAAATTATGAGTCTCTTCATAAAAATTATTTAATTACCATGTCAAAATCTCTTATAAATATTAGAAAGATTATATTA
Organism: Aegle marmelos; assembly: GCA_030449875.1. Classification (NCBI taxonomy): domain Eukaryota; kingdom Viridiplantae; phylum Streptophyta; class Magnoliopsida; order Sapindales; family Rutaceae; genus Aegle; species Aegle marmelos. The sequence goes on from JASUUL010000023.1 coordinate 16,678,448, forward strand.
GGAGAGGATCCAAATATGGAAGAGGATTACGACAATAAAAGAAATTAACTCATAAAAGTATCACGAAAATATATGATTTTTATATAAATTAATGTCACTCATTAATAGATACTAGTAACAGCCTTGAGGATGGTAAGAAAAGGGCAACAACTCTGTAATCAATTAAATCTAATAATATGTATCTCGAGGTTCTTCCATCAACTATGTGAGGATGTATTAGCATATTAAAATATTTGCCAAACCCTATCAACATGTATATGCATGTCGCGTTCAATCGTTCGTTTGTTACATATGATAACGACAATACAAATACTATCGTGTTTTGGCTTCTAGAGCCATGTCAATTATTGTGCTCTGAAACAAGTCAAATGCTCAATAATTGGAGTACATTATATACTCCTTTAGCCCAATAAGTTATGATAACCCTTCAAGAAGCAAAACAATCAGCTGAGAAACAACTTCAAAATTAATTGGCACGTCTTTCTTTCAACTATTTCATAAAGTTTTGCCCGGTAGAGTAAGATTTACACTTCCAAAAAATTATATAGTTGCTACAAATTTCAATTATATGATTAAAGGACCATTTTTTTTTTAAATCTCAAAACTGATACTGAAAGCTGAAAAGTTACAGGACTACCGTGCCTAACTTGCCTTAGTGGTGATGTTATGTCATCCGCGAATCTTCATGTGTCCCTAATAAGGTATTACCAATTCATACTGTAATTACTTCCAAGATTATGTGTAACAGTGGAGCTCACAAATTGGCCAAACTTCAGTTAACAATTCGAGCTGTGATTGTTAGCGGGAAGAAATTCCAGCTTAAGTCTGACCGATGAAGTTTCATTGGAGCGGGAGGGGGAAAAAAAGAAAAAAGAAATAAAGGAAGATAAAGATGCTATCTCCCTTTTATTTAATGAGTTAAATTAAAAAGAAAAGAGTTAAATAAAAAATGTGAATTGTTGACCTGAAACAACATTCATCAACTTATTATTGCATTGACAAAAGTTGATTGTAATCTAAATCGATAATTAGCACACGCGTGACAGCTATGCATTCTATATTATGAGGAAAGCATAATATCATCTGCTGTAACCAAGTGGTTTTGGATTCAACTCCCGTTTGTATGGGTCACAAGGGAATTGAATTACCATTAAATTAATTAAAGTCCGTTATTCCACCAAATGGTAGAACAATAATGGCTAAGAGCCCAGCTGCCAACAATCTAATTCAATAATGCCTCATAAAACTATTTGTATAATCTAAATTTATCTTCATAAACTGAAATCAAACATCTTTTTTAAAAAATATACTTAGTCGTTGTTGAATATAAATATATAATTAATTAAATCTTAATTATGAAAAATTGAGCCTAAGACAACTCAAAACGGAGTCCATGTTTTTGGCATTTTCAAGTGAATAGCTTCCGTGTGATAACAATATTAACACCCTGTCAACATTGCCGCCCGTAAAAGTAAAATCAAATCCCTGTAAGCTAATGGTCGCGTTTGTTATTGCAGCAGGCCCACGGAGACTAGTCTTTACTTTTCACCACTCATTATGTATTTGATCTTTCGATAATATAACATCAGCGAGCGATCCAGGTTCTGCCATACATGTCACTTACTGCTCACGGGCATTCGATTTCCTCCTTGTTAGGTACGGTTCCTATAAAAGTAGAAGCAAAAGCCAAATTCATAAGTGATCTCTTCTAAAATGAGCTGGCGGTGATGGGCAGGTGCTACTGACGCTCCTAAGGTAAGAATAAGACTAACTCTCTCCAAGTCTGTATTTGATAGGTTTATGCAACACTTTAGATGTAGAAAATGAACAACGATAGAAATAATATTAAACTTGGGTTTATTTTTCTTCCGCGTTAAATATCATTATTTTTTAAATACTCATTGTTTTTATTTGTGAAGAAGAAAGTGGAAGAAGGTAAGAAACGTGGAGACTACGAGAATGCGGGACTTATATTAGGCGGGACAGGAATTGTAGGCAATAGCATGGCTGACATATTGCCCCGATGAGATACCCCCGGTGGGCCCTGGAAGGTCTACGGAGTAGCTCGACGCCCCAGGCCCAGCTGGAATGCCAGTCATCCGATTGAGTACATCCAATGCGACGTTTCCGACCCGGACGATGCACAAGCAAAGCTCTCAAAACTCACCGACGTCACCCACATCTTCCACGTGACGTGGCCCAGTCGACCCAATGAAGCCGAGAATTGCCAGATCAATGGTGCAATGTTTCGTAACGTGCTCCGTTCTGTAATCCCAAATGCACCCAATCTCCGCCACATCTGTCTACCAACTGGAGGCAAACATTACCTGGGACCATTCGAGTGTATTGGCAGGACACCGTCTCACGATCCTCCTTTTATAGATGATTTGCCGAGGTTAAACGTACCACTTTTTTACTATGCTCAAGAAGACATATTGTTTGAAGAAGTTTAAAAAAGAGAGGGCTTGAGTTGGTCCATACATGACCTTTTGGAATATTTGGGTTTTCACGTTATAGTTTGATGAATATTGTAGGCACTCTCTGCGTGTACGCTGCTATTTGTAAACATGAAGTCGTTCCTTTACTATTTCATGGCACTAGAGATACTTGGGAAGGCTTCCAAGAAGTTTCGGACGCAGAGTTGATTGCCGAGCAGCAAATTTGAGCGGCAGTGGATCCAAATGCAAGGAACGAAGCTTTTAATTGCTCTAATGGATATGTTTTTAAGTGGAAGCATTTATGGACAGTGTTGGCTGAGCAGTTCGAGATTGAGAATCATGGGTTTGAAGATGGAAAGGGCAGTGAGAGAGTGAGATTGGAGGAAATTATGAAAGGTAAAGAAAGTGCGTGGGAGGCAATTGTGAGAGAGAATCATCTTCTGCCAATTGAACGAGGTTGCTGTTTGGTCATTTGTAGATATGGTGATGAATATTGGTGCGGGTTATTTAGTTAGCACGAACAAGAGCAAGGAGCACGGGTTCTTGGGTTTCAGGAATTCTAAGAATTCCTTCGTTACTTGGATTGGTAGGCTAAAAAGTCATAGGATTGTGCCTTAAGTAATTTCTTTTTTAATTTTAATTTGTTGCCTTAGCTATAACTTTCAATTAATTGTTCAATTTGTGATTGTTTGGCTGGAAGAAATCAGCTTTTGTTTGTTCTTTGCTTTCCAATCAATGAAAAGTTTCGTTTCAGGCAGGAAAAAAGATTAAAAAAAGAAAAAAACTGCTGCCTCTGTTATCGTTAACGAGTGAAATAAATACTGTTTTTAATTTCCAGCTGAAAAAACATTCATTTTACATTTCTGAATTACATGCCTTCAAGTTATGACCACTCGAGGTTCAAAGCCTAATCGTAGTCCAATACTTCTTTAAATTGTTAGTCAGTCGAAACCAACTGATTCAAAAGACTAGAAAAGCATAAAGGGAAAGAAAAGTTGATTGTAGAAATATAACCGATTAAAATGAGATCATCCAATATTTTTTAACTTGAGAGCATTATTTAGAGAGGAGAGATTGATGAAAAATGGGTGATAAAATGAAATTAAAATAATGTTTATGGGCATTTATGTCATCACGTCATAATTATTGCCCAGCATTAGGGGGTATAATTGTAATTTTATTGGATCAAAGCTGTCAATACTTACATTTAGTAGAAAATCTAAAAGATTGTTCATAGCCTATGGTCATAATTCTTGGGGAAGAGTAGCAAATTGTTTATGTCGATTGTAATGCTTGTGTAGAAAATTTACCTTCATATTTAATCCTATCAAAATTTTAATGGTAGATATAAGGTAACAAAAATAGTGTTGCGGTTGGTTATTTACCACTGCATTAGGAGTTAAGAAATCTATCTCCTTTTATCAATAAAAATTTCTTAGCTACGTTATTTTCTTATTTAGAATGATTCCTATTCAAAAAATAAGTAATTTTCCCTTTGAGATTAACTTATTTGAAGAGGAATACAATGTTGAGTGTTAGAAAATGTATATTTATAAAGGAGAAAATCGTCATTTTACACTTTAAGTCTCACTAACATTGCTACTTTTATTTATTTAAGTATTTTGTTATTTAATTATATGTGTTTTATTATAATTATATATTTTGTGTATTTTAGGAGCATTACGATCGTTTCACAATGAATGAGTGATCAGACAGCAAAACGGACGTCATATTTGGACTCAGGAAGGTCGAAAACCTTAAGAGGAGCATTAAAGGGAAAAGTCACTGTTCACATATACGGTACTGTTCACGACACTGTTCATGTATACGGACCGATGATATGGCAACTACCTATGACGTGGCTGTATCTGATTAGACGAATTATATAGTATTGACTGTTTATGTGGCGTTGATCGATGACGTGGCATCGACCGATGATGTGTCACGATCTTATTGGGCTAAATTTCTTATGTACTGTAGATCGATGACGTGGCAGCATTTCAGTGGAGCAAAAATTGTGTGTATAATACATGCGCATACATGGGATTATTTATTATTCAGACGGCGTTACTGTGTAAATGTTGACTGTTGACGGATGACGTGGCGCAATCCTAAGTATCCGAACTGTTTTTAATCCGATAGTCACGATTCACTCAATGTATCTATAGAAAGGGGGCTCTCCCCCCCTAATTTGATACCCCTGAATTCATTTTTAAGCTTAGATTTCTGAAATTTCTTCTCCTTCTTGTAGTTTCTTTGTATTTTAATAAAATTTCATTTTTTATCTTTAGTTAAAATATGAGTGGCTAATTTTCTTTTAAACTTGGGTTGAAGGTGAAGTCTCAACATGTTCCATGGGCTTAATTTGGTAAATTTACTTTCTCTTCCCCTCTAATATTTGTGGTTGTTTTGACTTTTCGTCGATAAATAATAATAGTCTTGTCTAGATACCGCCCTAGTTAAACCGGCACCATAATACAAGGTTATTATTATTCAGCACGATAAGCCCTTGGCACTATATTTATTGGAGAGTGGTTCATGAGGTGTGGAATCTCCCCTTATGATTTAATTGACATTAATATGAAATATTTAGCCCATGGAGCATGTTAATGCAGATCCGGATACCAAGTGCTTTATTATAATAGATTCATTCTTAATTGTTTCCGCCATTTTAGTTCACAATTTAGGATAAAATTTCATAATTTAATTGCTCCCATTAAAAGAAAATTAATTCTGCACATAATTAAAATCAACCTCCTCGTGGGATCGACACTCGTCACCATTAATCTATTCTACAATAGATTCGTGTGCTTGCGAATTCAATAAAATTTGTATAATAAGTTTTTGGCGCCATTGCCGGGGAGGTAAGTTATTTTAATTTGTTGAATTAATTTTTTTTGTTTTCTTGTATTTTTTCCTTATAAAAAAATAATTCTATAATTTAATTTTTATAATTTAAATTTTTACAATTTAATTTTATTCTGTGATTTCTTTAAATTTCTGTACTTTAATTTTTGGTTTACTTTTCTTTGTAATTTGTTTTGTTTATCTCGTAATTTATTTTAATTTATTCGTAGAATTAATTCATAAAATTAGTTTTTTTTAAGTAAATTTTTTTGTTATTGCTTTCTTTAAAAATTATAAAAAAATTTTAAAAATAAAAAAAAGTGAACCTGTAATTTAATTTTGGTAATTTAAATTTTTTTAAATTTCAATAATTTAATTTCTGAGTTATTTTTTTGTAATTTTAGTTTATTTTGTTAATTTATTAATCTATAGAATTAATTTTTAAGTAATTTTTTTGTTATTTTCTTTTAAATCTTTTTCCTGTAATTTAATTTCATTTCTTTTTCTCTTCTTTATATTTCTGTAATTTAATTTTTCTTTTTTCGTTGTAATTTATCTTCTTATTTTTTAGTTAATCTATTTCTTGTATTTTCTTTTTAGCACTTGAGTGTATGTTCATAGTAAGGTTATAACAACGTCAAAAGGTTAGTATCATAATTTCTCTCTCCTCTTTATTTTTATTTGTTTTATTTTTATTTATTTTATTCTTTGCATGCATGATCAAAGGTCATTATCACCTAATCTTGAACCTTTAGACCTTGAATTAGAAAAAACACTTCGCACGCACAAACACACTGTTTTTCAAGAGAAATTTGAAATGGATTTGCAAAATCAGCAACCAGAACCACAAGAGAGGCCATTTAAGGATTATTTTAGTCCTTTAGCTAATTTGAGCACATCATGCATAAGGTACCCAAATGTAGCTGCTAGGAATTTTGAATTAAAACCTAGTGTGCTAAATTGTCTCCTCAAATTCTATGGCCTAGAAAATGAGGACCCATATAATCATCTGAATGATTTTCATGCTATTTGTCAAACTTTTAAATACGAGAATTTTTCAGATGATGATGTTAAACTTAGATTATTCCCATTTTCATTAAAAGATAGAACTCATTCATGGTTTAATATATTACCTACTAATAGCATTACATCATAGGAACAAATGGTAACTAAATTTTTAAATAAATATTTTCCAGTTCATAAAACCAATGCTATTCGCAGGGAAATTTCAGAGTTTACCCAAAGAGACGACGAGCAGTTTTTTGATGTATGAGAGCGATTTAATGGGCTACTCTTGAAGAGTCCACATCATGGGTACGAGAAATGGCACCAATGCCAATACTTTTTGGAGGGATTATTGCCACATATGCAAGAATGGCTAATGGCAACCAGTGGAGGAGAGTTAATGTTCAAAAGCGCATAAAAGATTTGGGAATTCTTCCAGCGGCAATCGGATAATTCCCAACAAAGAAGTCGATCACTCAGAAATACCAGGAGAATTAAGGGAGTGAATGAGGCTAAATCAATAGAGCCACATGACCATGACTCATATTCAGATCAAGCCAATGCCATAGGTGTCATGAGAAAACTACCAAACTACAACCCTTACTCCAACACATATAACCCTGGATGGAGAGATCACCATAATTTTTTATAGTCTCAAGGATTTCAACAAAATGGACCATCAGTTCCACCTCCATCGATGCAACCAGTACCTCAAATGTCTCAAGCCTCTTAACCACAATTTAGACCATACAATTAGAATCCAAATCATTCTCAACCCAAACCATGGGAGGAGACATTCCAAAATGTCAAAAATCTTACTAACTCTAAGATCGAGTAGTAGAACCGCACCATTGATGAATTACGAAATGAGATGAGAGCGAGCTTCAACTCATAAGCTCAATCTATTTCGAGCCTTGAGAAAATGGTAGGACAACTTGCCTCTTCAGTTCAAACTTTGGCCATGACCGTTGAAAAAGGTAAATTTCTAAGTCAACCAATGCCTAACCCTAAAGTAGTGAATGAAGCAAGTTCTAGTTCACCACAGCAGCATGGAGAGGTCAAAGCAGTGATGACCTTGCGAAAAGGAAAAGAAGTCGACAACAAAGTGGAAATGCCAAAATCAACTCAAATTGTACCTGTGAACACTGAGGAATCATCATCAGAGGAGAAAGAGGAAACCAACCCACGAGAATATGTTCCTAAAGCTCCATTTCCTTAGAGGTTAGCTAAAGGGAAGAAAAGAAAATCCACAGGTGAGATTCTCGAAATCTTCAAACAGGTAAGTGTTAACATCCCTTTACTTGAAGCTATAAAACAAGTGTCATCATATGCCAAGTTTCTTAAAGACCTTTGTACTAAAAAGAGAAATATTCATGTTTAGAAAAAGGCCTTTCTAACAGAAAATATTAGTTCTATACTCCAACATAAAATGCCTCTAAAATGTAAAGACTCAGGCTCCCCCACTATCTCATGTAGTATAGGGAATCACATAATTGAGAATGCTTTGTTGGATTTAGGAGTTAGAGTAAATCTGTTGCCTTACTCTGTATTTGTGAAACTTGGACTGGGTAAATTACATCCAACTCCAGTGGTGTTACAGCTTGCAGATCGGTCCATAAAAATACCTCGTGGTATTGTGGAGGACGTGCTTATCCACGTAGACAAGTTTTATTTTTCTGTTGATTTCATTGTAATTGACACTCAACCAGTGCAGGATTCAAAAAGCATATTCCCATTATTCTGGGCTGACCTTTTTTGGCAACTGCTGATGCATATATTTAATGCAAAACCGGAAATATGCAGTTGTCTTTTGACAATATGACCATGGAACTCAATATCTTTAATATTGCCAAACAACCTCATAGTGTAGATGATGGAATTATTGATGTGGATTTAATAGAAACACTAGTTGATGACAATTTTCTTTCAAACCTTAGTGATGACCCTTTGCAAACTTGTTTAACTCATTTTGGTTTGAATTTTGATATGACAGATCAATCGATGAAGTCAACGCCCTACTTGACTCAGCACCATCTATGGACACTAATAAATGGAAGTCAGGAGTTGAACAACTAGTGCCATCAGAAAAGAAACCCAGCCCATCATCAGAATCACCACTAAAACTCGAGCTCAAGCCATTACCCAAAACTTTGGAATACGCATTCTTGGGAGAAGAAAGCACCTTGCCAGTAATCATCTGTTTTTCTCTCAATGACGAACAGAAAGGTAAGTTGTTGGATGTTTTAAAAGAGCATAAAGGAGCATTAGGATGGACCATAGCAGACATAAAAGGTATAAACCCAGTGGATTGCATGCATTACATTCACCTTGATGAAAATGATAAACCTACTAGGGAAATGCAACGTCGGTTAAATCTTAACATGAAAGAGGTTGCTCGCACTAAAGTCCTTAAACTATTAGATGCAGGTATCATTTACCTTATTTCTGATAGTTCATGGGTTAATCATGTGCTAGTTGTTCCTAAAAAGTCAGGAGTTACAGTAGTTATCAATGCTGATAATGAATTAGTACCCACTAGAGTAACTACAGGGTGGCGTGTATGCATTAATTATAGAAAGTTGAATTCTGTCACATGTAAAGACCATTTTCCTTTGCCATTTATCGATCAAATGCTTGATAGATTAGCAGGTCATGAGTTTTATTGCTTTCTAGATGGCTATTCAGGATACAATTAGATTCTCATAGCACCAAAAGATCAAGATAAGAGTACCTTTACTTGTCCTTTTGGCACTTTTGCATATAGGAGAATGCCATTTGGATTATGTAATGCACCTGCTACATTTCAACGATGCATGTTGAGCATTTTTTCTTATATGGTTGAATGATTCCTTGAGGTTTTTATGGATGACTTTTCTATTTTTGGAGATTCGTTTGATCAATTTACATCATCTAACATTAGTTCTACAGAGATGTATCGAGAAGAATTTAATCTTAAATTGGGAGAAATGCTATTTTATGGTTAAACAAGGTATTGTTCTCAGTCACATCATTTCAAGGAAAGGTATTGAGGTTGATAAAGCCAAGGTGGATCTCATTTCCAATCTTCCTTCACCTAAAACAGTCAAAGAATTAAGATTTTTCCTTGGGCATGCTGGTTTTTATAGAAGTTTCATTAAAGATTTTAGCAGAATTTCTCGACCCTTATGCAATTTACTTGCTAAAGATGTATCTTTTGTCTTTGATGATTCATGTCTTGTGGCATTTGAAAAACTAAAGCAGTTGTTGACATCATCACCCATCATTCAGCTCCCAAATTAGAACTTACCATTTGAGCTTATGTGTGATGCATCTGACTATGCAGTAAGAGCAGTATTAGGACAAAGAGTTGATTGAATTCCCCATGTGATTTACTATGCTAGTATGACATTGAATGATGCACAGTTGAATTATTCAACCATTGAAAAAGAAATGCTAGCAGTTGTGTTTGCATTAGAAAAATTTCGATCTTATCTCATTGGTTGTAAAATAATTATATTTACAGATCATGCTGCTCTTAAATATCTTCGCACAAAGAAAGATGCAAAAGCTAGACTAATTCGTTGGGTGCTACTTTTACAGGAATTTGACTTAGAATTTAAAGACAAGAAAGGAACAGAAAATGTTGTGGCTGATCATCTTTCCCGTCTCCATTTTGATACAACAATAGAACATTTACCTTTGAATGAGTCGTTTCCAGATGAACAATTAATGAGTGTGGAAGTAGTACCATGGTATGCTGATATAGTTAATTATCTTGTTATAGGTCAACTTCCAGAGCATTGGACTAAGCAGGACAAGGCCAAATTCTTTGCAGAAATAAAGAATTTCTTTTGGATGATCCTTATCTATTTAAATATTGTGCAGACCAAATTATTAGACGATGTGTCCCAGAGAATGAATTTCAGAATATCCTCTCTTTCTGCCATGAACAAGCTTGTGGAGGCCACTTCAGTGCAAAAAAAAAAAAAAACAGCTACTAAAATTTTACAATGTGTTTCTATTGGCCAACTATATTTCGAGATGGTTACACCTATTGTTCTTCATGTGAGAGGTGTCAACGAATAAGGAGTATTCCACGAAGGAATATGATGCCACTAAACCCAATTCTAGTGGTTGAAATTTTTGACGTATGGGGTATCGATTTCATGGGACCCTTTCCCCCATCTTTTGGCCATCAATACATATTGGTCGCTGTTGACTATGTTTCGAAATGAGTAGAGGTAATTCCATGTAGGAACAATGATCATAAAGTGATAATAGGATTTTTGAAAAGTAATATTATTTCCCGCTTTGGATTCCTTCGAGCAATAATTAGTGATGGTGGTGCCTACTTTTGCAATAAATTTTTCAAATCACTTTTGACAAAGTACTCTATCACTCATAAAGTGGCGACCCCATATCACCCACAGACCAGCGGCCAAGTTAAGATCTCCAATTGAGAAATAAATCACATTTTAGAAAAAGCAGCGAGGCCCGACAGAAAAGATTGGTCGTTGCGGCTCGATGATGTATTATGGGCATATAGAATGGCTTTTAAGACTCCGATTGAGATGTCACCCTATAGGCTAGTGTATGGAAAAGCATGCCACCTACCTGTGGAACTCGAGGATCGTGTGTACTAGGCCATCAAGAAATTCAATTTTGACATACAGCAAGCTGGCTCAGAAAGAAGATTACAGTTGGCAAAACTTGAAGAAATTCGAAATGACGCATACGAGAATGCCAAAATTTACAAGCAACGAATGAAAGTCTTTCATGACAAGCAAATTATGTGAAAATCTTTCACTACAGGTCAGAAAGTACTTTTATTCAATTCTCGCTTGCACTTATTCCCACGTAAGTTATGCTCTCGATGGTCTGGCTCATTTATTGTTTACACTGTTTTTTCACATGGGACAATTGAAATTAAAGATCTAATAAATGGTGTCACTTTTAAAGTTAATGGTCAAAGATTAAAGCCATATCTAGAATACCAACCACTTGAAGAGGACAACGAAATAAATTTGAGTGACCCACCTATTTAAATTGAGATTTTTCTTTTCATTACTTTGATTGTTTATTTTATTTATTTTTTAGTTTTTATCATTCTTTCGCTGATTGAAATTATTTTTGTTTAAGTGTGTTTGTTTAACCGTTACGTTTTTTTTCTTATAATTTTAATCATGAGACAGTTCCTCTTAAACATTCTTAGACAGTTTCAACGTATACAATATTATCTCAGAGGTCAGATTCGATTTTGTAAAACACATCGTATCTGGCAGCTACAACCACCAGAGTTAGTAGCCCATGTTGAGGATTTAGAAAGAGATCTCAGAGAAATTGAGAGAGGCATCTACAACATCCAATTAGAGCTTGAGGTAAATTCAATAAGAGGACGATTTTAGTTTATTTTATGTGTTTTAATTTATTGTTTGTGTGTTTTAGTTTGCTTTGTGTGTTTAAAGTTTGTAACCCCGGTCAAGTGGTGGATAACGGTACTCCGTGACAATCAAGTCGGTCACTTCAGTTTCCTATAATAACTGATATTCTGAGACGAAGGTATGGACAGAAATGAGATTTTAGAAAAGCTTCACAAACAATTCCCTTCACTTCCTCAGAATGCCATACTTTTAATTTATAAAGCCCGGTCCGAACGCATGCGATTGCTTATGAAGAATAATATCCCTGCTGACATCCGTTGGTTAATCGAGGCAAAAGTTTGCTTAGCAGGTGAGTTATCTCCTAAATTTATTACATACATGCCTGGTTGTGGTAAACGAAATTATGCGCGAAAACGACGAGCTCGAAGACTTTCTGTTGCTTGTCATAAATGTGCCAAAATGATATGCAATAAAAAATCATGTTCTTTAGGAATGTTGTCTAATAACAGAGAAGATAAGATTCAATTCATTAGGGATGGCTTGAATAAGGAGTCATTGGATAATATCCTTTTGTCTCTTGAAATGCATCCCAATGGATACGTCCAACATGCAATACTCTAGTTATGGCCATTATTCCAGAAAGAATGTGCAAACTATAGTCTCGGGAATCTGACTATAAAAGACCCTATTTGCCAGTTTGTAAGAAAACTGGATGGGAAACCTATCCTCGACCCATAGAGGGCGTTCAAGCCGTTTCTGGACGTAAAACTAGAGGAAGATGTGAGCCACAATGCAACTATCTATAAATATCCTTTTACCTCTCTGTTATTTTATTTCACTGTTATTTTACTATTTACATTATTGCTTTTAATAATTTCATTTACTTTTTTTCTTTTTACTATTTTCTTCTTGACTTTTGAGCCATGTGCCTTACACGTTAATTGACATAATGTCCCATACACAGTTGTAACCAACTGTTACCAAGGTCTTTAAATACGATTTTTTTTTTTTACTGAGCACTCATAAGTTATTTTTTAGCAGTATCTTAATGGCAGCTACTTCCAGTAAACAATTCAAGAACATTTGTGTGCTTTCTGGGTTTTATTATGGTAAACATAAAGAGTTCATGGAGGCAACCATAGATCTTGGTCTAAAAATAGTAGAGAGAAAATCACACTTGGTGTATGGAGGAGGTGACTGAGGGTCATCCAAAATGGTATCAGAAGCTGCTTTTGTCCGAGGGAGCCAAGTGTTAGGCATCATCCCTCAAATGCTAAAACCTTTGGGTTGTTTGTCTCATTCACCAACTCGAGAAGAGTTAGTCGTCTCAGGTATGCAAGAACGAATAACTGAAATGCTCAATCATGCCGATGCTTTTATTTTCCTTCCAGGCGATCTTACAAATCTTGAGGCACTAATGACATTAGCATCTTGGTCTCATCTGAACATTCATCAGAAATCCATTGGTTTGTTAAATGTCAATAACTTTTATGATGGCTTTCTCACATTTCTTAACCATGCAATAAAAAATTATTTCATTCCTTCCTCAGTGAAAAAAATCTTTATTTGTGCACACACTGCTAATGCGCTACTTGATCTGTTATAAGCTTATCAACCAAAGCCAGATCCCAAGGCTATTGTGTTGGAGTGTTCAAATAATGATGGTAACAATAGCAGCAGTAAGAAGTACAAATTATATTTAACTCTCCGCGTGTAAATATTTTATTCTGTGTTGCAGCACCCAGGTGATGTCTTCTAAACTCTACTTCTTTTCTTTCAAACATTGAGGACAATGTTTCGTTCTGGTTAGGGGAGGGAATAGTTGACAATTGTGGAATGTTAAACTAACCATAACTAATTTTTTGAGTAGACGATGGCTGAATATGGAGTGTAATGACTCTAGAAACGCATCTTCTTAGTTAAAAAAAAAAATTTATGTGTGTTTTTTTTTCTAACCTTTCATTTTCTTCTTTATAAATATAAGTTTTCAAGTTTTTAAAGTTAAAGATGGCTGAATATGGAGTATAGTAACTCTAGAAACGCATCTTCTTTAAAAAAAGAAATTCATTTTTCTTTAATTTTTTTCATGTATGTTTTCTTTTTATGTTTAGAATAGGTTGGGGGGAAAAAATTCTGTAAAAAAAAAAATTTTTGTGAGTTCTTGATATTAGATGATATGATGACTTTCGAATTTTAGTTTTTGTTTTATCTTTGGTCTTGAGTAACGTTACACCATGTTTACTATACTACATGTTCATGTTGGGGATAAATATGAGTTGCTTGAAAAAATACACATGTCATAATAAATTCCAAGTGTGTTTTTGAGCCTATTAATTTTTTTTGGAGAGTAACCCTTTTTGCATATTCTTCATGTAGCTTAGCAGTTTATTATTTCGTACATGATCTCTAGATTTTCTTTGAGTCAACCCTTAAAAAAAAAAGTGTGTGTTATTGTATCTAAATGCCCACTTAATTAGTAGATATAGAAGATTATTTAGAGTCCTAAAAGATGATGGAAGACCATTTTTGACCTGTTTGAACCTTTCTAGCTATCCCTATTATGTAATATCCATAGTTAGCTCTTTTGAGCCTTTTATTTAAAAAAAAAACTTTTCTTTATTAACTTATCATATAAGTTCTATCCACCTATTCATGTTTAAGAAAAAAATAAATAATTATTTTATTCAGCGAAGTTGTGCTACATAAAAAAATTCAAAAAAAGGGAAAAAAAGATGTACAATAGCAATAAATAAGCAAACTGTATCTTGTAATTTTTAAAAATTCTTGAACTTTCTCTCAAATATATATATATATTTTTTCCTATTTTTCTTTTTTTGTTAGCCATGTCCCTAGCCTACGTTACGTCCTAATAAAAGTCCTTCTTGATTTTAAGGCACGATAGTATGAAATAAAAGCTAGTTATATGGGCAATTAAGATGTAGTGATGCATATACAAAAAAAAAAAATGAATACATTGGGTTAACTAATACTTTATTTGAGATCGTATTATTTCTAAGTTATGGACATATTTTTTCATCTTGGTGAGAGTGTATGATATTTCTTTATTATTTTCTCTCAACATTGTAGTGACAAAATTTTATTGGGATTAATTTCTTTGTGAGAGTGCCACTACAATCGGTGAGATTTTGAGGTTGGATATGTCATTCTTGAAAGTGGCCTGATTACTATTGCTACAACAAAGTCTACTAGACTGATGCATATGAATGGTTGATGTGGGTATGATATTCCTTTAGACTGGAGATAATGCTTGTACTTTTATTTGATTGCTATCATTAATCTGATTGAATAAACATATATGTTTCTTTAAAAAAAAGTTTTAAATTTTATCTTCGCTTTATTTGCTAGGGACTAGTAATAAGATGGTTGGGGGGTATGTTAAGTGTTAGAAAGTATATATATAAAGGAGAAAATCATCATTTTATACTTTAAGTCTCACTAACATTGCTACTTTTATTTATTTAAGTATTTTGTTATTTAATTATATGTGTTTTATTATAATTATGTATTTTATGTATTTTAGGGGCATTATGATCGTTTCACAATGAACGAATGATCAGACAGCAAAACGGACGTCATATTTGGACTCAGGACGGTCGAAAACCTTAAGAGGAGCATTAAAGGGAAAGTCACTGTTCACATATACGATACTGTTCATATATACGGTACTGTTTATGACACTGTTTATGTATACGGACCGATGATATGGCAACTACCTATGACGTGGCAGTATCTGATTGGACAAATTATGTGGTATTGATTGCTTATGTGGCGTTGACCGATGACGTGGCATCGACTGATGATGTGTCACGATCTTATTGGGCTAAATTTTTTATGTACTGTAGATCGATGACGTTATAGCATCTGAGTGGAGTAAAAATTGTATGTATAATATATGCGTATAAATGAGATTATTTACTATTCAGACGGCGTTATTGTGCAAATGTTGATTGTTGACTGTTGACTGTTGACTGATGACGTGGCGTAATCCTGAATATCCAAACTGTTTTTAATCTGATAGTCACGATTCACTCAATGTATCTATAAAAAGGGGGCTCTCCCCCCCTAATTTGATATCCCTGAATTCATTTTTAAACTTAGATTTCTGAAATTCCTTCTCCTTCTTGTAGTTTCTTTGTATTTTAATAAAATTTCCTTTTTTATCCTTAGTTAAAATATGAGTGGCTAATTTTCTTTTAAGCTTGGGTTGAAGGTGAAGTCTCAACATGTTCCATGGGCTTAATTTGGTAAATTAACTCTCTTTTCCCCTCTAATATTTGTGGTTATTTTGACTTTTCGTCGACAAATAATAATAATCTTGTCTAGATACCCCCTGGTTAAACCGACACCTTAGTATAAGGTTATTATTATTTGGCACGATAAGCCCTTGACACCATATTTATTGGAGAGTGGTTCATGAGTGTGGAATCCCCCCTTATGATTTAAATTGCATTAATATGAAATATTTAGCCCATGGAGTATATTGATGCAAATCCGGATACCCCAGTGCTTTATTATAACAGTTTTATTCTTAATTGTTCCCGCCATTTTAATTCACAATTTAGGATAAAATTACCATAATTTAATTGCTCCCATTAAAAGAAAATTAATTCTGCACATAATTAAAATCAACCTCCTCGTGGGATCGACACTCGTCACCATTAATCTATTCTACAATAGATTCGTGCGCTTACCATTAATCTATTCTACAATAGATTCGTGCGCTTACGAGTTCAATAAAATTTGCATAACATACAACTTGTAAAAGGAAAATGAATACTACTCTTGCAAGGAATAATCACTATGTATAAGGAGATTAGATTCACTTGTTTAAATACAATCTATAAGTGGATAATTTCTAATGTGAGAGAAACGATAGATCTATTGAGGGACTTTAGTATTATTAGAGTTTTGGGTATGAGGAAAAAAATTAAAATAATTATAATAAATTTTCACATAATGATTTTTTCTCTTTTTTTTTTGGGTAGTATGTTTCTTCTCCAATGTTAGAGTTTTTCATGTAAAATTCTTGTATTATGTGTTTAATTTTATTCTTCATATATATTTTCTATTTATTATTTACCTGATATTGTTGCTTGTAAGATCTTAGGTAGAATTAAAATTTTGTAACAAGTGATATCAGTCATAAGGTCGCCATATAGAGCAAATATATCAACAATGAGGTTTTCAAAACTGGTTAAGGTAAAAATGGAAGAATTTAATGGGAGAATAAATTTTGGATTAGGACAGATTAAAGTCAAAGATATATTTTCATCCAATCTACATTACACAATGAAAGTAAACACAATGTAAAAGATGTTTGTTATGCAAATTTTATTGAATTTATAAGTATATGAATCTATTGTAGAATACATTTTATGGTGATGAATGTTGATCCTATGAGAGATAGATTTAATTATGCATAAGGTTAATTTTCTAAGTGTGAATGTGAGTTGGTTGGAGGTGAATTTTATTTATTTTTATATTAAGATTTAAAATAAAAGGTGGAATGAATTAAAGATGACAATAATGTAAATAAAACACTTAAGTCTCTGGGTTCACACTCAACATTCACCATGGGCATAATATTTTCCTTTTTTAATTCCAATTAATTCATGAGGATGGTATTTTTACTTATAGTCCCCACTCTAATAAATATGGTATAAAGCACTCAGTGTGTCAGAAGATAACGATATTTTATTAAGTGTGGTATCAAAAACATATTGTGCCAGACAATAATAATCTTTTTTGTTAACATCATGGCAACAATATTCACTAAATAGCTTAAATACACTCTCTATCGACACTAAGTCAAAATAACCCACAAGATACTATAGGAAAATTTTTCTCTAATAAATATGGTGTTAAGTCCTCATTGTGTCAGACAGTAACAATACTTCATTAGAGAGCCTGTATATCGAATAAAATCTAGATATGATACACCGTCTGTCAATAATGAGTCAAAACAACCACATAAATTAGAGAGAAAAATAAGATAAACTTACCTAATTAAGCTCATGGATCATATTAAGGCTTTACTTTAGACCTAAGTTTGAAACTAAATTAGCCACTCATAATTGAACTAGGGGTTAAATAGTAATTTTACTACAATACATTGAAATGACAAGATGGAGAGACAATTTTAGAAAATGGAGCCTAAAAATAGATTATGAGGTGATAAATTAGGGAGGAGCCCTCTATTTATAGATACAATGGATAAATTATAGCCATAAGATGAAAATAATTCAAACGCTTATGATTGCACTATGTGACAAGTTTTGATTAGTTAGAATACATTATCAGTCAATGGCATCTAAGTATTTTTGTCAATGAGATGCTGTCATATCATCGGTCAATGAGATGCTGTCATATCATCGGTCAAAGCTACATTAATATTTTGGTTGAATAACTTCCTGTTAGGTCATCGGTCAATGTCACTTCATCAGTCCAATAGAGTGCTGCCATATCATCAATCCCATAGAATACTATCATATCATCAGTTAATACCATGTCATCGGTCAATGTCACATTATTTTATCATATAAATGAACAGTATCATATGTGTGAATAGTATTGTATACGTGAATAGTGCTATATACAAGAAAGTATTATATATGTGAACATTGCTATATATGTGAACATTACTATATATGCTTTTACATTCCTCCTAAGATTTTTGATCGTTCTAAATTCAAAAATGTCATTTGTTTTGCTATTCGACTTCTTGTTAGTGGTTAAATAACTAAAATATCCTTAAAATGTATAAAATATTTAAATTACAATAAAATACACATAATAAAAGCTTTAAATATTTAAAGACATAAAAATATAAATATGATAGAGATTTAGAGTATAAAATGATAATTTTACCTTGTATAAATATGCATTCTCCAATACTCAACAATGTTCTTATTGGTGGAAACTCTTAGAGATGTCAACACTATTATGGCACCTAAATAAAATTTGTTGGAATGAAATAAGTTTAGTAAGTAGCTTTAAATTAGTAGATGGAAATATTAATAATCTCAGCTAGTGTTGTATTCTTTTTCTCTATGAGAGACTGGTTTATCCTTTTGGCGTGCTAGAAAGAGAATGTGTTACTATTAGCAAATCCACAAGATTTGCACACAAGGCATTATTTGACATTTATATAAGGTGTATGGTAGAATTTTCATGTTAATGATTAAGGACTCTTAAAGAAGCGAAAACATAAAAGAACGATTTTTAGCAAGATGATCAAGATGTACTGACTATGTGTGCTCTAGATTAAGCATAGTATTCTCAGTGTAAAAAATTATGGCTACTAAATAGAGAACAAGATTTTACCTATGGTAGAGTGATTCTCATAAGTCTTATATAAATATGATTTTGGTAGAGTAAAGAAGATGGAGACAACATGCTTGTGTGGATACACAGTGGATTATGTTTTGTCGCTTAATTGAGAAACTTGCAAAGGTGGAGATTGTTAGGAAATATGTCTTCTTTTTCCAATATAAGGATTTTCTAAGTTATTTTCTTATTTTGGAGAATTCATATCTAAGGAATAGGTAATTTCTCTTTTGAGACTTAACTTATTCAAAAAGAAATATGATTTTATGTGGAAATGAATACTTCTTTTATAAAAAAAAAAAATCACTATATATAAGAATGTTTGGTTTGTTTGTTCATATAAAAATAATCAAGTAGACAATTTCTAATATGAGAGAAACAATAGATTATTGAGAGAATAAGCATTATTAGGGTTTTGGATTTAAGAAAAATAATAAAATGTAATCGTAATAATTTTCCATGTAGTATATTTTTCTCTCGATGCCCTTAGTTGCATGATTTTTTTCTAATATAGGAGTTTTTCACATAAATTTTTATATTGTATGATTGATTTTATTCTTTATTATATGTTCCATTAATTATTCATTTGATGTTTTTCCTTTCAAGATCTTGGGTGGAGTTAAAATTCTCCATCATTAGATTTAGCTACAATCTAGGTCATTAGGAATTATTTGTAAGCCAAACTTGAATTTACCCTTTGCATCGATTACGCAGTATAATCCCACCCTATTTTGAAAAATCAAATATCAATTTGAATTTGGATCACTCACTCACTTGTAATACAAAATACTTAAGGAGCCATAATGCACAAAATTATGAGGGTATTAATATTTGAACACCAAAAACTAACGATGTGGCTATATGAACTCATCAATTCCTCTCTAAACCCTCATTTAAAGAATTTTATTATCTAAATATTTTATAAAAAATTAATTAATTGGTCTTCTCTTCTCTTTCTACAAACTCTCATAAATTCTACAAATTCTTATCAATTCATTATGATATATTCTTTCACTTGTAAATAATTGGTATTGCTAACTAAGAGGAACAAAAGCCATCATTTAAAAATAAACATCAACAAATTTTTATTAGCCAAGAAAATTAACGAATATCAAAAAATTAATTTTTATCAAACAAAGCTAATGAATATTAAGAAAAAAATTATTATATATAGAAAGTATGAAATTTAGATCATGATATCTTGAGAAAGATAAAAAGAAAAAATTCAAAAGATAGTGAAATTGAGTATTTAGTTTGCAGAATGTGAGAATAAATGAAGAGTGTAATTGTAAAGTGGAGAAAGAAAGTGACTAGTGAGGGTAAATTTGAGATTTTAAATTTTAAAACCTTAGTTATAAATTTATTTTTCAAGATGGGTGTAAAGAGAAAATTAGTGGATTCAAATACCCACGCTCAAAAAATAATCTGAGCACTTATTTTTTTTTTTAATAACAATATGTATTCTTGAATTGCCTATAATTGATGTCAACGTTATACAATTAAAGGAAAATGTTAATATGAATTCAACACACCTATTTATCCCATCTATACCATGAACCTTAATTTAACTCCTCTTAATCTCTTTGTTTTATTATTATTTTCTCAATTAATTTTCTAACATAGTGAGAAATTCACCAAAGCATAATAACATTGAAGCTTTAGACGCTTATTCTTCTTTTTATCTCAACTTGTTGATTCCGTGAAATTTATACTACTCTATGTTCCTAATTAATTGGTCAAAGATATACTACCGTAATGTTCCTAATTAATTGGCACGCATAAATTATGTAAAATTATTTTATTCATATACTTTTTCTATGATTTTCAAATTTTAAACAAGAGCCAAAACTTTTTTCGTGATGCCAGATTTATTGAGGGAAAAAAATTCCCACATGGATTATTGACGTGAGACAGGAAAAAACTTCCATTAATCCATATTAACAACTTCAGCAATTTCTTGAAATTAAAAGAAAAAAAAGTTTTCTTCATTTATTCTTATATCAAGTTTCACAATCAATTGCACAAAGTTCGTGTGTAAAATGGCTGAGATTTACAATTTGAGGATAATTTTGATATTTCCATTGACCATAAATACGTGTTATGCTCATTTTATGTTTCGCACCATCTGACAACAAAAAAAAAATTGATGTTTTGGCTTCTAGAGTCAGGTCAATTATTGCCTTGTAAACATGTCAAATATCTCTATATTAGCCCTTGAAGAGGTGAAAAAAAATTAATGTTTATATAGTATGACATATCTCTATATTAAACCCTTGAAGAGGTAAAAATAAATTAAGATTTATTTAGTATTAAGGTTGGTCATATGTGATTTAAAAACTATAACACTAAAACCTTTAATAAGCACTAATTAATTGATAGTTTTTATATTATTTTTTTCATAATTATTTCATAATTATAATTTTTTTACCATAGATGTAAAAATTATAATACCTCAATATAAAACAGGTTCTGAATGAGAAAAAAAACTTTTAAATTAAATATGATATCCCTCTTTTGATTATTTTTTATGAAGTTTGCCATGAGGAGGTGAGGTTAGCAACCCCAAGTAATTTGCTGCAAATTACAAATTAATGACTCTTTATGGGATTTGTGTTTAGTATTGAGTTGACTTTTGCTTAGCTATTCATAATTTTCTACTACATGTGCACATATGACAATATATGGTTAAAATTCAATTAGTTTTATATTTTTATCCAATAACTATCAATTATAATTATACACTTCTAAAAGATTAGTAAAAACATCAGTTTGATATTGAATGTAAATTTCCCTTTTGGTTACAAAACTGGTTCTGAAAGCTGAAAAGTTATAGGACTATTGTGCCATAGGCAATTTTAAAAATTAAGAGGTGTGTATTTGAGCTTAGGTTTAAAACTGGTTCTCGTACGGAAACTTCCGCAATAAACGTAGGGCGATTTTATAGCAATGGTCGCCGACGCGGGCCAACTTATTATTTGAGTTGGCACCGACCTGGAAAACTGTGGGCGCACATGCAAAATTGATTGGCGGTGATTGTACGAAACTTGGCCTTTGGCCAGAAATTCATTTCACCACACATTATGATATTAGATCCTTCAATACCGATCACATAATCTAACTTCAGACTGAAGACTTAATTACTTTCTAGAAAGAACTTTGTATAATTGTTCACATTTAAGCAACCTCTTCTTTGGGAAATTTTTCTAATTTGAACTTAAAATTCAGGATTAAAATTAGGGAAGAGTTGACAACACTGTGAATAAAAATTGATTATAACGTTTGAAAATATTGTGAAAGTCTATTCACATAGTTGTCAACTCATAGTTTCGGGCACGAGAACAACTCATAGTAGAAGCAAAAACCAAACCTATCATCAATTTTCCAAATCCAACCAAAAATGAGCTGGAGGTGGGCAAGTGATATTGGCGCTGCTAATGTAAGCATCAACTCTCTAGTTAAGTTTATGGACATGTAACATGCTCAATTCTAAAATAATGTTTGTTTAATTTTCAGTGGCACAGAAGAAATTGGAAGAAGAAAAGCCACCTCGAGATTTCCAGAATGTGGGAATTATATTAGGCGTGACAGGGATTATAGGCAAGAGCGTACCCGAATATTGCCCCGGTCGGTACTCCTATTGGCCCTTGGAAGGTCTAGGGAGTGGCGGGACTCCGGAGGCCCAATTGGAATGCCGATCACACCCGTTGAGTAGATCCAATGCGACGTATTGATTATGACATCAATAAATTTTTAAGAGTGTTAATATTTTAATAGTAAAGTGATGACAATATAAATATTAAGCAATCAAATATAATTTTCATAAAATTTTAATACTGACTTAATATATCAAAAACCTCCCGATAGAAAAATGTTAGTATCCCTTGTATATCAAATATGTGACAGTTAGGCTTTAGACAAGACTTTTTTGGATATGCTGAAAAAGCAGTCATTTTTGGCAGTTTCGAGTTAACAGCTTCTGTAAGGATAACAATATGAACATTAGAATTTTTTAAATTACATTTATTGCAATTTATAATTGGACTTTTATAAATATAAATAACAATATAATAGAATTAAATAGGTCAGTTAATAAATTTAGCCTCATTATAAATTGATTAAATATTAAATATAATTTGGAGAGACCTTTAACGTTACTGCCCTAAAAAGTAGCAGTAGCCAAGCAAAAGGTCAAGTCCCCGTCCGAGAAGGATCGCGTGGTTACTGCGGCAGGCCCCACCCAAATCTGCCTTCACTTGTCACCGCACATTATATCTTTGATCTTTCAATAGTACAACATCAGTGAGTGATCCAAATTATGCCACGCATGTCACTCACCGCTTGCGATCATTGAGTCTGTCGTTTGTTCGGTATGGTTCCTAGCCTGCACAAGTAGAAGCAAAAACCAAACTCATCATCCAATTTTTATTTTTCTTCAAAATGAGCTGGAGGTGGTGAACAAGTGATATTGGCGCTCCTAAGGTAAAGAGTAGGATCAACTCTCTCTAAGACTGTGCTTGATAAGTTAATGTATATACATATTCATATTTTAAATGTAAAAAATGAACAATGATAGAAATAATGTTGAGCTTCGGGTTTTCTGTTTAAATATCATCATTTTTTAAGTACTCAATATTTTTTTATTTGTGATCAAGACAATGGAAGAAGATAAGAGACATCGGGACTACCAGCATGTGGGACTTATATTAGGCGTGACAGGAATTGTAGGAAATAGCCTGGCCGAGATATTGCCCCGATCAGATACCCCTGGTGGTCCCTGGAAGATCGACGGAGTGGCCCGACGCCCCAGGCCCAACTGGAATGCCAGTTATCCGATTGAGTACATCCAATGCGACGTTTCCGACCCGGATGATACACAAGCCAATCTCTCAAAACTCACCGACGTCACCCACATCTTCTACGTGACGTGGGCTAGTCGTCCCACTGAAGTCGAGAATTGCCAGATCAATGGTGCAATGTTTCGTAACGTTCTCCGTTCTGTAATCCCAAACGCACCCAATCTCCGCCACATCTGCCTACAAATTGGAGGCAAACATTACTCGGGACCATTCGAGTGTATTGGCAAGATACCGTCTCACGATCCTCCTTTTACAGAGGATTTGCCGAGGTTAAACGTAGCACTTTTTTACTATACTCAAGAAGACATATTGTTTGAAGAAGTTGAAAAAAGAGAGGGCTTGACTTGGTCCATACATCGACCTTTCGGAATATTTGGGTTTTCACCTTATAGTTTGATGAATATTGTAGGCACCCTTTGCGTGTACGCTGCTATTTGCAAACATGAAGGTTTTCCTTTACTATTTCCTGGGACAAAAGAAACGTGGGAAGGCTTCTCAGAATATTCGGATGCAGATTTGATTGCGGAGCAGCAAATTTGGGCGGCAGTTGATCCTAATGCAAGAAACGAAGCTTTTAATTGCACGAATGGAGATGTTTTTAAGTGGAAGCATTTATGGAAAGTGTTGGCTGAGCAGTTTGAGATTGAGAATTATGGTTTGGGAGAAGAAAATGGTAGTAAGAGGGTGAGATTGGAGGAATCTATGAAAGGTAAAGAAAGTGTGTGGGAGCAGATTGTGAGAGAGAATCAGTTTCAGCCAACGAAACTGAATGAGGTTGCTGTTTGGTCATATGCAGATATGGGGTTGAATATTGGTGCGGGTTATTTAGTTAGTATGAACAAGGGCAAGGAGCACGGGTTCTTGGGTTTCAGGAATTCTAAGAATTCCTTCGTCACTTGGATTGGTAGGCTAAAACGTCACAGGATTGTGCCTTAACTATTTTTTTTTTCAAATTTGGTGCCATAGTTAAAAGTTTTAATTAATAGTTCAAATTGTGGCTGTTTGGCTGGAAGAAATAGGGCTTTTGTTTCTTTGCTTTCCAATCAATGTAAGGTTTCGTTTCAGGAAGGGAGAAGAACGACAAAAACAGCTCGCTTTGTTACTGTTAACGAGTTAAATATTTACTGTACTGAATTCCGAGCTGACAAAGCATTCATTTGCATTTCTGGATTACTTGGCTTCAAGTTATGACCGCTTGATTTTCAAAGCCTACACCTACTTCAAAATTTCTTTAAATGGTTGGTCTGTCGAAACCTCTTCCTTTCCTACCAACCGATTCAGGGAACCGGAATATTAAAAAGGAAAAGAAAAAGTTGATTGTGAAAATATAACCGATTGAAATGAAATCATCCAAAATTTTTCAACTGGAGAGCATTAGTTGGAGAGAGGAGGGATAAAGAAAAGGGTAAGAAAAGAGGATAAAAAAATTATGGGTATATATGTCATTTTACCATAAGTATTCCCTATGGTTAGTAATTTTATTTTTGTCAAAGTGGCGAACAGTCCCATTGAATAGAAAATCTGAAAGGTTGGGTGCCCATAGCCTATTCTCGGAAATTCCTGGGAAGAGTAAACTGTATGTGTCGATTTAATGTGTGTGCAGAAAATTTTATTTATAAACTGTAGATATATAAGGCAAATGAAAGTAGTGCTGCGGTTGATTCTGTACCATTGCGCTGCTCAAATCAGAAAAATTTTACGAAATTTAACATCAAATGAGATTGGAGACAGCAGGCACACTGTCAATTGCTGGGAAAATTAGTTGACAGGAGCAAGGTGCTTCGATCTATATTTCAATATTCAAAAAATTGAAGCTTTAGACGCTTTTTATGTTCTCCATCTCAACTTATTGATTCCACAGAAGTTATAGCTACCATGTTTTCCTAATTAATTAGTGAGTGTAAATTATGTAGAATCGTTTTATTGATATAATTTTTTCTATCATTTTCAAATTTTACACAAGGGCCAAAACGTTTCTGATGATGGAAGATTTATTGAGGGGGGAAAAAAGAAACAAAATTTATTCACATGGATTTATGAGATGAGAAGGGGAAAAAAATTTCCATTCATTCAATGAACAACTTTAGCTATTTCCCGAAATTTGAAATAAAAAAAATGAATTCTTCAATAAATTCGTACATCAAGTTTCACAATCACTTGTACCAAGTTGTTGTGTGTAAGTGGCTGAGATTTACAATTTGAGGATAATTTTGATATTTCCAAGAACCACCTATGCTCATTTGATGTTTAAACCATCCCATAACCCAAAACCAAAAATAAAAAATAAAAAATAAAAAATAAAAATCCCCAAAACCAAAAATAAAAAATAAAAAATAAAAAATAAAAATCCACAAAATTAATTGCCACGTCTCTGTTTCATTTATTTGCACAAAGTTTTGCCTGGTAAGAGTGAGATTCGGCAGCTCCAAAAATTTTTATAACTTGCTACAAAGTACAATTATATGATTAAAGGACTCCTTTTATCCCAAAGCAGATATCGAAAGCTGAAAAATTACAGGACTACCGTGCCTTGCTGAGCATTAATCAGTGGTGATGTTATGTCATCTGTGATCCTTCATTTGTCGCTAATAACGTATTACCGATTTACACTGTCATTACTCCCAAGGCAAGGAGATAATCGAAGTTTTAAAGGCAATATCAAGATTATGTAACAGTGAAGCCCACGAATTGGCCAAATCTTCAGTTAGCAATTCGAGCTGTGATTGCTGACCGGAAGAAATTCCAGCTTATGTTTGATCTTTGCTTCCTTAACGGATGAAGTTTGATTGGAGGAGGGAAAAAAGGAGGGAAATTTATAAAAAAACCAAAAAAATTTTACATTTTTCAAAGTTTACTTTTGTAATTTTTTTCTATCATAATTAGCCAAAAAAATAAAAATTTACCCTAAACTACCCTTCACAAATTCTCACCACAAATTCTCTCTACCCATAAAGTTAACCCCAACTTTTGAATGGTGATTGACAATCGGCAACTGGCGACGACGACGGCAAGACAACATCAATGGCAACTCTACCTCAAGCTACCTATCTCCAATACAAACCTAGGAACTTTGAAACAACCCAAACCCTGGGTAAATAAATTTTAAAAAATTTCTTAATGATTTGAGTAAATTTAATTAAGATTTTAATCACTATATTTTCTTAAAATTGTATAATAAAATTAAACTTTAGATATAGGTTGTTAAAGTTGCAAAATGAAATGAAATCTAGTGAGAATGATGTGTTACAAAATATCGTATATTAGGTATTTGACAAAATTCCTCTTAGAAAATTAATGCTATACTTTTGCACAATGAAGATGTGATGGGTGAGGTGTGTGTATTTTTTTGTTGATGAAGTGAAAAATGAAAAAAAATTAAAAAATATTGCGCGCGTGTGACAAGTGGCCGAGCACGCAGCCCTCACGTGCGCAGGTTGCGTGCAACATGTCGGGCCTATCTCACCAGGAGACAGCACGCTTTTGGTGCGACGCCTGGCCTTGTCGCACGAGGAGATGCTGTCTCCTCGTGCGACAGGCGCGGGCTGTCGCATGCCCTCGCTCGACAACTGTCTCCTTTCACTCTCATCCCGCGATCGTGTCACTCGCAGCCCACAGGCGTGTGTGCCTTCTGGTGCAACATTTTTTTGTGCCAATTTTTTTATTTATATTTCGTTTTAAATTTTAATATTTTTAAAGTTGTATTTTTTTTGAAATAATTGTTTATTTTTTTCTGAAATAATTGTTTAATATTAACAATTTAATTTTCAATTTAATTTTCTATTATTTATTAGATAAATGGAGAAATCAAAGTTAGGAATGTATAATCCACTCGGACGAGCAAAAAAACCAGGAATGATGAAGGTACCTTATGGCTCACACTTCTCTGTATAACAAGCATGTGCAAAGTAGATGTAGTTATAGGGGCTATTTGAGAAAAATTAACAAAATGACAGTTGAAATTGTTCAAGAATGACATATTTGGGTATTTTTTTGAGTGCCGTAAGTATCCTTTTCGCAGCGTGATTATCCATAACTTGTTGCTTAGACAAGTTGCCCATGAAGAAAGTGACAAAAAAAATGAATTGTTGTTTCAGATTGGTGGGGAATTGATTCGCTTATCAATTGGAGAGTGGTGCTTATTGATGGGTTTTTCCTATGGTAACGATGTTGCGCTGAAAAATCAAAAAACACCGCATCGATTACTTAACAAGTATTTCAGTGGTTTGTTTCGTAAGATAACTCTTGGACAATTCGACACAATGTTTATGGACTTAGATTTTAAGGTTATAGATGACATTGATGCGCTAAAGATAGCATTATTTTACTTTGCGGATAGAGTACTAAATGGTAGGAAAGAGCACTGTCAAATTAATTTCTCGTGGCTCAATGAGGTAGACGACATAGATCATTTCCGAAATCATCTGTGGGGGCGTTTGTCTTGGGAAATAATATATGACTGTCTCGACAATGTATTGAATGGCAAAACTACTAAATTTAGGACCGAGCACATGAAAAAATCGAAGCATACAATTGAAAACTACAATATTTACGGCTTTACGTCTAGAGTATAGGTATATAGAGAAATTAATGTTAACGAGCTTTTTATTACTTGATTTATTAAAACTAATGATGTTTTATATCTTCGTTTGTTATAGGCATGGATTTATGAATGTATTGGAGGATTGCCTGAGGAGTGGGTGGTTAAAACAAAGAGGAAGACTCCTCGCATCGTGCAATGGAGGCCAAAGGCTTCTTCTCTGATAAATTATGCTGAAGTATATTAACATTTCAATGACAACTCTTGCTTTATAAGTAATATATTAGATTATTTCAATGATAATTACATTTCATTGGACAAATATATCAGAGATTCTTGCTAACTTAAAATATCATACTATTTACAAGTGGAAAACATTTTACAAACTCTTAAACCGGATACAAAAGAAAGAGCCTCACAATATTGGTTGAGCGTTCAGGATTACATGCCATATATTTCTGATTGGGTCTGTAATGTGAGTATCCTTACTTGATCCCTCTTAGCACATTTGAAAAATAATGAAAACTCAAATTTTTCTAACTCACTCATGACTTATGTTTAATGTTACTTTATACAGCATCAGCCTTCAATCAACGTGCCATGCTTTATAAGGACAGAAGAGGAGTCTTACGACATCATAAGCCTAAAAGAAAATGAACAAACTCCTTTTGAGTATGAGAATGATGCAGCTGAACATGATTAATCTGTCTATAATTTTGATGACACCCAACATTCAGAGGTAACTTTCTAATTTAAAAGATTAATTTATTCCATAATTTATAACTAATTTAAGTACTCTCTCATTATTATTTTATTTCATGGTAATAAGAGAGAACAAAATTCCGTTATGATTATGTCATTAAACGAATGAACAGGATTGATCGTACTCTCGATCAACTAAGATCAGATTTTCAGGCTGAGCGAAGAGAACAACAGTTGTATAGAAAAGCATTTCAGGCTAAGCAAAGAGAACAATAGCTGTATAGAGAAGCAGTTATGAAATTTATGGCTTCTTTCTGTGAGAGTTCCTCAAGGCGCTCATACGGTGATTATCCAATTGGATAGTCATACACGATCAGCCCCTCTTATTACAAACAACTGTGTATTATTTGAATTTTAAATCTGATATACTCTTAAGTGTTCATATTGGTAAATTGACAGCTGCCGAACAACCATAGACTGCACACTGATGTTCGCAATCATTATGATCACACCCTTATGTAATTGTATAGTTTCTTTGAGGATGTAAATAGTGACGGGTACAAATTATCACAGAAGCACCTCCTAGGGTAAGTAAGTTTGGACGACCGTATAGACCATCATATGTCTTTAACAATCCTTTCTTGATTTCTCCTATTAAGAAAGTAAAAAACATCAGACCACATATGACACTTGAAATAACGGAGCATGAGATCGATGAAAACTCGAGTGTGGACATAAATCCGCTTAGAGGCTTCGATGATCCAAGTATTTTTGAGGAGTTTGATGGGTGGTTTACTGGTAAAATTACAGTACACCACACTATCCAACAGTCACACATGTTTTTCGATGTACTTTTAGGAAATGCTTCAATGGGATAGCTTGACGATGAAGTAAGTATTTTTATTATATTTTTTTATTTGTTAATGATGCATTGTTGATTTTTTTTTGTATTATACTAAATTCTTCCGTTAACATCTTTCTATTTTTCCTTAACATATTCATGTGTATTTCTACTTGATCAGTAAGAAGCAACAATAGTATCCGAACACCTTACCTAAGCGTGTCACGCATATAGACACATTTTTTTGGGTAACGAGTTAATAAAAAATTAATAATCAACAACATTACATTTGGTTACTTATAATATCTCGGAGTCTCACTAATTGCTTAATATATGTACTAGGTTTTCTTGGGATAATTGTGGAACAATGGTAACTGCGATGTCCATTTATTACAGTATTGCAGCAACTTCAATACCTATTTTGATGACCGGGAAGATATCATGTCGAAGCGGTTCACGGACGTCGATGTGGTAAGTATTGCTGTATAATCCAACGAGGTTTCTTTTTTTAAATATTTTAGATAAACCAAGCATAAAAATCATGATATTTCTTATATGCATGTATTAATTCCTGTGAATATTGGCGGTGATCATTGGGTATTAGCCAAAGCGAATCTTCGCAAGAAGAAGGTGTGGATTTATGACTCATTGGTGGCATTTCGCGACGAGAAAACATACTTAACTCAATTTCAGCCACTTAAAGTCATTTTCCTTCAATGGCTAGAAGATGTTAGATTTTACAACATTCGGCATGAGTTGCAGACTACTGATTATTGGAAAATCAGGATAGTAAAGGACGTGCCACAACAAGAGGCTAGAATTGGTGATTGCGGCATTTTTTTTTTGGTGTTTGTGATGTATTTAATGTTCGGACTCAAATTTGATTTTGATAGTAGGCACATGTAGTACTTTAGGAAGAAAATTGCTATGAATATATTTAATGATGATATTAGACTATAAGTCATAATAGTTGTACAAACAATGATGTATGGGTATTTATATCATTTTTTGTTATATCATTTAGATGATAACAAACCTTAATATCTTTTGATAAATTTGTTGGAGTTTCACAATTTCAAATATTTTCTTAAAAGTAAAAAACTTTCTGTGTGGCTTTAGATAAACTGGAAATATTTCTAAAAAAATATATGGTTTTTTAGGTATAATCTGTGAACCATTTATTTTAACAGTTAACAGATAAAATGAAGATAAAATTTATTTTCTAAAGCTTCAACTGTTTGTTTTATAACTTAGTAAAAATTCAGCCACTAGATGTAAATAGCCAACCGTTATTTTTAACGACTAACCGTTTAGGGTAAAGTCTATCCTTTATGCTCAGAAAAATTTAATATAACAATTTAATTTTGTATTGTTTATCAGATAAATAAGGAAATCAAAATAATATTCTATATAATTTATACGCAAAATAAAATACTTGATTATATATAATTGTACATCAAATAAAAAATAATAGTCCAAAATTTATAATGCTAATTGTAATAATACAACTAGTTTTGATTTGAAGCAATGGGGCTCTTATTGAGTGTTAGAAAGTGTATATTTATAAAGGATAAAATTGTCATTAATATTGCTACTTTTATTTATTTAAGTATTTTGTTGTTTAATTATGTGTGTTTTATTATAATTATGTATTTTATGTATTTTAGGGGCATCATGATTATTTCACTATGAACGAGTGATCAAACAGTAAAATGGACGTCATATTTAGACTCAAGACAATCGAAAACCTTAGGAGGAGCATAAAAGGAAAAATGTCACTGTTCACATATTCGGTACTGTTTATACATACAGTACTGTTCACGACACTATTTATGTATACGAACCGATGATGTGACATTGACTGATGACGTGGCAGTATTTGATTGGACGAATTATGTGGCATTGACTGCTTATGTGGCGTTGATCGATGATGTGGCATTGTCCAATGATGTGCCTTAAGTAATTTATTTTTTAATTTTAATTTATTGCCTTAGATATAACTTTCGATTAATAGTTCGAATTGCCATTGCTTGGGTGGAAGAAATGCAGCTTTTGTTTGTTCTTTGCTTTCCAATCAATGAAAAGTTTCGTTGCAGGCAGAAAAAAGAAATAAATAAATAAAAACTGCTGCCTTTGTTATTGTTAATGAGTTAAATAAAAACAGTACTGAATTTGGAGGTGAAAAGCATTCATTTTACATTTCTGAATTACATGACTTCAAGTTATGACCACTCAACGTTCAAAGTCTAATCTTAGTCCAATGCTTCTTTAATTTGTTCTCCGTCGAAACCAACTGATCCAAAGGACAAGGCAAGGAAAAAGGGAAAGAAAAAGTTGATTGTGAAAATATAATCCATTAAAATGAAATCATCCAAAATTTTTTGAGTGGAAGCATTATTTAGAGAGAGGAGAGAAAAAGAAAATGATTGGGAAAATGAAATTAGAATAAAGTTGTGGCATTTATGTTATCTTTTCATAATTATTCCCTGCGGTTAGGGGGTATAATTGTAATTTTCTTGCGTTAGAGCGATCAATACTTAGAAAATCTAAAAGATTATTCATAGCCTGCTCTCATAATTCTTGCGCGATAGTAGTAAATTACTTTTGTTGATTTTAATCCTATCAAACTTTAACTGTAGATATAAGGCAAGCAAAAATAGTGTTGCGGTTGATTCTTTACCATTGCTTAGGTGTTAAGAAATAATTTGTATAACTAGCTACAAATTACAAATTAAAGGACTCTTTCTAGGATTTGGATTTAATACCGAACTTATCTGTACTTTAACTATTTATAATCTTTTTCCACATGTGCATGTATTAATAATATATAATTAAAATTCAATTAACTTTATATTATTATCCAATAACTATCAATCATATACTTCTAAAAGATTAGAAAAAATATCAGCTCAGACACTAAATTTAAATCCCTCTTTTTGTTCCAAAATTGATATTGAAAACGAAAAAGTTATAGGGCTATTGTGCCATAGGCAATTTCAAAAATTAAGAGACATGTACTTGATTTTAAGTTTAAACCCCATCCCGTACGGTAACTTCCATAATAAGGGTTTGCCTAAGACTTCCATGTTCGCTTATGTTACGTTCTCGTAACTTATGACCTTGTCTTTTCCTTACGTCCAATTTCATACAAACTCTTATATGTTCCTTTATTTATAATGTGTTATAAATAATATTCTTTTATTTTATTTAACTCCAACGAGCATTAAATTTGCCTTCTAATTTTTAAATTTCAAAAACATCTTTATTTAATTAAAAAATATATTCATTATTA
The DNA here is from genome assembly GCA_030449875.1 of Aegle marmelos. NCBI lineage: Eukaryota > Viridiplantae > Streptophyta > Magnoliopsida > Sapindales > Rutaceae > Aegle > Aegle marmelos. The sequence continues at coordinate 16,711,673 of JASUUL010000023.1, forward strand.
AATTAATTATTATGATTATAATTATAATTTTTAAATAAATAAATTATTATTATTATTATTATGTATTTATAAATATTATTCTTTTATTTTATTTAAATGCATAGAGTATTAAATCCACCCTATAATTTTTAAATTCTGAAATACCTTCATTTAATTAAAAAATATAATGATTATTAAATAATAATAATAATAATTTTTATTATAACTATAGTTTTCAAATGAACTATTATTATTATTGTTATTATTATTATTATTAACACAAAAAGGTAATATATTTAAGTAATACATTAAAAATAATTTTTAGTTAAATTATTAATAATAATTACAATAATTAAAATACAAAATAATAATTATGATAAAAATTAGTTAAGGATTTTATAGTTATTTGTTATAGTTGAACTCATTATAATTTTAATTCTAAGACAAAGTAAATACATCAACGGTAATATATTTCATTTTAACTACTATTTTTCTAGTTTAAGTAAATAAATTATTTTAATTCTAATTCTAATTATTTCGATTATAACTCATTCTGATTCCAGTTAATCTCAATTCTTTTTGAGTGAATGTACTATAAAATTATAAACATACATACATATATATATATATATATATATATATATATATATATATATATATATATATATATCTTTGCTGTCTCCACTCACGGGATTCCCGGGGACTTTCTCACCAACCGAGGTCCTACCTACGTGAAGACCTTATCACTTGTAATTATTTTCTTTTGTAAAGCAACGGGTCTTTGGCTATATAAGTTGCCATTAGACTCCAGTTGAGGGGACCTGGATTTTCTCTCTTATTCTCTCCCTTCTCTCTAAAGATTTCAAAATTGGAAATCAGAGTTGAATGTTAAAGAGATTCTCTTGACTCCAGATATTTTCCAGAAATCTTCTTCTTTCTTCTTCTTTTTCTTTTAAAGAATTAAAGTCCCTATAATTACATGTAAGCATTTGATTTTAATTTTATTTAAAGCATTTAAAGCATATTCTTTAATCTGTAATTTAAATTTTAAAGCATAGATTAAGAATGTATGTTTTAAATTTTTAAAGCTTTTAAATTCTATATGCTTGCAGACTGATCTGTATCAGTTCTGCCATAAAACTGCTACTTAGCCTCTGAAGCAAAGAGACCGGATCTCTGTCTTCAGTTGTATCTTCTCTTCTCCCTCCACTTTTCGAAAGCACCCTTTCTCGGGATCCAGACGGGTGGCAGTCGTGTTTGTTTAGAAAGCCAACCTTAATGTATGTTTATTTCTGCAAACCTTGTTGCTAGGCTTGCTTAAAATAAACTGGTTAATTAAAATTTTAAAGATTTAAATTCTATTGGTATATCGGCTGGACCCGCAGTGGATGCGGGCTACTGGTCCAAAGGAAGATTAAATATCTGTCCAAAGATAGCTGGACAGGACCTCATTCCCTAGCTAACAACGCCACGTACCAATATTCTACTAAAGCCAACGGTACTCCTAAAAGCAATCAATTGACTTAATTAAAGATAATTAATTTGATATTCCAAAATAATTACAAGTGATAAGGTCTTCACGTGGGTAGGACCTCGGTTGGTGAGAAAGTCCCCGGGAATCCCGTGAGTGGAGACAACATCTTTGCTTTATGGTCTTCAAAGTCTTTGTAAGACCCAAAAAAGGAATCCTATCCCCACAGCTTTTTTCCAGTGATAGGAATAGTGAATGAAGGGGGAAAATATCTAGTCAACAAAATACAAAAGAAAATAATTGTTTTTGCCCCTTTTTTTTTATGTCAACAAAATACAAAAATAAACATAATTATTTACAATGCTTTACAGGTGGGAAGATGCCAAAACAATCATCTTCATTGTCATCTCCCAAAGATACGAATGGCTCTTCGTCTTCGGCATCTGAGGAGTCCTGTGCTGAAGGCTCGGATCTGGAGGCTAAGAGCTGTTCCATTACTTTGAAATATTCCTCTTCTAACTTTGCTGAGGCCAACAAAGATTGGGCCTTAGATTTTTTAGAGAGGAAAGTGGTCTGGGCTTTAGCTTCCTCAATAGTAGGAGTGAGGTGTCCTGTTGAGGAAAGCCATTTTTGAATGATGGCCTCGGTTAATTTTGACTCTTCGTCAAATTTTGACCACCATTTTACTTTGAAGGTTCTTTGTAAGAAAAGATGGGCTTTCTGAGTGTGGAAATGAAGAACCCACATCCAGACCCACGGGAGAAAAAACTTTGTACAGAAAAAAAGAAACGGAGTAAATCTTTTCTCTAATTCTAAGGGCTTATAATGGGCTTTGAACAAGTTTAAACAGGCTACAGCATTGGGGGTTATAATTTCTTGGTTTGGCCCGAAATAGCCCCACCACTGTTGAAACCAGTTTGGAAGGCTTTGTATGGTTATTTTTGAATTAAAGAAGAATAACCATGAATGAGATTTTTTTGGATTTTGTAAGAAAAATGTATTGAACCAAGCTTGTTGATAGTCCCAGTAGGAAAAGGACTGACAATGGTCAAAACGGCTTTGGAAGCTAATGGGGAAGTCTTTGGTTTTATGAAGTGGGTCACCCCATTGCTTTGGGCTTAAGACATTTAGAATTGTGGCCGTGGAGTAGGCCGATTCTTTGTGTTCTTTGGAAAGATAGAAATGTTTGAATTTCACTGAGTTAGTGAATTCAAGGATGCTTTGACAATAGGGTTGGGGTTTTGATAAATCCCATGGTTTGAAAAACCAACCCTTAGGGAAAATCTTTGAAATGCTCTGAAATGGATCAGAGTGATAAAACCCATCTTCGATAACTAAAATGTTTTGATGATAGGCTTTATTAGTCCAATCCGATTTTTTCTTTAATTGAGAAATTACTACTGAAGAACAAGAGCTTTCAGCAGAAATAATTTCTTTGGAAGATGATGGCTTTACAATTTCTTTTGAAACAGTTTTTTCTTTCTTCGGAAATTGAGAAAGAGGCTTTATATTTGAAATGCTTTGTAGAGTCATTAAGAGTTCAGGAGATTTTGAAATGGATTCAATCCATTCTTTTACCTGTTCTTGTGAGGCCAGAGCTTTAGATTCTTCATCTTGGACCATATCAATCTAAGACTTTGTAGGCATTGCTGAAGACAACAATTTTTCTTTAGGAGGTGATTGGGCTTTAGGTGTTTGGGGCTGAGGGTCCTTCTGGACTCCTTTCCCTTTGTCTTTCTTTTTGGGCGGCATTTATCTGTTTTGAAGAAATTCTCTCGTTAGAAAATCCGGAACATAATTTCTGTCACCTTTAATAAATTCAATTTCAAAATCAAAAACACTTAAAATGGCTTGCCATCTTGCAAAAATTTGTTTTGATGCAATGTTTTGAACATCTTTTTCTAAAACATGTTTTGCAGCTTTGCAATCAATTCTAAGTAAAAATTTTTGATTTAGTAAGTCACTTTGAAATTTTGTAATGCATAAAACAACGGATAAAATTTCCTTTTTAATAGTAGAGTAATTCTTTTGACACTCATTCCAGTGTGCAGAGACATACTGTACTATTTGTTCTTTACCATTGTCTACTTGCTTTAGTATACCACCATATCCTAGGTCAGAGGCATCGGTCTCTACTACCTTAGGTAATGCTGGGTTTGCTAGATGCAAACATGGTATGCTTTTAACAGACTGTTTTATTAGTCTGATGGCCCTAGTATGTTCATCAGTCCACTCAACAGGGGTTTTCTTTAACCTATCGTGTAGGGGTTTAGAAATCCTATTGATATTTGGACAAAAATCTAGGACATAATTTAGGCTACCAAGAAACCTTTGCAGTTGGGTTTTGTCAAGTATCCGATCAGGAAACTTGTCAGTAAAGGCAAGGGATCTCTCAATAGGGGTGATGGTTCCCTTAGAAATATAATATCCTAAGAACCTAATCCTTGTTTGGAACAAAGAAATCTTTGAACTAGAAATGGCTAATCCAGCTTTCTTAGTAGCATAATAGAAAATCTTTAAATGTTTGAAATGTTGATCAATCGAGTTTGAAAAGATCAACACATCATCTATATAAACTATACAAAAATCTGAGTAAGGGTTATAAATATCATTCATAATCCTTTGAAACTCAGATGGCGCATTTTTTAAACCAAATGGCATAACAGTCCATTCATACTGTCCAAATGGAACAGTAAAAGTAGTTTTATACCGATCTTTAGGATGGATTTGGATTTGCCAAAATCCTGATTTCATATCAAATTTTGAGAATATGAAAGCAGAGTGTAATTTTTGAAGCAAATCTTTCTTGTTAGGTATAGGGTACCTAATCCATTTTAAGGCTTTATTTAAAGGTTTGTAATTGATTACTAATCTAGGTGTTCCTCTCTCTATTTCACTATTTTTATTGACATAGAAAGCAGCACAAGACCATGGAGACCTTGATTTTACAATTAAGCCTTTGGTCTCTAAGTCTTTAATTTCATTTCTATAATGTTGTTCTAAGTCCATATTCATTTGAATGGGCCTAGCCTTGGTAGGAATTTGCCTTTCATCGAAGTTGGGCTCATAGGGCAAATCTACCATGTGTTGTTTCCTATCCCAAAAAGCAGATGGGAGATCAGCACAGATTTCATTCTCAATTTGGCTTTTGAAATTGGAAATCTTTTTCTTTACAAAATCATTTTGTAATTGTTTTTCAATTCTTTGTAAACTTAAATCCTTCTGTAAACAAATCAAATTACTCTGTTTTGTTTTTAGTAAAACATTAATCTGATTTTGATAAACAGAAGTGGCTTTAATTATATTTAAATTCCTTGTTCTTGGCTTTTCAATAAAAGGAAAAACAAGTCTTTTTTCTTGGGCTTTAAAAGATATACCATCATATTTAATAGTATACGAGGTAATTAAGTTTATAAAAGGAGTTTCTAAAATGACAGCATGATGGATATCATTTGTCAGAATAAAAGAAGTTCTAAATTCAAAACCATCATTCAAAACAGAAGCATCAACTTTTGAAGTGATTCTTAATTTTGAATTATTAGCAGCAGAAAGTCTTTCTTTAGTTTTTTCTTGAAACTTTTTTGGAACAATTATTTCTTTAATACAATTCAGATCGGCACCAGTGTCAAATAATGCAATAGTGTCAATTTGGAGTTCTTTGGAAAATTCTATTGTGACTTTAATTAAATACTTTCTTGTGGTGATTTGTTTTAAGGCAAATAAAAAATCATGAGGTAGAGACTCGATGTTTTCAAGTTTCTGTTCCTCATCCAGTTTCTGTTCCTCATCCTCACCACCTTCTGAGTCTGATTTATTATCCGAATGTTGCTCCAATTGTTTCTGTAGCAGTATTTGGATAGTGTCAGAATTAGTTTTTTATTTTTGCTTTAAATCAGAAATTTCTAATTTGATTTCTTTTATTTCTTTTTGAAGATCCTGGATAGAAGGAGAAGGCTTTTTAGTCTTTCTCTTATTTAAAATATCCGTGAGATCATAAGCATGCTTTTGAATAACAGGTGCTTTGGAGATCTTAGGCTTTTCTCTATGCTCGAAGGTTTTTAGAAGTCTGTCTAAATACTCTCTTTGTAAGGAAGGGTCAGAAATGTATTTGACTAATTCAAGAAAAGTTTCTTGTTCTTTAGTCAACACATTGATTTTCTTTAAGTATGATTCTGTGTCAGAATCAGTATCAGAAGATTCTGAAGTATCAGAGTCAACCAACTCATCAACTTGCAGAGACTCACTATCTTCCGAAATAGAAGATTCTGACTCTGAGGAGTCAACTAATAAAGGAGCTATTTGGGAAAATATTTCTTCACTAAGTCCTAGCTCATGAAGTCTTTTAGCTATTCTATAATATTTTGCAGTATGTCCCTTTTTTCCACACTTAAAACAAGTGGCATTTTTATAGTTGAAATTCTTTGGTTTGGGCCTATCTATTTCTTTCTTTTTAGAGGAATGCCTTTTATAAGGCCTTTTGGGCTTTCTATAAAAGGATTCTCTAAGTTCTGGAAAGGGTTTCCTATATTTCTTTAATTTGTGATATTTTTTGTAAGTCTTTGTGGAACAATTACCACCACAATCCTTAGAACTGGAGGCTTTAAAAGGGTCATAGTTAAATTGTTTACAGAAACTACCTAACTCTTGTTTAGATTTCTTAAGTTCCCACTTAAGTCGTTTCTGCAATTTCAAGTCTTGGCATATTTTTAGACCTTTCCTATTGACATAACTAACCAATTCACCATAGGTGAGATTGTCATAAGGAATTTGGTTATCGTAGAGGGCTTTAATTGAATTCCTAACCTTTTCTCCTAATAGGGTAGGTAATCCTGCAAGGAATTTTTCTTTCCAAGTAACATGATTTGCGTCATCTCTTAGAAAGAGCCTGGTAAAGAATGTGGCTTTATAACTTTGAAAATTACTAAGTTTTCTACACCTGAGGTTGTGTAGTAACTCGGCATTTTTATCTCTAAGGTGAGATGGGTCACCTATGAAGTGAAGGGATATTGTGACTATTAAAACCGAAACAGCATCTTGGACCGGATTATTAAATTCATCAAGAATGGGTGATCCTTCTTGATCAGTTTTGACAGCATTCAAGATTTCAAGATGTTGTTGATTTGTGAGGAGATGATCCCACCATCCTTTAAGTTGACTAGTAAAACCGGCAATCAGAATTTCTGCTATGGCTCTATCAGCAGTTCCTGATTGGGTTTTATATGCATTAGCTGCCATGATCATTTGTTGGAGTAGTCCAAGTATATTGTACTCAGACATTCCATCTATATTCCATTCATAGACTGAGGATGCATTAAACCTTGATTGGTTTATAGCACTTGGCCTATTATCTATTGCTAGATCTGGTGGAGTACGAAAAATAGCAGGAAGTGCTAATTCCCAATGGACTTTATTGACTTTAGGCTCAGGTTCAAGTTCTTCTTGGAATGCTTCTAAGTCAGAGGAGGGTATGGAAGACTGATCCTGATCTAATACTCCTATCTTACTAGATTGGGGAGTATCAGGGACTATTTCTATTTTCTTAGATGAGGATGAAGAGGCTTCTATCCTATCTAATTGTTCTCTAATGGCTTTAGCAAAATCTGATTTCGAATCTTGAACAAGTTTTTTACTTGTCTTCGAAACCTGGAAAGGTTTAAAAATAGGCTCTTTGAGTCTCTTTTCAAGATCAGATTTTGTAATTGGCTTTGGAATAGTAGGAGAAACAGTAATGGTTGACTTTTGGATTTGACTTTCTATTCTAGTCAACTGTTTTCCTATCGTGTTTAGATTAGTGTTACAAAAATTGTTTTGTTGAATAACACTATCTAAATTTTTGTCTATATCACCATTCCTATGGATCTTGTAGGGTGATGCTTTTACTTCTCTCGGAGGTTCACCATGTTCAATAGTAATATTTCTTAATGGGGGGTGTTCAGATGCTACCTTAGTTTGGCTATTTGAAAGCTTCCATTCAGAAACTGTCTTTCTAAAAATGGGATTTGAATTTTTGAAAGGATATGAAATGTTGTTATTAGAGGCATATATCTCAAACCAATCAAAAAATAAGATATGGGCTTTTTGCTCATTGACAAACTCGTAATAGGCATCCTGAATTTGTTTTCTCTAAGCCAAATAATGTTTAAAAAACCAAAGTCTTTTTTCTTTATTTAAATCAGAATAAAAATCATTGTGCAATAATGTTTTGTCTAATTTAAATGGCTTTTCTAAGACACTGATTACATTTTCTGTTACAGCAGAAAATGTGGGAGATGTCGGAGGAGAGGGTTCCTTCTCTTCCTGTCTTTGATCCTGTTGTGTACTAGTATATACTGGGTGAGGTATACTAGTAGTGTAATCAACAGAACGTATGGAACTACTAGGAATATCCGAGGTGAAAAACCTAAGTTGGTCTTTGTAAGGGGCATTTACTATAGAAGGTATCCTAGTAAATGTTCTATCTATAGAAGGAATACTAGAAACAGAACCTATGTCTGAAAATCTAGAGGAGGTTGACCTTCTAAATGATAGTTTAACTTTACCATCGAATCTTTGAGTCACATTTTACAACTCTGTATTGGGCTCAAGTTGTTTTGGAATCACTGGTTCAGTGGCTCCATCAAGGATCCATTCTTCAGGAAGATGGACATCTTTCCATTGGATAGGTCTTGATACGACAATATTGGCTCTGGATAGATCAGTTTGGAAAAGAATTGTTTCATTCTTTTTGGACTGAAATTTATGTTGCGTATTAAACGCAGAATGCATTGCCTTATAAGACCTCTTAAAAATCAATGCAACAGGGATTGATCCTTCTATCATGTGATAGTTATGGGTTTTGATTTGAAGAATCATGCTCCTAAGAATATTTTTGTCTTTAATCGAGATTGTTATATTTGGATAACAATCAAACGATATTGGGCCTTTACAGAGGCTTGATTCGATACTGCTAAGTAAAGAATCATCAAAAGAGATGAATCTGCCATCTCTCAAAATGGCTAATATGGAGGTGTCCAAACCTTCTTTGGTCAGAGGCTTAATTCCTTCTTGGATTAAACTTACATGGACATACTTGAATTTTTTATCTTTTAAAATCTTTAAAGAGCTTTCTGAGAACAATTGGATTGTCTCAAAAGGCTTTGAAAGAGTGATGTCTCTTTCTTCAGTCTTTATAATGTAATCTGACTTTAAGAAATCTAGTTTCTTTGTCCTATAGATCATGTCTTTAGCTACCTTGGGTAATTCCCAACAATCTATGGCTTTATTAAAGTCTCGATTATGAATTCCGGAATTCACAACATTCTTTGAACCACTAGTCCTCAGGAGGAAGAGCTAGAGAAAGAGGATCTTCTACTGAGTAGAGAATCCATGTAACCCTAAGTTTTTAACTAATACCTATGTATGTATGGTACGGTTTTACAGCCCTAAGCGGATCTCAGTCCTAAACGGGTCTTACTACCGGTAAAGAATTCACCACACACACAAATACCAATTTAGAGAATTAAAATTACACAAATTCTTTTTCCCTATATTACACCTACTTCCCCTTGGCTCTGATACCAGTACTGCCAGAGATCTATTGTGAATCCCTATATATATATATATATATTACACCTACTTACACAATTATGAATCCCTATATATATATATATATATTTCTCGTTTCTTCTTCTCCTTTCTCACTCTCTCTCTAATAAGTCTAATGGTGACTTTAATTATTATAAAGAAGATGAATGATAATATTCTTAAAAATCTTCTTGATAATTAGTGATGAAAAATGAGATATCGAAATTTTTCAAGAGAGGAAAGTGCTTGTTTTTAGAACTAATTTAAGTAAATTTTTATCTTTTTACTACTATTAGTGTATTATAATAACTAATTGTGGTGGTCGTAAACAGAAATATTTTTGACACTTACAAAAAAATAATAAATGAAAAAGAGTGTGTAGAGATAAATTAGATTTTCATAGTATATGTAAGTAGAAAATTGCATAGTAATTATGAATAGAAAATTTCATAGTAATTATGAATAACTAAAAAAGTACAAGGGCTTAATTAATTTTACTCAAAATAATAATTATCGTTAGTTATTATTATTAACAATTTAACTAAAAAATTATTTTTAATTATTGTTAATGTATTACTTAATTATAATACCTTTTTGTTGTTGTTGTTAATAATAATAATAATAATAATTCATTTAAAAGTATAATTAAATTTATAATTATAATTATTATATTAATTAGATTAATAATAATCATATTTTTTAATTAAATGAAGAGTATTTTTAAAATTTAAAAATGTTAAGGCAAATTTAATGCTCATTAGATTTAAATAAAATGAAAAATAATATTTATAACACATTATAAATAAAAAAACTATATAACGATTTGCATGAAATTAAATGTAAGAAAAAAATAAGAACCGTAATTTATGAGAACCGTAACTTAAGCAGACCCACAATAAACGTAGGGCTATTTTATTGCAATGGTCACCGTCACTATAGCCTACTAATTTATTTGAGTTGGCACCGAGCTCGAAGACTTGCGGCCACGCAAATTGACTGACAATGATAGTACGAAGTTTGGCCTTGAGCAAGAACCTCATTTCACTAGACATTATTGTATTAGACCTTTCAATATCGATCACGTAACCTAAATTCTGTCGAATACATAATTTCCTTCTAGAAAGTACTTCTATAATTGTTTATATATAGGCCAGTCTCCTCTTTACGAGTGAATAAATTTAGATATTTATAATGGTGTAAACTATTTTAAAATATTGTGAAAGTCTATTTACACAGTTTTCAACTCGTATTTCCGGACACGAAAACAACTCCTCTCTATAAATAAAACTAGAAGCAGAAACCAAACCTACCATCAATTTTCAAATTCACCAAAAGATGAGCTGGTGGTGGGCTGGTGATATTGGCGCTGCTAAGGTAAACATCAGCTCTTATAGTTAAGTTAGTGGGCACGTAACTTGCTGAGATTTAAAATAATGTTTTGTTTTATTTTCACTTGTACAGAAGAAATTGGAAGAAGATAAGCGACCTCGAGATTACCAGCATGTGGGACTTATATTAGGCGTGACAGGAATTGTAGGCAACAGCCTAGCTGAGATGTTGCCCCGATCGGATACTCCTGGTGGCCCATGGAAGGTCTACGGAGTTGCCCGACTGAAACGCCAATCACCCAATTGAGTACATCCAGTGCGATATTTCTGACCACGAAGAGACACAAGCCAAGCTCTCAAAACTCACCGACGTCACCCACATTTTCTAAGTGACGTGGGCTAGTCGTCCCACTGAAGCCGAGAATTGCCAGATCCATGGTGCAATGTTTCGTAACGTGCTCCATTCTGTAATCCCAAACGCACCCAATCTCCGCCACATCTGTCTACAAACTGGAGGCAAACATTACCTGGGACCATTCGAGTGTATTGGCAAGGTACCGCCTCACGATCCTCCTTTTACAGAGGATTTGCCGAAGTTAAACGTACCGCTTCTTTACTATAATCAAGAAGATATATTGTTTGAAGAAGTTGAAAAAAGAGAGGGCTTGACTTGGTCCATACGTCGACCTTTCGGAATATTTGGGTTTTCACCTAATAGTTTGATGAATATTGTAGGCACCCTTTGCGTGTACGCTGCTATTTGCAAACACGAAGGTTTTCCTTTACTATTTCCTGGGACGAAAGAAACGTGGGAAGGCTTCTCAGAATATTCGGATGCAGATTTGATTGCGGAGCAGCAAATTTGGGCGGCAGTTGATCCTAATGCAAGAAACGAAGCTTTTAATTGCACGAATGGAGATGTTTTTAAGTGGAAGCATTTATGGAAAGTGTTGGCTGAGCAGTTTGAGATTGCGAATTATGGGTTTGGAGAAGAAAATGGTAGTACGAGGGTGAGATTGGAGGAAATTATGAAAGGTAAAGAAAGTGTGTGGGAGCAGATTGTGAGAGAGAATCAGCTTCAGCCAACGAAACTGAATGAGGTTGCTGTTTGGTCATATACAGATATGGGGTTGACTATTGGTGCGGGTTATTTAGTTAGCATGAACCAGAGTAAGGCGCACGGGTTCTTGGGTTTCAGGAATTCTAAGAATTCCTTCGTCACTTGGATTGGTAGGCTAAAACGTCACAGGATTGTGCCTTAACATTTTTTTTTTTTTGTGAATTCGGTGCCTTAGTTAAAACTTCTAATTAATAGTTCCACTTGATTGTTTGGCCTGAAGAAGTACTGCTTTTCTTTGTTCTTTGCTTTACAATCAACGAAAAGTTTCATTTTAGGTTGGAAAAAAAATTGCTACTTAGTTATTGTTAATGAGTTAAACCTTACAAAAAAAAAAAGGAGAGCCTTAGTTATTTGAGAAGTCACGAATTAGCAGAATTTTTAATTAGCAGTTCAAGCTATGATTGTTTTGCTGAAGAAATGTAACTTTTGTTTGTTAATCAATAACAAGTTTCATTTCAGGTGTGGGAAAAAAAAAATGGCTGCGTTATTGTTATTTGTTGATGAGTTAAATAAATATACTCCGCTAAAACGTCGACCTGGAGAGAGGGCATTCGTAATACATTTCTGATTACATGCCTTCGCTTTAGAACTAAACCCAATTTTCAATTAAAGCCCAGTCCATCACCCAAGCTTTTCTAAATGGTACGTCGTCAAAACCACGTCCTTTCGAACCGACCGATTCACAGGACCAGCAAAAGTAAAAGTAAAAGTGTAACCGATTGACATGAAATAATCCAAAAATTGTCAACCGGAGAGCATTACTTAGAGAGAGGAGAGAGAAAGAAAAGGTCAAGAAAAGAAAATTAAAATAAAGTTTATTCAAATATTAAAAAAATAATGATGAATGCATTTAAATTGTTATTATTATATAAAAAAATATGGTGTGTTTGATTTATGTTGTGTCATTCGCATCATGTTTGGGCATAATCCAAACCAATAAAAATTTTATGAAAGGCGGGTATGGGTCTGCTCCCTGCATCCATTTATGCAGCGGAGTCCCACCCTATTGGGGGAAACCACATCCAATGGAAATATCTATTTGAATTTGAATCACTCGCTTGTAATACAACATACTTCAGGAGCCATAGGCCCATTGCACACAAAATTATAAGGGTATAGATTTTTCACTCTAGAAACAATTTTGAACATAAATTTTTTAGTAACAATTTATGTTTCGAAATTATCCAAATCGAAGTTATTTGAAGGAAAACCTTATATAATTGAACGAAAAATGTTAATATTAATTAAACATGCCCATTTATCACATCCATACCATAAATCTTAATTTCATTTTTCTCAATCTCATCATTTTCTGTATTAATTTTTTTTCTTTTTTAACAATTAATCTCCTAACATGGTGAGACATTCATAAAATCCTAATAAAATTGGAGCTTTGGACGCTTTTTCTTCTTTCTGTCTCACGTTGTTGATTCCATAAAAGTGTTATCTAATATAATTTCCTGATTAATTGGTCAGTATAAATTATGTAGAAGTATTTTATTGATATATTTTTTATTATGATTTTCAAATTTTATAGATGAACCAAAACGTTTTTTACTATCATAGATTTATTGAGAAAATAAAAATTTGTTCATTCCATCAACCTTTATTGATATTCATATGAATTAATATGATTTGGAAAAAATTCCATTCAGTCATATGAACAAGATAGCTATTTCTTGATATTAAAATAAAAAGGAATTATTCATTTATTTTTATATCAAATTTCACAAATTACTTATATTGAGTTCTCCTTTGCAAATAGCAGAGATTCATAATTTGAGGACATTTTGATTAATTCATAATATAGGATCACATATTTATGCTGTTTTCGTTTGATGTTTAAAACTATCGGATGACTAAAAAAAAAATGACGTTTTAGCTTCCAGAGTCATATCTATTATTATTTTATTAAGAAGTCAAATGTCTCAATAATTAGATATCTTAGTAAGTGAAATAATTTAAAATTTTGTCTGATATTAAGATTGGACAACTGTAACTTAAATGTTATAGTACCAAAGTATTTTAATTGTTATGGTTTAAAAGTTGAGTTAATTAGATCCCATACGTGCATGATGAAAACTTACAATGTCTTTATTATTTTTATCAAATTACTATTTAATAATTATTTTATGTACACTATCAACTTTTATTGAATAGTTGCAACTTGTTTTTGCCTTTTGTTACAATGCTATAGCATTTCAATATCAAATTGGGCTAAAACAAGAAATAACGTCCAAATTAAATACGATGTCTCTCTTTTGATTATTTGCATAGGTTTGCCTTGTTGAGATGAGATTTAGAAACTTGCAAAAGTTGTATAACCAGTTAAAAATTACAAAGTAAAGGACTCTTTTTGTTCAAAACTAATATGGCTGAAAAGTTATTTATGTTAAAATCTAGTGATTAAATAAGTATTTATCCTTTCTATTAATTGGTGTGCATAAATTATGTACAATTATTTTATTGATATATTTTTTCTATGATTTTCAAATTATACACAAGTCAAAACATTTTTTCATGATGAGAAAAAAAATTGTTCATTGAATAATCCTCATGAATATTCACATGGATTAATGAGATGATAAAAAAAAATTCCATTCATTCATATGAATTTCAAAACTTCATTTATTCGCACATCAAGTTTGACAATTACTTGAACTAGGTTCCTGTGTGTAAATTGGCTGAGATTTACGATATGAGGATAATTTTGACATTTCATAGATAATGTATTCATGTTGTGTTCATTTGACATTTTACACCATTTGATAACCAAAAACATTGACGTTTTGGCTTATAGAGTCATGTCAATTATTGTAATTTCTCAATATTAGACCGTTGAAGAGCTTAAACAAATTAAAAGCTAGTTTGGTAATATTGTAGTTTTTAAAATAATTGTTGTTAGTAGTTTTGTAAAAATAATTAGTTGTCAAAAGAATTAATTAAGTATTTAGTAAAATTTATTTTTAAAATTGCTATGAATTTTAGAAGTAGTGGTATGTATTTGGTAAATTTTATGATTGAACTATTTTGACAATATAAATGAATCAATTGGACACAATGTCAAATAAAATTTATTTACATATTTATAAACATGTATATTTATTCTATATATAATAATTGATAACTAAAATAAATATTTAATTTTATCTTATTATAAATGTATATTATTAGCCTAAAAGGCTACACATAATATAATTTTGATGATAACAAATATATGTTTTGATTGATTTGATAAATATTATTTTTTATATTTTCACTAATTCTTAAAAGATGATATTTGTGCTAGTGAATTAAATGAAATCAAGCTCAAGACACTCAATAGATAACGGTTTGATCAAGAATAAGTTTAGCTCAACGGAGTCATTATTGTGATAAATTCTTGCAAAACCAGTATGATTCAATATATGTGTGGTTTAAAATTTAAAAAGCTCAAGATTTTGTTAAATAAATTATTATTTTTCATAAATCTAAGATTTTAAAATTATAAGTCAAATATTTCATGTAATAAGTATTTGGTTGAATTTTGGATTTAGACCTTTTTCCATCTATTTAAAATAGTTTATGCCATAGCATAATTTCTAAAAATTTTAGGACCAAATGTAAATATTAAAAATAGACAAAGAGTTGTAGCTAATCATCTGAGGAAAATTTTATATTATCAAAATTTGAACTAAATTGAATAGGTTTTGAAAATTTTAAAATTTTAAAATTTATAAGTACTTTGTTAAATTTTAAAAAAGGCTTCCTTGAAAAATATTACTATTTTGGTTCATATCATAAATTTAAAAAACTTTAGGAATGACAAGCATTGTTTAGAAATTCTAAAATTAATCTTTTGTAAAAGTTTAAGACATTTGGGCCATAATAAAATTATAAAAAATTTTAAGTCAAATTATAATTTTGGTTAATAATATTATTGTAGCAAATTCAAATTTTAATAGTAATTTTATGATTTTGAAGTGGATAGCCGGTTAAATAAAGAGGGTAGTCGGCTAAATTAAGAGGCTATTTGCTTGCTTGTTGGAATTTGACTATAACAACTAATTTTTGGATTAAATTTATATAAACTCAAATCCTACTTCAATTTAAAGACTCTTGTAAGCAAAAACATAAACATACAATATATATTCATCTTTCATTTCATAAGATCATCATATATTGAATTATAATTATGTTATTATTTATATATCCACTCTAAAAGAGAGTTTTTGTGGTAATCTTTATTTTCTTATTAAATTTATAAGTGTATAAGTGTGAGAAATACTTAGATAAAGAGGTTAGGAAATAATTTATTAATTGTAAAGATTTATTGAAACATTAGAAGTTGTTTGTAAAGAACTTGAAGTCTTGGGAGATTTGGATAATGAAATCCTCTATCTTGATTGGCTTAGAGACGTGGACATAGGTAGGAATTGCATAATTATAAAAATCATTGTGGTTACTGTTAAGTGTTAGAAAGTGTATATTTATAAAGGAGAAAATCATCATTTTACACTTTAAATCTCACTAACATTGCTACCTTTATTTATTTAAGTATTTTGTTATTTAATTATATGTGTTTTATTATAATTATGTATTTTATGTATTTTAAGGGCATCACGATCGTTTCACAATGAACGAGTGATTGGATAGCAAAACGGAAGTTATATTTGGACTTAGGATGGTCGAAAACCTTATATGGTACTGTTCACATATACGACACTGTTCATACGTACGATACTGTTTATGATCCATGACGTGGCAGTATCTCAGTGGAGTAAAAATCGTGTGTACAATACATGCGCATACATGGGATTATTTACTATTCAGAAGGTGTTACTATTTAAACGTTGACTGTTGACTGATGACGTGGCATAATCCTGAGTGTCCGAACTATTTTTAATCCGATGGTCACGATTCACTTAATGTGTCTATAAAAAGGGGCTCTCCCCCCCTAATTTGATACTCTTGAATTCATTTTTAAGCTTAGATTTCTAAAATTCATTCTCCTTCTTGTAGTTTCTTTGTATTTTAATAAAATTTCCTTTTTATCCCTAGTTAAAATATGAGTAGCTAATTTCCTATTAAGCTTGGGTTGAAGGTGAAGTCTCAACATGTCCCATGGGCTTAATTTGGTAAATTTACTTTCTTTTTCCCTCTAATATTTGTGGTTGTTTTGACTTTTCATCGATAAATAATAATAGTTTTGTCTAGATACCGTCCTGGTTAAACTGGCACTCTAGTACAAGATTATTATTATTTAACACGATAAGCCCTTGGCACCATATTTATTGGAGCGTGGTTCATGAGGTGTGAAATCCCCCTTTATGATTTAATTGGCATTAATATGAAATATTTAGCCCATGGAGCATGTTGATACAGATCTAGATACCCAAGTGCTTCATTATTACAGTTTCATTTTTATTTACTCCCGCCATTTTAATTCACAATTTAGAAAAAATTTACCATAATTTAATTGTCACTTAGAAAATTAATTCTGAACATAATTAAAATCAACCTTCTCGTGGGATCGATACTCGTCACCATTAATATATTCTACAATAGATTCGTGCGCTTGCGAGTTCAATAAAATTTGCACAACATTTACTTTCTCTTCTCTTACTCTTTTATTATTGGACTTTATTAAATTTATTATTTTTTATTTCATTAAGATAATGATTGAATTGTTTTGTGATTTGATTAGTTTAAATTTTAAAAACCCAATTTAAACCCCTTCTTAGGTTGCATAACTTACATTTTATATATTTATAATAATATATTTTTATTCTATATATCTTCAAACATGTATGTTATTAGTTTTATTTTTTTTTTTGATTATCTTAATACAATTGGTAATAATATCTTTTAAGAGTTAATGGTTTTATTTCCTAATTAATAAGGATAAATTTATATTTTTATAATATATTTGAAGATATATATGGAATTGTATTAAATATAAAATTAATTCTTAAATTTTGATTTTGAAAAATTACTCCTTTCCTGTTTTTCAAAACTTCCAATAGAATGGGTGATTTAAAAAAAATTTTGCCAAACACTTAAATTAGCTTTTAATTTTTTAAAATTACTTTTGAAACTCCTAAAAGTAATTCTAAATAGGTTCAAGGCCTTATTTGGTAATGAGGTTTAGGTAGTTATTTCTTAAATGCTATAGCTATTTAGTATCTACTAGTTGCTATGATTAGAAACTAGATTGACTTGATTTCATATTTATATGATGAATAACTTATGACACATTTATTACTTTATCAAAATTATTATTTAATAATCATATTCACTAGACACTGTTAACTTTTAATTCATGGTTACAAATTTTTTTACCATAGTTATAGATTCAAAACTACAGCATCTCAATATCAAAATAATCTTGAAAGAGAACTGACTTGTTAAATGATGATGTCTCTCTTTTAATTATTTCCATGAAAAATACAAATTGAAGGATTCTTTGTGTCCTAAAACTGATACTGAAAGCTAAAAGGTTACGCGACTAGCTTGTAAGCAAATTTTAAATTTTAAGAGACTTATATTCAATTTTAGATTTAAACCTTAGGCTACGTTTGGCATGCAAGATTAGATTGGACTATATTATTTTAAATTGGATTAAGTTGGATTATATTGTACATTATAATGTTTGGTACAATATCTTATTACAGTATGTTAAATTAGGATTAGATAATAATAGATGGCACTTAAGTTGATATAAATACAAATACAAATTATTCATGAAATTATATAATCATAATTAAAATAAATTTAAAAAGCAATTAATCAAAAAACTAAATATATTGTAAATAAGTTATTGGTAGCCATAATATAATAATCAAATAAAAATACATAAAACAATATAAATATTTAATTAATTTGATCAAATATTTAAAAATATTAAATAAAATCAATTAATTAATAGTACTAATAATTTTCATGGTTTTTTAATATTATATTAGTGATTACTAAATTTAGCACAATCAAATAATGCAATAAATTATTAAATAGTTAATTTCATTGATATATTATTAAATATGTAAATAATGAAATTTAATCTCAAGAGTTAGTAGAAGTAAAAGTGCCAATTTAATTAGATCTTAGATAATAAATAAAAATAAATTTTAAGTAAATCATAGATAAAAATCCTAGTGTACAAATATGGCCTTAGGGTCCACTTATCGAAACTTCCGCGATAAACATATGGGCATTTTATTGCAACGGTCACTGACACTGGTCTAATTTATTTGAGTAGACCATAAGCTTGACAAATTGTGAGAAATCTTATCCCATAGAAACCAATGTATAAATTAGTATAATTAATCCCATGATTTTAGAATTAAATTTAAATTTAATCTTCCTTAGTCTAACCCCACTAAGCTTATCAAATATAAGATAAATATTTAATTTTAATATTAGTATAATCCTGTACTAAATCCTAGCATATAAATATGGCCTTAGGGTCCACTTACTGAAACTTCCGTAATAAACATGCGGGGATTTTATTGTAAGGATAATGCTAAGTTACATTAATTGTAACTTACAACACTCACATGAACAAAACACACTCACTGTTCATGTGAGTGTTGTAAGTTACAATTAATGTAATTTAAGCACCTCCTTATTGCAATGGTCATGACGCTTGCCTATTGACTGACAATGACAGAGCAAAGTTTGGCCTTTGGTCGGAACCACATTTCACCACACATTCTGATATTAGATCTTTCAATACTGATTACGTATTCAGATTATCTAACTTCAGCTGAAAATTACCTTGTAGAAAGTGCTTGTACAATTGTCTATATAGAAGCAGTCTCCAAATTTATCATCAATTTTCCAAATTCAACAAAAAAATGAGCTGGCGGTGGGCAGGTAGTATTGGTGCTGCTATGGTAAAGATCAGCTCTCTAATTAAGCCTTTTCGCTTGAAAAACTTAGGACTTGTAGTAGGCGTGACATGAATTGTAGGCAACAGCCTAGTTGAGATTATGCCCTGGCCAGATACCCGTGGTGGCCCGTGGAAGGTCTACGGTGTGGCGCGACATCCCAAGCCTAACTGGAACGCTGGGTACCCTATCGAATACATCCAATGCGACGTTTCCAAACCCGAACGATACGCAAGCCAAGCTCTCAAAACTCATTGACGTCACCCACATATTCTACGTGACGTGGGCCAGCCGTCAAACTGAAACCGAGAATTTCGAGACCAACGACGCCATGTGCATAAGAAATAAAAATGGTCAAACCACATATAGTGATATTTGTTAAAAGAAAAGAAAAAAAATTAAAATAATAATAATATTATTATTTTAATTAAAAAAAGGAGAGAAAATAAAGCTGTAAATAGAGGATTTCATTTTTATCACGATCCATCTCAAACTCTAGGACGAGTTTCTTTAAATCTCGAAATTAATTTAATAATGATTTTATAATAACAATAATCTTTTTATCAAAATTTTGACAGAGTTTCTCATATGGTTTTAATATTTTCAATCTTGCAATTAATAAAATAGTACTTTTAAATATTTTCAAAATACAACTACTTCTAAAATATTTTTAAAATACAACAAACTTCACCAATCAACACCCCAACAAATACCAAATATCATCCGAAATATTTTAATACCAAATACAACAAACTATTCTTAATCATAATATTATACAATCCAAAGTATTTCAACTATAAATTCTGTGACTCCTATCACTATTATGTGGCCAAAATGTAAATAATTATCATTGCTGAGTCGACTGTTGTACCTACAAATCTTCTGTAGGGAAAAAATATAATAAAAATGAGGATGAGTATAAAACTCAGTGAAGGTCAGTGAGTGTGGATAGTAATTTTTGAAAATAATTTTATTTTGAAAATAATCATATCACTTTTAAATATGCAATTTTATTAAACCATAAATGAGAAAATTAATAAATCACTTAACATTTATAATGAAATCACTAACTTCAAAAATATATAATGTCATGTGAAATAACCAGGAAAAAATATGTAATAATATCATATAAATACTCAATAAAAAATCGTCATAAAATACTACGTAAAATCAAAAATAATCACAACACATGATATCAATACTAAATACTGAAAACTTTCATCAAATGAGTACTTGGGGAAATAATCTCATCATATTCAGACTTCAATGGATGAGTAATCAAGAAACCATCATACCCCGGAGCTACACGGATAATTCGGACCTCAACGAACGGGCAATTAAGAAACCATCATACTTCGGAACTATATAGATAGATAGGAAAATAATATCTCATATGTCATCGTATCTTAACATATCTCATCATATGCATGTATAAATAGTCTCCAAAAGACAAAAACGACTAAGTACACAATCCCAAGCCTCTGTGTGTACTCGGACGAGTCCCAAAAATCAGTATCTCACATCATCTCATATCATCCCATATCATCTCATATCATCTCATCACAGTATATGGGGAAGGGTACTGTCTAATGACTTTGCAAATAATAAAAAATATACATATACATAAACATCCGATAATATCCGAAATCACATTTCTTTTTATTTTCAGTAACCTTTAAAATCCATTTTCTTTTCTTTAAAAATATTATTATTATGTATATATTTAAAATAAAAAATAAAATCATTTATCGTATACATTTTCGATAATAAATACCATTTATAGATAAAATTTATTTTTCATAAAATCATTAAATCAAATATTTAAAAATTTATTTGCAAACATGCTTTGCCATAATTAAAAATCATAATAATCCACAAATACAATAGATTTTGTATATTCCACTTACAGTGACGACGATCAAATCCGGCATCATCGACGTCCGTGGGTTAGTTTTTATTCGCAGGTCCCCCTAATCAAATAAACAGTGTAATTATTACTGTTAACATAAAGTACAATTAATTTTATTTAATAAAACTCGAATTCACATAATATAACTCCTGAATATATTTAAAATTACTAAATTATCTTTATGTCTTAAAATTACCAAAATACCCCCACTTAATAAAACTCGAATTCACATAATATAACTCCCAAATATATTTAAATTTACTAAATTATCTTTATGTCTAAAAATTACCAAATGCCCCTGATATCAAATTTTACTAAATTACCCTAAAAAATATAATTTATTAATTTATCCACAGAATCATAAATTACTAAAATACCTACAAATTCTTTGAAATTACAAAAATGCCCTTGAATTTAAAATTTTTAAAATGTCCTAAAAATCATAATTTACCAATTTAACCTCAAGATCATAAATTACTAACCTATCCTCAATTTTATCAATTACTAAAATACCCATATATTAGAAATTATGAAATTACCTCTAGGGTGTAAAATTATCAAATTACCCTTGATCACTTAAATTATCGATTTACCATTGAAATCTTAAATTACCTAACTGTCTTTGTCTATAATTACTAAATTAACCATAACTTTTAAAAATTACAGAATTAGCTCTAAATTTCACAAGCTTTACCAAATTGTCCCTTATTAGTCAACGGTGGCTGGACTTCAGTCAACGGTGATAGGAAGCTCAGGTTTTATAGTTTCGGCCTCAGTGAGTCCAACGGTGCCTGTAGTGACCTTCTACGCTCGATGATGGGGTTGGATCAAGCTCCCAAAGCTATAGGTTGCAAGTTGCCATTCATTGGCAATAAGGTTGTTTCAGGTGACGAGACCAGTTGAAAATGGAAGCCGGAGGTGAGAAAGGAGGAACCCAGCCAGTGGCGTGGCCAAACTCCAGCGGGATGACGGCAGCAAGAATGAGTTTTTGGCCTAAATTTTCGAGCTTCACCGTTGGCGTTCTGGTCGGTTTCTAGGGGTGGGAACGATAGAGATATGGCTGACTTCTCACAAGCTTTAAATTAGTACCAAGCTTAGCCGAATTGGTTGCTAGAATTAGGATATCTAGTCAGATCACAGTCGCAGGTCACGGGTTTGGATCGAGTTAACTAGTCAACTCTCTCTCTCTCCCCTCTCTTGGCTCATCTCTCTCTCCATTTAAAGAAATTTAAATTTTTTTAATACTGATTAAATCAATACTAGTTCTGTGATAACTAAAATTTGACTAATCGAATCGAAATCACCTTTGGTTTATCTTGGTTTTACATTGCGATAAAATTTAAAATTTTTCATACGCAATTAATTTAATAATGCGTCGAATTTTTCTCGCAATAACATGTAATGAGTTCGAAATTTATAAAATCGATGCTGAACTGAAAAACAAATAATTCACATTATAAGAAATAACAGTGCATATATTACAATTTCCTTTCTCAGTGCTGAATTCTTCAGTTTCTCTAATTCATTTAGAGAGTATTTTAAGATTTTAATAAACTCTTGAATAATTAGTGATTTAAGAGTTTGGGTGTATTAGGATTTTTGGATATTGAGACAAAATGACATAATACTTGTAACTCTTTTTACTAGTAAAATTATTTTCTTCTATCTTCACCTTTGAATGTAAGTTAAAAGCCAAATCACATAATTTTTAGTGTTCTATGTGTGTGCTTGTTCTTTATTTTCTTTCAATTCATTTTAGCTGTGGTCTTACTTCACCCATTATTTTCCTAACAGTGGCATAAGAGCAATTAGTTGTAACTTTAGAGTTTGGGTACTGTTCACATGAAGGTACTATTTACGTTTATGATACTGTACACTTATACGATTACTGTTTACATATACATTTATTGTTTGCATTAGACAGTGGGAGCTGATTCTAGTGAAAAGTAGTTTGTGGTGTAAAGCAATGGCAGAAAAATATGAAATTGAAAAGTTGGCACTTGCAGATGGGACATTATCTAGTGTGGCAATAAAAGGATAGCAAAAGAGATATGAGATATTCTCACAAGACTATACGAGGCTAAGTCGCTGCACAACAAAATCTTTTTTAAGAAGAGACTCTATACTCTTCGAATGACAAAATGTACTTCAGTGACCAATCATATCAACCCCTTAAAGACTCTATTTTCACAGCTCATAATGTTAGGTCATAAAATAAAAGAAAATAAACGTATGGCGCTTCTACTTTAGAGTTTACTAGATTCGTATGATCAATTCATCATCAATCTGACAAGCATCAATCAAGTAGACAACTTAGTCTTTGACGATGTTGTGGCCTCTATATTAAATGAAGGGAGCAAGTGAAAAAATAAGAAAGATAGGCAAGTGAATTCACAGCAGGCAAAAACATTATTGGCGATAAGAGGAAATCAACATATCGTGGCTCTAGTGAGAGTTAGAATCATAGTAAATCAAAGTTAAGAAATAAAAAGGATGTCAAACGTTACAATTATGGTAGGAAAGTGCATGTCAAGAAAGAATATTGGAGTAATCAGAAGAGAAGAGAAGGTAAAGATCTTAAGTCATCTAATGCTTAGGGGTATGTTGCAAGTGCCTCAAATGATAGAGAAATCTTCTACAGCGAAGCATCAACAATTACAAAAGATAGAAATAACTATCTAGCACTTGGCTCATAAACTTGGAGCTACCTAGCATATAACTTCTTAAAGAGAATAGTTCTATACATATAAACCTATCTTAGAAGGATCTGTATACATAGATGGTGATCATACCTTAGAGATCATTGGTATTGGTACTATTAAAATTAAAGTGTTTGATCGTATAATCGTACAATTAAGAGGTATGGCATGTCAAAGTTTTGAAGAAGAATCTATTGTCTTTAAGATAAATAGATAGCCATCGATGTAAAACTCATGTTGAAAATAGGATTATGAAGATTGCTAGAGGCACACTTGTATTAATGAAGGCATAAAATATAGGTGCTAATCTATTCATGCTTATAGGGGAGACATTACAGGAAGCTGATGTGTGTGTCGTATTAAATGGAAAAGATTCAATGATGATATGGCATCTCAAACTCGGTCACATATCAAAATAAGGTTTAAATATTCTCTCTGAACAAAAGTTGCTTACGGGGCTTAAATTAGTAAATATACCATATTGTGAACATTATGTTACAAGTAACCCACATAGATTAAAATTTAGTAGATCTTTTATTAAACATAAATGCATTCTAGACTTAGTTCATTATGATGTTTAGGAATCGTCGAATATGTCCGTAGGAGGTGCAAAGTACTTAGTGACTTTTATTGATGATTATTCTAAGAGATTTTGAACATGTTTAATTAAGAAAAAGTCAGATGTACTTACAATATTCAAGCAGTACAAAGCATGAGTAGAACTTGAATCCTAAAAAAAGATCAAGTGCTTGAGGACAGATAATAGTAAAAAGTATTTAGATTATAAATTTTTTACTTTCTGTAAGTAAGAAGGTATTCAGAAATAGTTCACGGTAGTATACACTCTTCAACAAAATGGAGTGGCAGAGTGGAGGAACATGACTCTTACAAAATGAATAAAAGATATGTTGAGGATTACTGGTCTACCCAATTCATTTTGGGCAGAATCAGCCAAAACTGCTTGTTATATGGTAAATCGAACTTCGTCAACTACAATTGAGTTAAAGAATTCGATGAAGATGTAAACTGAAAAGCCAGCAGATTACTTTCACGTATATGCATTTAGATGTGTTGTATACGTGTGTACAATACCCAAGAAAGAACAAAGATGGATTCAAAATCTAAAAGGTACATTTTCTTAGGGTATACTGATGGAGTGAAGAGATATCGTCTGTGGGATCCTAATGCCCACAAGATTGTCATTAGCAAAGATGTTATCTTTATAGAAGATCAATTACAAAGAAGAGATGAGAATAATAGCACTGTAAAAGAAAAGTCAAAGAATGTATCGGTATGTGTGAAAAATAATTCAAAAAATTCATAATCTTCTGAAGTGGCACCAGAGCATGAGCAATAAGAACTAGTCAAATTCGAAGCTCTAGAAGTTCGTCGATCAACTTGTGAGAGACGATTACCAGTGTAGCACTCGAATTATGTTACAGAAATTAATATTCCATATTATCTTCTAACAAAGGATAGGAGACATCAACTTTCTATAAAACTTTAAATAGCTCAGATGTTGCTTTTGTGAATGATAGCAATGCAGGAGGAAATTAAGGCTCTATACAAGAATAAGATATGAGAACTTATGCCACTACCATGTAGAAGAAAAGCCATCGGTAATAAATGGATTTACAAGATCAAACATGATAGTAGTGCCCAAGTGGAGCAGTATCGTGTAAGATTAGTGGTGAAAGGATATGCTCAGAAAAAAGGTACTAACTTCAATAAAATATTTTCTTCTATGGTTTGACTTACAATAATCAAAGTAGCATTACCAATGTGTGTTATATTTGACTTACATCTAGAGCAGTTAGATGTGAAGGTTTTATTGGAGAATTTGAAGAAGAAATTTATATACTCCAACTAGAAGGTTTTGTTGAAAAGAACAAAGAGAACTTGGTTTGCAGGTTTAACAAATCTTAATACGGTCTCAAATAGGTGTCGAGGTATTACTATAAGAGATTTGATTTCTTTACCATGAGCCTTGGATATAATAGATTCGGTTCAGACCATTTTGCATATTATAATAGGTTTAAATATAATAATTTTATTATTTTGCTGTTGTATGCGGATGACCTATTGGTAGTAGGCCCCAACAAAGATCGAGTCTAAGAATTGAAGGTATAATTGGCTAGGGAGTTTAAAATGAAGGACTCGAGGCCAACAAATAAGATTCTAGGGATGTAAATTTATCGAGACAGAGATAACAAGAAGATTAATTTTCTCAAAAGAATAACTTGAAGAAAATCCTAGGACGTTTAACATGCACGATTGTAAGTCAATTTCTACCCTATTTTATGTTAATTTCAAATTATCCTTAAGTATATGTCATAGCAATAAAGAATAGAAAATGAGATGTCTTGAGGACCGCATACTTCAGCAATGGGCAATTGATGTTCATTATGATATGTTCAAGACCAGACATTGCACAAGCAGTAGGAGCAGTTAGTCGGTACATGGCGAATGTTTGTGAAGACCATTAGAGAACTATAAAGAGGATTCTGAGATATATTAGATGAACTTCAGATGTTACATTATATTATGAAGGATCAGAGTTTACTGTCACAGGCTATGTAGATTTAGATTTTGTAAGAGATCTTCATAAGAGGAAATCCACTACTGGTTATATATTTACACTTATAAGAAGAATTGTAAGCTGGGTTTCAAAATTGTAGACTGTTGTAGCTCTATCTACAAAAAAAATAAAATATATGACAGCTACACAAGTTTACAAGGGAGTTATTTCCATTCAAAGGTTATAGGAGCTCGGGCATAAATAATAAAAAATTTTTGTGCTTTGTAATAGTCAGAGTGCCTTGCAAATTGTAAGAAATCCAACCTTTCATTCTAGGACAAAGCAAATAGGGATACAGTAGCATTTTATTTGAGAAGTAGTGGAACATGGAAATGTAAATTTGCAGAAAATCCATACCAAAGATAACTTAGCAAATGTTTTAACTAAGCCAATCAATGCATATAAGCTTATCTGAAGTAGATCCTCTTGTAGCTTAGCAGAGATGTAAGCAACATGACTATGACAAAGCGGAAAGGATGATGTAGAGATTGATTAGTTCCCAATCAAATCTCCAAGTGAGAGAAATGTCAAGAAGGAAGAAAAAAAAAAGAGAAAAAATGAGCAATGGGCATTGCTCTTTCTAGATGGGCGGTGTCCTACAGCATAGGAAACAAAAATTGTCAAACCGCGTATAGTATGGTTTGACAAAAGAAAAGAAAAAATCAAAATAATAATATTATTATTATTTTAATTAAGAATGAGAGAGAAAATGAAGCTATAAATAGAGGGCTTCATTTCCTTTCTCATCATTGAATTCTTTAGTTTCTTTCACTTATTTAGAGAGTATTTTAAGAGTTTAATAAACACTTGAGTGATTAATGATTTGAGAGTTTGAGTGTATTAGAGTTTTTAGACAATGAGATAAAATACCACAATATTTTTAATTTCTTTTCACTAGTAAAATTATTTCCGTCTATATTCGCCCGTGAATATAAACTAAAAACTGAACTACATAATTTCTGATGTCATGTGTATATGCTTGTTCTTTATTTTCTTTTAATTTCATTTTAACTATAGTCTTACTTCATTCATCAATTTTTTAACATTGGCAAGATTCGGACTCATGATCCTCCTTTTACTGAGGATATGCCAAGGCTAAACATACCGCTATTTTACTATAATCAGGAAGATATACTGTTTGAAGAAGTTGACAAAAGAGAGGGCTTGACTTGGTCCATACACCGACCTTTTGGGAATATTTGGGTTTTCTCCTTAAGAGTTTGATGAATATTATAGGCACTCTCTGCTTGTATCTCATGAGAGTAGAGATGCTTGGAAGGTTTCCAAGAATTTTTGGAAGCAGGACAGGTTGCAGAGCAGGAAATTTGGGAGGCAGTGGATCCTAATGGAAAAAATGAAGCTTTCAATTGCTCCAATGGAGATGTTTTTTAAGTGGAAGCATTTACGGAAAGTGTTGGCTGAGCAGTTTGAGATTGAGAGTTATGGTTTTGTAGAAGAAAAGGGTAGTGAGAGGGTGAGATTGGAGGAAGTTATGAAAAGCAAAGAAAGTGTGTGGGAGGAGATTGTGAGAGAGAATCAGCTGCAGCCAACAAAATTGAATGAGGTTGCAGTTTGGTCATATGCCGATGTAGTGTTGAATAGTGGTGCGGTTTATTCTGTTAGCATGAACAGAAGTAAGAAGCACGGGTTCTTGGGTTTCAGGCTCTCTAAGAATTCGTTTATGACATGGATTGATAGGTTGAAAAGTCGCAGGATTGTGCCTTAAGTAATTTTTCACTTTTTGATTTGGTGCCTCGAGTAAGTGAAAAGCCACAAATAATTAACATAACTTTCGATTAATAGTTCAACCTGTGATTGTTTTGTTGCGTTAATGAAAGAATTTTTTTTCAGGGTCACTCTATGATGCCGTGATTAAAATTACGGTATTAATACCGTAATTAAATATAAATTATATAATTGAAACATAAAACTTATAAATTTAACATAAAACTTGTAAATCTATAAAATAAAACATAAATTTTAGAAATTAAATATAAAACTTGTAAATAAAAGGTAAAATGAGTAAATTAATATAGAATTAGTAAATTGATGTATTATTAGTAAATAAAATAAGAACTTGTAAATATAACACAAAACTCATAAATCAACCTTAAGTGCAAAATAAAAAATAATTTTTAGAAATTAAACATAAGATTTGTAAATGGAAGATAAAATAAGTAAATTAATATAAAATTAGTAAATTGATGTATTACTAGTAAACAAAGTAAAAACTTGTAAATTTAATATAAAACTTATAAATCAAAATTAAGTGCAAAATAAAACATAATTTTTAGAAAGTAAACATAAAATTTGTAAATGGAAAATAAAACAAGTAAATTGATATAAAACTAGTAAATTAATGCATTATTAGTAAACAAAATAAAAACTTGTAGATTTAACATAAAACTTATAAATCAACATTAACTGTAAAATAAAACATAAATTTTAGAAATTAAATATAAAACTTGTAAATAAAAGGTAAAATGAGTAAATTAATATAGAATTAGTAAATTGATGTATTATTAGTAAATAAAACAAGAACTTGTAAATATAACACAAAACTCATAAATCAACCTTAAGTGCAAAATAAAACATAATTTTTAGAAATTAAACATAAAATTTGTAAATAGAAAATAAAACAAGTAAATTGATATAAAACTAGTAAATTGATGTATTATTAGTAAACAAAACAAAAACTTGCAGATTTAACATAAAACTTATAAATCAACATTAACTGTAAAATAAAACATAAATTTTAGAAATTAAATATAAGACTTGTAAATAGAAGGTAAAAAGAGTGAATTAATATAAAATTAGTAAATTAATGTATTATTAGTAAATAAAACAAAAACATGCAAATATAACATAAAACTCATAAATCAACATTAACTGTAAAATAAAACATAAATTTTAGAAATTAAATATAAGACTTGTAAATAGAAGGTAAAAAAAGTAAATTAATATAAAATTAGTAAATTAATGTATTATTAGTAAATAAAATAAAAACATGCAAATATAACATAAAACTCATAAATCAACTTTAAGTGCAAAATAAAACATAAATTTTGAAAATAGAACATAAGCCTTGTAAATAAAAGATAAACAAGTAAATTAATATATTACTAGTAAACAAAATAAAAACTTGTAAATATAACATAAAACTAGTAAATCAACACTAACTGTAAAATAAAATATAAAGTTTAGAAATAAAACATAGGACTTAGAAAAGAAAGCTAAAATAAGTACATTACTATAAAACTAGTAAATTGATGTATTACTGGTAAATGAAATGCAAACTTATAAATATAATATGAAATAAGTAAATCAACATTAAGTGCAAAATAAAACATAAAATTTATAAATTATGCCTAAGACTTATAAATAAAAGCTAAAATAAGTAAATTAATATAATAGTTACTATAAAAAAAAGTTCATAATTATAAAATAAAAACTTGTTATAATAGTTATTATTTTATATATTTATTGATTCTTTATTTAAATTGAACAATGTTAGTTTTGCATTTATGTAATACATGTGATGTTTTATTAAGGAGGAAATTTATGCTTAAAATCATATTTTTAAAGAAAAATATTATTTTAATATCTTTTATAGTTGTTATAAGATGAGATTGTTTACATCTTTCTATACTTCTTTTCAATCCTAAAGAGTCTTCAAATACAAGCGAAATGTTTGAAACTACATAAAGTATGTGTATGACTCAAAACTAAACCTAATTTTATTAATATATTATATATGTGTCTAATAATATAAATTTTTTTAATTTTATTTTTACTTGATCCACATCAAGATAAATAATTACGTGTAATTAATATGTATAATAAATAGATATCATTATAGAAAATCGGGAAAAAAATTATACAAATGTCCTAGAATAAATATAGAATTTATGATAACTAATTCAATAAAATTTCTTTTACTTTTTCAATATAATTTTTTGTTTAATTAAAGAAAATATTTTTTGTAAGTAAAGAAAATATATTTCATTAAAATTCTATAAGGAACAATGATAATTTTTTAAATAATTAATAATCTTGTATTAATTTACTAGTTTTACTTTATATTTACTAATTTTATGTGTAATTTACAATATTTATATGTATCACGGTATTAATGCCGTATTTTTTATACGGCATTATAGAATTTTCCTTTTTTTCAAGTCGAAAAAATGAAAATTGTTAATGAGTCAATAAATAAAAACTATACTGAATTGTCAACCTTAAAAAATCCTTCATTATAGTGAATTACTTGCTTTCAAATTGGAGCTACCTAATGTTCAATTAAAGCTTAATCCTAGTAGTCCAAACCTTCTTTATATAGATCATGATTCGAAAGCACTCTCGTTCAAACCAACCGATTCACTAGACCAGGAAAAGAAAAGTTTGATTGTGAAAATACATAATCGGTTAAAAATAAAGTCTTTCCAAAATTTTTACCTGGAAAGCATTTATTTGAAAGGGGAGCGAGAAAGAAAAGGGTAAGAAAAGCAAAAAGCATTTATTAGAAAGGGGAGCGTGAGAGAAAAGGGTAAGAAAAGCAAATTAAATAAAGTTTATGGACATTTATATCATTGTACATTAATAATTGTTATAGTTAAAAAAGTATATTTTGTTTGGTCAAAATGGTCAACACTTACATTTAATAGAAAATCTGAAAGATCAAGCCTGTTCTCAATCATCCTTGGGAAAGAATAAACTATTTATGTCGATTTTATAACTTTGGTAAACTAAAAATTGTTATGGGAGATTCTTGAACCAATTCGTAGCTCGAACGAGGAAGATTGAAGTGGTACTAAATTTGCCATGAGATGAGTTTAACGATCGCATGCAAACGATCAATTGTAAGACAAGTTTAGCTGAGGAGCGAGCACGGATACGCCGACCAATACAATATTTGAAAAATATTAACAAATGTTTTAAAATTATTATTACGATTATAATCAAATGAATATAACGCAAGCCTGTTTAAAACAGGCGCCAGGCGGGTTTTATTTATGCTGTATAGGCCGCATTCTGTTCAGATATAATCCAGCCCAATGGAAATTATATAAGCCCAACACAGGTCTTCAGCGATTTATGCGATGCAGTAAAAAACATATCTAATGAAAAGATCTAGTGAATTTGAATCTGTCACTGTAATTAAAGTTATCATGAAGGGCAATCATAATTAAAGTTATCATGAAGGGCAATCATATAGTGTTGAACGAAAATATCAATGTTAAGTATACATTACTGCTAGAATAAAAATGACATTCACTGGAGAAATTCTACAATTCATTAAAGGTACCATATCAGTCGAGCATCATCAAAGTCAGCTGCATCGAGCCGTCATGGTCGGTGTGACAATCTAAAAGGTCACATTGACTTGAGCAAAAGAATAATTACTGGAGAGGATATTCAAGCTTGTAAAGAGAGGTACAACAATTAGCAAGCTGGTTCACTCTATGTTGCGATCCATGCCTAAGACTTTTGGCATCGAGTTAGAGGCATTGATTTTTATTTGATTGTGGACGTATTTTTGTTTTTAGATTTATATTTTTATATATTTTATAATGTTTAATTAGCTATAAATTTGAATTTTTAAAGTAATTTAGGTGTACTGGAGAATTAAATGTTGGTTTTATGTATTTTCTTTTGGATTCGAATGAACCTGGGAATAATGCTTTGGTTTCTCTTTTATTTCACTGTCTAATATTTTCTACCAAATTCGTAGCTTCTTTGGTGAAATCCGATTTTTCTTGCGTGTTGTTAGTTTGTCTTGAATGCCGGCTTAACGCTTGATGAATTGCCTCGTGATTCCGGTTTTCTTTTTATGATGCAGAAAAATTATTTTCCTTTTTTCCAACTAAGCTTGGTTATTATTAGTTAATAAAAGTAGAGAAATTCAATTATCTTTGTTGGTTCTTCATGCAAATTAGGGATGGCAATTGGTCGTGTCGGGCTCGAGCTTAGCCTAGCGCAAGTATAGTTTGATCACTAAAAATAGGTTATTTATGTTTCGGGTTGGGTTGGATTTTCTTGAAGCTCACACAATGTTTTCTCTCTAACCTTAAATATTTTGCTTGTTTTTTTAATCTTTTTTTTTTATTTTGTCCAATTTTACTTTGTTTGTCAATGACGTAAAACAAAATTGCTTTGTTCTAAAACCATTATATATCCATAATTTTTCATAAAAGCACACAATTCCACAACTCAACATAAAAAAAAAATCCATAATTTTTTTCATTTGCATTGCACCTAAAATTACTCTTTTATACATACATACATACATACATATTACTTTTTTTTAAAGATACTTATAATTATCGATCCGATATATATTTATTTATTACTTTTCACTGAGGCATAGATACTCTCATACTCACCAAAAATTATTTTATGCCAATAGTTTTTCAATTGTAAGGCTAGCTATGTCTTACCAATGCCATCGTTTCGTAACCTTTGTTCAAATACTGGTTATAATATGTTTTTCAATAGCTTCTTCTTTCTACTCAAATACATATTATGATATGTTTCTAGTTTATTGATTCCATTTTAAGCTCACGTCTCATTTTAGTTCTACAGCTTCTAATCATTTGAGCAACAGCTTAAATGATGCCAAAGATGATAAAAACAAAAGAAAAGAAATAGACATTTATTAGTTATATATGCTTGCGCATTTATATACTCTAAAGTTAGTGACAGTTGGTTAATAATAAGATCAGAGTGTTCTGCTTCATTCGATAGTTGTAAATAATTACCGAGTTTATCAGCTCATTATAGAGCTTCAATATCACACTTCTCATGTCACGTCCCAAACCTAAAAAGGTCTACAACTGATTTTTCTATCAATCAATATCTCAACTGTGTGGAAAACATATTGATAATGAGACAATTAAACTTTTGTGAAGTGTTAAAATGCTCCACATAAGCCTCTATAAATGCCTTGTATGCAAGTAATAACATATCACAACTTCACTCCTCACTTTCAAGAATGCATAGAAAGCCTCTAAGGCTGCACGTGCTACTTAGCACTATGCGTAGAATTGTTGACCACACATGGCACAAATATGCTCACTTGAAAGTGAAACAAACCTCTAATATACTTACCCTCCAAGTGCTCACTCTTTCAACAATTCTTCACTTAAAATTATTTCTCTCAATTTTGGATGATTTCAATGAACGATTGCTCCTCTGTTTATAGCTGAACCTTGCCATTCATGCTAGCAAAAAAATCTTGACCACCTTTCAAATTTTCAAGGTCGTGGCCAATTTTTCAAGCTTTGCATGCTTAGCCACGTGTATATGTCCAATTTCCAAGCTTTGGTGTCAAATTTTCAACACATTTTGGCCAAATTTGTCAAGCCTTTATCATAAAGCTTTTCTTTGTCAAGAAAGCTTGGTTTGACTTTCACACAATGGAGATGTTTTCAGGTGGAAGCATTTATGGAAAGTGTTGGCTGAGCAGTTTGAGATTGAGAATTATGGGTTTGAAGAAGTGGGTACTGAGAGAGTGACATTGCAGGAAATTATGAAAGGTAAAGAAAGTGTGTTGGAGGAGATTGTGAAAGAGAATCAGCTGCAGCCAACAAAATTGAATGAGGTTGCTGTTTAGTCATATGCAGATACGTTGCTAAATATGGGTGCAGGTTATTTAGTTAGCATGAACAAGAGCAAGAAGCACCTGCTCCTGGGTTTTAGGAACCCTAACAATTCGGTTATTACATGGATTGATAGGCTGAAATGTCACAGGATTGTGCCTTAAGTAAGTTGTTTATTTATTTATTTTTTGTGATTTGGTGCTGTAAGTAATTGAAGAGTCCCGAATTAGCAAAACTTTAAATTGATATTTCAATCTCTGATTGTTTTTCGGGAAGAAATGTACCTTCTGTTTGTTCTTTGCTTTGTTTAATCGATGAAAATTTCGTTTCAGCTAGGAAAAAAATTGCCGCCTTTCTTATTTAAGTAAGTAAATAACGTACTGAATTGTCGACCTGGAAAAACATTCATCATACGTTTACGATTACATGCCTTCAAGTTATAACTATACCCAATGTTCAATTAAAGCCTAATCATCCGGAATTTTTTAATTGGTGACAACTAAATAGAGGGTGAAAAAAAAGGGAAAAAAGAAAAACTGAGGGAGGAGAACGAAAGAAAATGGTAACAAGAGAAAATTAAAACAAAGTGTATGGGCATTGATGCCATATTGTTAGTATTTATTCGTTATGTTGGGGGCATAACTGAAATTTTATGAGGTCAAACTTGTCAACACTTGCATTTAACGGAACAAATAAAAGACTGGGTGTTCATAGGCTATTCTTGGGGAAGAGTAAACAATATTTCTCGATTTTAATGGGTGTGCCAAAAAATTTACCTTCATATTTATTCCAGTTATAAGTTTAATGGTGGATCTATGGCAAATCAACGACTGTTGCGCGTGATTCTTGTGCTAATGCGTAGCTTGAGGAGGAAGATTTTTAGCGGCACCAAATTTACTATCAAATTTGGCGACGGCATGCGGATGGTCTACTGCGGTAGAAGTTGGGCTGAAGAAAACAAGATATGCTGATCAATATTTTCAATATTTCAAAGTACTAACAAATGTATTTAAATAATAATTATTATAATTAAATAAATAAAGTGCAACTTGATCAAACTCAAGGCAGAGCTGGGTTCAATTTATGCTGTATCGGCCGCATTATGTTTAAATATTATCCAATCAAATAGAAGTTATATGTAAGTCAAACATGAGTCTGCATCGATTTATCTAATGCAATCCCAACTAATGTGGGGAAAAAGATCCGATGGATACATTGCAAAACATACTTAATACTTAGGCAGCCACAGCACACAACATTGCACAAAACATTATAACAGTATGGATATCCACACTCAAAATACTACTTTGAACACTAAGTTTCTAATAACAATTTATTTTCCTGAACTGCCCATAATTGAAGCTACTACAAGGGATAACCCCTTATAGAATTGAGCGAAGATATTAATATTAAGTATACATACCCATTTAGCTCATGCAAGATATAAACCTTAATTTTATTTTTTCTCAGTCTCATTGTTTTAAGCATCTTATTTTTTGGGAATTAATTTCCTGACATGGTGAGAGCAGAGATTCATCAAAACCTATTAAAATTGAGGCATCACATGTCATTTTCTTTTTTCAATCCCATCTTGTTGATTCCATAAAAATCATATTTACTATATTTTCTTAATTAACTGAGAAAAATGATACCTACACCCATAAGGTTTGGAAAAAGTCAGTTGGTCATATAAACATCCAAATTTTCACAGAGAAATAGTAAGACCTCTTTTTAGTCAGAATACCCTTTGTGTATAGTAATTTGAAATTGACTTTAAAGTTTTCAATTAATACATATAATATAAATAATATAATATGTCTAGTACACTGATAATATTAAAGTACTTTTATATTTTAAATATTAAATTTTATGTTATTATACTTATTTTAATAATATATTTATAATCTTTGGGGTTAAGTATATTTTACAATTAACAAAATATCTCCCTAATAATCACATTAAACTTATTTTTTGCTTTTTCAAAATAATAAAAATTTTAATCAATTTATTTTAATATTATATTTCTTTTTATTGTTAAAATTTATTTTAATATAATAAATATGTCTAATAGTTTGTAAATATGAAAATATTTTTAAATATTAAAGTTATTTTAAAATGTATATACTCTTAAATTTATTTTAATGCTATTCCTATTTATTATAAAAAAGTGGGGTCAATTCTTTTGTATTTACAGTGTTGAAAGTATTATCATAAAAAAGGATCTTGGTATCCCTTAGTATAAACCTAGGGGTTTTCCTCACTATTTTTCTAGATCTTGAGGGTGTAACTATCTTTTCCCTATTAGTTTGTGTGTATAAATTATTTTAGAATTACTTTTTGCCATTTTATTCTATTATTTTCATATTTTATTCAATGGCCAAAACATTTTTCATGATGCAGATTTATTGAAAAAATGAATTTTTCATTCAAATGGCCCTCTTGAATATTCACATTGATTGACGGACCAGGATTACATTCATTCACATGAACAACTTCAACTATTTTTGAAAATTAAGAAAAATAAATATTCAATTATATGCATATCAACTTTCACGATCACTTGCACTCAGTTCTTATGAGTAAATTAAATGAATGAGATTTATAATTTGAGGACAACTATGATATTTTCATAATAATAGGACTACACATGCATGTTGAGTTCATTTAGAGTTTTACACCATTTGATGATGAAATATTTGAAAGTTTTGGCTTCTTAATTCATGTCAATTTTTGTGTTGTAGACAGGTGAAATGCCTCAATATTAGACCCTTAAAAATGTGAAACATATTAAATAACTAATAACATCTAAGAGCTAGTTTAGAAATGTTGTAACTTTTAAAATAAATACTGTTACCTGTACTATAAAAATAATCTATTGTAGAAAAAATTAATTAAATATTTGATAAAATTTATTTTTAAAAGTACTATGAGTTTTAAAAGCAGTTATTTGTATTTGATAAATTTTATTATTCAATTGTTATGAGAAAAAAATGATTAAATTGTATATAATGAAGGATGAAATTTAAAAATGATTAAATTGTATATAATGAAGGATGAAATTTACTTACACTTATAGAAACATATATATACAATATTTTTAATTATGTATTATAATTATCTTAACTAAAATAAAATTTATACTATATTGATTTTAATTATGCATTATAATAGTTTTAATTAAAAATAAAATTTAGACTGTATTACTATAGAGAACTTTTGATGTAATATGAAATATAAAGAAAAAATAAGATAAACGAAAGTAATGAGTGAATTATAACAAAATATTATTAAAACATTGATTTTTGTTTCCAATCTAAATAAAGGTAATTTTGAGTTTAGATTAATGTTTATAGGATATTTATGAAATTATATTAAAAGATAAAATTAATTCTTAAAATTAAAATCTAAAAGGTACTCCTTCCTTATTTTTCAAAATTAGCTATAAGAGGACTGATTTTGACAAAAATGATTTTAATTTTTTTAATCAAATACCAAAATTAATTTTTATATTTTCAAAATCACTTTTAAACCTTTCAAAAGCAATTCTAAATGGGTCTTAAGCCTGGAATGCAAAAATTGTCTAACAATGATAGTGCAAAGCTTGGCCTTTAGCCAGATCCTCGTTTCACCATAGCTAACCACGTTAGATCTTTCAATATTTATCACATAGCCTAACTCCAACTGAATACTTAATTACCTTCTAGAAAGTAGAGGTGGCAATTAGTGTAATTGTCTCGTAATTGTGTCCTATCAAATTTAAGTAAATATGGATACAATACTTTTAATAATTATGTCAAAAAATTCAAAGATGACATAAGGACAACATGCTTAGTAAATGAGTGACATGACACAACATATTCGATATGTTACTATTGACACAATTAATGTATTACCCAAAAATCAAGTAACTAGTATTAGTATTATTTTGATTATGAGATTATTGATTTGTTTTCGCTTTTTATTTTTATTTTTTTATTTTTTTATTATATCATTTTTATTTTTATTATTATTTGTTACTAATATGGGTGAATGCTACCCTCTTGTTAGATTAACATACGTCAGTTTACCCCCCAAAAAGCATGAAAACTTTAATCTATCCCCCCAAATCAATTATCTTTAACTAGTTGACTAATGTTGACTAATCAAATTATGAAAATACCCCAACTTATAATGGAGTAAGCTATTAATGATAGTGTATTATTTCAAAAGTTGCTATTGATTTGACATGTCTGCAAGGGGACATGGGAATATAATAAAAAATAAGTAATAAAATATTGAAAAGTAAGTTGTTAATAAGATTTAAACATCTCAAAAGTGAAATGTCTTAATGGCCAAAAATAAAATTATTTTTCCTAATTTAGGCTTTCAAGTTAAATAAATTATAAAGATTGCCATTAATGTTATTTTTTAGTGGGTTTTAAGTTGAATAAATTACAAGGATTGCCATTAATGTCAATAGTATTCGGGCTTTGAAGTTGAACATATTACATTGCATGCCATCAGCTTTATAAGATAAAACAACTAACTGTTGTAGAAACCACCAAAATTCAAAATTAAAAAATGTGTTTAGTAGGTTTATATCTTTAAATCCAGCTTAAGCACACTTTAGTGGCCGTAAAATCATGGTGCCATCATCATATCAACAAAGCAAACCAATAAAAATAGTGTCATCATCTAAAGGTAGTTGGAGTGGGAGGAGTTTCAGACCAATGGCAATGCTATCAAGTTCAAAAATAAATTCTACATTGACTGCGACAACGGAGTATCCTTGACAATATCTTAGTCTATTTTAAATCATCAAATGTTGGATGATGATTTTGGAGATAACTATGAGCTAGTGATTGTAAAGCACAGGGTTTTAGGGTTTATTAGCATGTTGTAAAATCACATCTAATGATAAGACTGCTGCACATTATCCTTATAATGTTGTCACTGTGTACTATGTATTTGTAGCATGTTGCTTAGAAATTATTAAAAGCTAATTACACATGAAACAAGTAAAAGTAGAAAGACATTACATAAAGAGCTCATGTATTGCATTTTGTAAACTTCATTATAGTATTTATAATACATATATTCAATTAAAGTGTTGCAATTAGTATTTAGCAACAACTAACTATATTATCTTTTCTACTATAATTACAAGAATTACAATATCCATTGCAAATATTATTTGCAGCACCTTTAAAAAATTAATCAAAATAATTATATGACATCACCTTCTTCTTGAAGTATCCTGAATAAACTTGAAGGTAACTATTGTCTTTACACTTAGCTAAACACAGACAAAGAAAATCAGTAACATCATTATATAAATCAAATATTAAGTAAAAGTTGATTTTTCTGGATATAATAGTCTCTACAACATAAGTTTATAGCCCAACAACTCAATAAGAAATGAATATGAAATACTTTAGAGTGCAATTAACAACTTTTGAGAGAAAACTATAGAGATTAGATAAGATGTTAACTAGCTACTCTTAAACACTACTTTACATTTGCCCTTTAAGTCTTTCAATCTTATAGGTATAGATTAAGGATTAACCCTTCTAGTTTAAATCTTTTTTAATAATCCTATAAAGATCTTAAGTAATGGATCAACATTATCATTTGTTTTTCTCGTTTGCATTATTCTTGCCTTCTTTGTTAGCTTAGGGTTGATTTTAGTTAGCCCAGAGCATATAAAGATAAGCTTTGCCCTTAAGTTTAGGTTAAAGGCCTTCAACAATGAGGTAGAATAGAGGCCTTACTTGTTGGTCTTAGGTTAGCCAGAGAGATGGGGCGAAGAAGCTAGAAATTTTTAGTGATTCACAATCAATTATAAATTAAGTCATATTTGAGTACTACACAAAAGAGAATAGAATGTTAATATATCTACAAAAGGTAAAAGAACTGCTAAAGAATTTTGTAAAATACATAATAACTTAGATTTTAAGGGAGGAAAACAACAAAGCAGATGCCTGATGTGTAAATTTTATTGAACTCGTAAGCGCACGAATCTATTGTAGAATAGATTAACGGTGATGAATGTCGATCCCACGAGGAGGTTGATTTTAATTATGTGCAGAATTAATTTTCTAAGTGAGCAATTAAATTATGGTAAATTAATCTTAAATTTTGAATTAAAATGACGGGAATAAATAAAAATGCAACTGTAATAATAAAGCACTTGGGTATCCAGATCTGCATCAACATACTCCATGAGCTAAATATTTCATATTAATGCCAATTAAATCATAAGGGGGGATTCCACATCTCATAAACTACGCTCAAATAAATATGGTGCTAAGGGTTTATCGTGCCAAATAATAATAACTTTGTACTAGGATGCCAGTTTAACCAGGGTTGTATCTAGACAAGACTATTATTATTTATCAATGAAAAGTTAAAACAACCACAAATATTAGAGGGGAAGAGAAAGTAAATTTACCAAATTAAACTCATGGGACAAGTTGAGACTTTACCTTCAACCTAAGCTTAAAAGAAAATTAGCTATTCATTTTTGAACTAGGGGTAAAATAGAAATTTATTAAAAGACGTAAAAAATACAAGAAGGACAAGGAATTACAAAAGTCTAATCTTAAAAATGAATTTAGGGGTATCAAATTAGGGGGAGAGAGTCCCCTTTTTATAGATACATTGAGTGAACCGTGATCGTCGGATTAAAAATAATTCAGACGCTCAGGATTGCGCTACGTCATCAGTCAATAGTCAACAGTTGTCGTTTGAACAGTAATACTATTTGGCCACTGTTTGCACAGTAACACGTTTTTGTACAGTAATACTATTTGCACAGTAACGCGGTTTGAATAGTAAATAATCTCATGTATGTGCATATACCGTACTCACGATTTTTGCTCCACTGAAATACTGCCACGTCATCAATCTACAGTACATAAGAAATTTAGCCTAATACGATTGTGACACATCATCGGTCAATGCCACGTCATCGGTCAATGCCACATAAGCAGTTAATGCCATATAATTCATCCAATTAAATACTGCTACGTCATAGGTAGTTGCCACATCATTGGTTAATGCCATGTCATCGGTCAATGCCACGTCATCTGCCCGTATATATGAAGAGGGTTGTGAACAGTATCATAAATAGTACCGATGTATGAACAGTACCATATATGTGAACAGTGAAATTTTTTCTTTTATGCTCCTCCTAAGGTTTTCAACCGTCCTGAGTCCAAATATGATATCCGTTTTGCTGTCTAATCATTTGTTCATTGTGAAGTGATCGTGATGCCCCTAAAATACATAAAATACATAATTATAATAAAACACACATAATTAAACAATAAAATACTTAAATAAATAAAAGTAGCAATGTTAGTGAGATTTGAAGTGTAAAATGACGTTTTTCTCCTTTATAAATATACACTTTCTAACACTCAATACACCCCCCAACTAGTTTATTGCTAGTCTCTAGCAAATAAAGCGAAGATAAAATTCAAAAACTTTTTTTTTAATAAAACACACGTGTTTTTCAATCAGATTAATTATAGCAATCAAATAAAAGTACAAGCATTATCTCTAGTCTAAAAGAATATCATACCCATATCAACCATCCATATGTATCAGTCCAGCAAATTTAGTTGTAGCAATAGTAATCAGGCCACTTTCAAGAATGACATATCAAACTCTAAAATTTCACCGATTGTAGTGACACTCTCACAAAGAAATTAATCCTAATAAAAATTGTCACTACAATGAATGGTAAATTGAGAGAAAATAATAAAGAAATATTATACACGCTCACCAAGATGAAAAAAAATATTCGCATAACTTAGAAATAATATAATCTCAAACAAAGCATTAGTTAACCCAATATATTCATTCATTCATTTTTTTTCTTTTATGTATATGCATCACTACATCTTAATTGCTTATATAACTAGCTTTTATTTCATACTATAGTTCCCTAAAATCAAGAAGGACTTTTATTAGGACGTAACGTAGGCTAGGGACATGGCTAACAAAAAAAGAGAAATAGGGAAACAAAATATATATGTTTGAGAAAAAGTTCAATAACTTTTGAAAATTACAAGATGCATTTTACTTATTTATTGCTATTGTATATCTTTTTTCTTCTTTTTTTTCTTTTTCTTCTTTTTTCCTTCTTTCTTTTTTTCTTCCTTTTTTTTGAATTTTTTTTATATAGCACAACTTCGCTGAACAAAATAATTATTTATCCTTTTTCGCAAACATGAATAGGTGGATGGAACTTATATGATATCGGGTAATAATTCAAATTGGAGTGGGTCAGGACGATAAGTTAATAAAGAAAAGATTTTTTTAAATACAAGGCTTCAAAGGGCTAACTATGGATATTACATAATAGGGATGGCTAGAAAGGCTCAAACGAGTAAAAAATGACCTTCCATCGTCTTTTAGGACTCTAAATAATCTTCCATATATACTAATTAGGTGGACATTTAGATGTAGTAATACGCATATTTTTTTATTTACTTTTTTTTTAAAAGGTTGACTCAAAGAAAATCTAGAGATCATGTATGAAATAATAAACTGCTAAGCTATATGAAGAATGGGCAAAAAGGGTTTCTCTCCAAGAAAAATTAATAAGCTAATAAATTCACTTCAAATTTATTATGACATGTGCATTCCTTCAAGT
The DNA here is from genome assembly GCA_030449875.1 of Aegle marmelos. Taxonomy (NCBI): domain Eukaryota; kingdom Viridiplantae; phylum Streptophyta; class Magnoliopsida; order Sapindales; family Rutaceae; genus Aegle; species Aegle marmelos. The sequence goes on from JASUUL010000023.1 coordinate 16,754,427, forward strand.
AACTCATATTTGTCCCTAACATCAACATGTAGAATAGCAAATATGGTGTAACGTCACTCAAAATCAAAGAGAATACAAATACTAAAATTCGAAAGTCATCATTTCATCCAATATAAAAAACTCACACAAAATTATTTTTTTTTATTTTTAACGGAATTCTATCCCTTCAACCTATTCTAAATATAAAAAGAAAACATACATGCAGAAAAATTAAAGAAAAATAATTTTTTTTAAAGAAGATGCATTTCTAGAGTCACTACATCCATATTCAGCTATCTTCGACTTAAAAACTTGAAAACATATATTTATAAAGACGAAGACAAAAAGAAAAGTTAGGAAAAACACATAAATTTTTTTTTGTATTTTTTTTTACTAAGAAGATACGTATCTAGAGTCATTATACTCCATATTCAGCCATCTTCTACTCAAAAAGTTAGTCATGGTTAGTTCTATAACATAAAATTAGTAAAAACTTAATGAACATTCTACAATTGTCAACTATTCCCTTCCCCCAACCAGAACGAAACATTGTCCTCAATATTTGAAAGGAAAGAAGTAGAGTTTAAAAGACATCACCTGGGTAGTGCGACATAGAAGAAAATTTTTACAACACAATGGCCTTAGGATTTGGCTCCGATTGATAAGCTTGTAACAGATCAAGTAGCACATTAGTAGTGTGTGCACAAATAATTTTTTTTTCACTGAGGAAGGAATGAAATAATTTTTTATTGCATGATTAAGAAAAACAATAAAGCCATCATAAAAATTATTGACATTTAACAAATCTATGGATTTCTGATGGATGTTCAGATAGGCTCAAGATGCTAATGTGATTAGTGCCTCAAGAGTTGTAAGATTGCCTGGAAGGAAAATAAAAGCATCGGCATGATTGAGCATTTCAGTTATTCGTTCTTACATACCTGAGACAAGTAACTCTTCTCCAGTTGGTGAATGAGACAAATAACCCAAAGGTTTTAGAATTGTAGGGATGATACCTAACACTTGGCTCCCTCTGACAAAAGCAACTTCTAAGACCATTTTGGATAACCCTCGGTCACCTCCTTCATACACCAAGTTCAATTTTCTCTCTTCTATTCTTAGACTAAGATCTATGACTGCCTCTATGAACTTTTTATGTTTGCCATAATGAAATACAGAGAGCACACAAATGTTCTTGAATTGTTTACTGGGAGTAGCTGCCATTAAGATACTGCTAAAAAATAACTTATGAGTGCTCAGTAAAACAAATTATATTTAAAGACCTTGGTGACAGTTGGTTACAGCTGTATATGAGGCATTATGTCAGCATCAATTAACGTGTAAGGCACATGACTCAAAAGTAAAAAAGAAAACAGTAAAAAGAAAAAAGCAAATGAAATTATTAAAAACAATAATGTAAATAGTAAAATAACAGTGAAATAAAAGAACAGAGAAGTAAAAGGATATTTACAGATAGTTGTGATTGTGGCTCATATCTTCCTCTAGTTTTACATCCAGAAATGGCTTGAACTGCCCTATATGGGTCGAGGATAGGCTTCCCATCCAGTTTTCTTACAAACTAGCAAATAGGGTCGTTTATAGTTAGATTCCCGAGACTGTATCGTGCACACTCTTTTTCGAATAATGGCCATAATTGGAGAATCGCTCTTTGTACGTATCCACTGGGATGCGTTTCAAGAGACAAAAGGATATTATCCAATGACTCTTTATTCAAGCCGTCCCTAATGAATTGAATCTTATCTTCTCTGTTATCAGACACCATTCCTAAAGAACATGGTTTTTCATTGCATATCGTTCTGACACATTTATGACAAGCAACAGAAAGTTTTCGAGCTCGTTGTTTTCTCGCATAATTTCCTTTACCACAATCAGGCATGTATGCAACAAATTTAGGAGATAACTCACCTGCTAAGCGAACTTTTGCCTCGATTAACCAATGGATGTCAGCAGGGATATTATTCTTTATAAGCAATCGCATGCGTTTGGACTGGACTTTATAAATTAAAAGGAGGGCATTCTGAGGAAGTGAAGGAAATCGTTTGTGAAGTTTTTCTAAAATCTCGTCTCTATCTATACCTTCGTCTCAGAATATCAGTTATTATGGGAAACCGAAGTAACCGACTTGATTATCACGGAGTACCATTATCCACCACCTGACCAGGGTTATAAACTTAAACACACAAAGCAAACTAAAACATACAAACAGGAAAATAAATTAAAACACACAAAACAAACTAAAATTGTCCTCTTATTGAATTTACCTCAAGCTCCAATTGGGTGTTGTAGACACCTCTCTCAATTTCTTTAAGATCTCTTTCTAAATCCTTAACATGGGCTACTAATTCTGGTGGTTGTAGCTGTCAGATATGATGCGTTTTACAAAATCGTATCTGACCTCTGAGATGAGATTGTATACTATCTAAGAATGCTGAAGAGATGCTTTTTAGTTGACATATTCATGAGGAAAATGATAAAAAAACTTAAAAGTTAAACAAACACACTTTTATAAATATAATTAAAAACAGAAAAGAAAACTTCAAATCACCGAAAGGAAAAAAAATGTCAGGTTACTTAAATGTTTTACGCTGTTTTCTCCACATGGTTGGTATTCGTGATATAACTTTACTTTTCTGACCATTAACTTTAAAAATTACATCGTTCATTGGATTCTTAAATTTAATGGCTCCATGTGGAAAAACAATATGATCAGTAAATGGACCAGACCCTCGAGAGCGTAACTTACTTGGAGAAACATGCCATTGAGAATTGAACAAAAATACTTCCTGACCTAGTGTGAAAGATTTTCTAATGCTTCGCTTGTCACAGAGGATTTTCATTCGCTTTCTATAGTCCTTAGCATTTTTGTCATTACGAATCTCCTCTACTTTTACCAGTTATATTCTCCTTTTTGAACTAAAAATAGGGGCAATGATGTTTGTATTCTTTTGTTTGTCATTATGAGAGGATGAGGTGATTTCTGACAATGTTTTTTTTCTCCCAATAATGTAGAATTCAGAGGGTCAAGTGAAAGTTTGAGCTTAATCTTTGGTGGTGATTCTGATGATGAGATGAGATTTTCTTTTAATGGTGCCAATTGCTCTATCCTTGTCTTCCATTTATCAATGTCCATGCATGGCGATAAATCCAATAAGGCATTAACCTTATCAATCGATCTGTCAATATTAAAATCTAAACCAAAGTGAGTTAAACATGTTAGTAAAGAGTCATTACTAAGGTTTAAAGGAAATATATGATCAATCAATTCATCAATTAAATCCACATCTACAATTTCATCATCTGTACTGTGAGGTTGTTTGGCAATGTTGAAAATATTTAGTTCCATAGTCATATTGCTAAAGGACAACTACATGTTTCCAGTCCTACATTGAATGTGAGTATCGGCAGTTGCCAAAAATGGACGACCCAAGATAATGGGGATCTGCTTCCTTGAATCCTACACTGGTTGAGTGTCAATTACAATGAAATCAATATGAAAATAAAACTTATCTACCTGGATAAGCACATCCTCTACAATACCACGAGGTATTTTCGTGGATCGATCTACAAGCTGTAACACCACTAAGTTGGGTGTAATTCTCCCAGTCTAAGTTTTACAAACAATAAATAAGGCAACAAATTAACACTAGTACCTAAGTCCGACAAAGGATTCTCAATTGTGTAGTTTCTTATACTACATGAGATAGTGGGAGAGCTTAGATCTTAGCATTTTAGAGGAATTTTGTGTTGGAGTATAGAACTAACATTTTTTTGTTAAAAATGCATTCTTTTGAACATGAATATTTCTCTTTTTAGTACAAAGATCTTAAGAAACTTGGCATAAGATGGCACTTGTTTTATAGCTTCAAGTAAAGGGATGTTAACACTTACCTGTTTGAAGATTTCAAAAATCTCACCTGTGGATTTTCCTTTCTTTCCTTTAGCTAACCTCTGAGGAAATGGAGCTTTAGGAACATATTCTCGTGGGTTGGTTTTCTCTTTCTCCTCTGATGATGAGTCCTCAGCACTTATAGGTATAATTTGAGTTGTTTTGGTCATTGGTAGCTCCTTTTTTTTGTCAATTTCTGTTCCTTTTCGCAAGGTCATGATAACTTTAACCTCTTTATGCTGCTGAGGTGAACTGATACTTGCCTCATGCACTCCTTTAGGGTTTGGCACTAATTGACTTGGGAATTTGCCTTTCTCAACAATCATTGCTAGGGTTTGAACTGAAGAGGCAAGTTGGCCTACCATTTTCTCGAGGTTAGAAATTAATTGGGCCTGTGAGTTGAAGCCCGCTCTCATCTCATTTCGTAATTCATCAATGGTATGGTTCTGCTGCTCGATCTTGGAGTTAGTAAGATTTTTGACATTTTGAAATGTATCCTTCTATGGTTTGGGTTGAGAATGGTTTGGATTCTGATTGTATGGCCTAAATGGTAGTTGAGAGGCTTGAGAAATTTGAGGAACTGGTTGCATTGGTGGAGGTGGAGCTGATGGTCCATTTTGTTGGAATCCTTGAAACCATGAAAAATTAGGGTGGTCTCTCCATCCAGGGTTATATGTGTTAGAGTAAGGATTGTAGTTTGATGGTTTTCTTATGACACCTATGGCTTAATCTGAATATGAGTCATAGTCATGTGGCTCTGTTGATTTAGCAGTCATCAAAGATGCTATTTGTCGAGCAAGACCTTCGACCATCTCTTTGACTTATTTAATTCTTGAGCTTGACTCGCCAATATTAACCTCATTCACTCCCTTAATTCTCCTGGTATTTCTAAGTGATTGACTCCGTTGTTAGAAATTATCCAATTGCCGCTGGAAGAATTCCTAAATCTCTGATGCGCTTTTGGACATTAGCTCTCTTCCACTGGTTGCTATTAGCCATTCTTGCATATGTGGCAATAATCCCTCCAAAAAGTATTGGCATTGGTGCCATTTCTCGTACCCATGATGTGGACACTTCAAGAGTAGCCTATTAAATCGCTCCCATGCTTCGAAAAACTGCTTGTCGTCTCTTTGGGTAAACTCTGAAATTTCCCTGCGAATAGCATTGGTTTTATGAACTAGAAAATATTTATTTAAAAATTTAGTTACCATTTATTCCCATGATATAATGCTATTAGCAGGTAATGTATTAAACTATAAACGAGCTCTATCTTTTAAAGAAAATGAGAATAATCTTAGTTTAACATCATCATTTGAAAAATTCTCGTATTTAAAAGTTTGATAAATAGCATGAAAATCATTCAGATGATTATATAGGTCCTCATTTTGTAGGCCATAGAATGTGGGGAGATAGTTTAGCACACTATATTTTAATTCAAAACTCCTAGTAACTATATTTGGGTACTTTATGCATGATGTGCTCAAATTAGTTAAGGGACTAAAACAATCCTTAAATGGCCTCTCTCATCTCATTTCAAATTTCTTTTTAAAAACAGTGTGTTTGTACGTGCGAAGTATTTTTTCTAATTCAAGGTCTAAAGGTTCAAGATTAGGTGATAATGACCTTCGACCATGCATGCAAAGAACAAAATAAATAAAAATAAAACAAATAAAAATAAAGAGGAGAGAGAAATTACGATACTAACCTTGTGACGTTGTTACAATCTTAATATGAAAACACACTCAATAGCTATAATAAAAGAAATTACATAAAATAAATATTAACTAAAATAAAAATAAATAACAAAGAAAGATAACAAGATAAAAAAAATTACAAAGAAAAATAACATGAAAATTAAATTATACAAATTTAAAGAAGAGAGAAAGAAATAAAATTCTAATCTAATTTCTTTTTTTTTATGAGAAAAGAAAAAAGTAATTACAAAAAAATAAATAAATAAATAAATATTAAGAAAAAAATTAATTCTACAAATTAAAATACTTACCTCCCCGGCAATAGCACCAAAAACTTGTTGTACAAATTTTATTGAACTCGTAAATGCACGAATCTATTGTAGAATAGATTAACGGTGACGAGTGTCGATCCCACTAGGAGGTTGATTTTAATTATGGGCAGAATTAATTTTCTAAGTGAGCAATTAAATTATGGTAAACTAATCTTAAATTTTGAATTAAAATAGCGGGAATAAATAAAAATGTAACTATAATAATAAAGCGCTTGGATATCCAGATCTGTATCAACATGCTCTATGGGCTAAATATTCCATATTAATGCCAATTAAATCACAAAGGGGGATTCCACACCTCATGAACCACGCTCAAATAAATATGGTGTTAAGGACTTATTGTGCCAAATAATAATAACCTTGTACTAGGGTGCCGGTTTAACCAGAGCGGTATCTAGACAAGATTATTATTATTTGTCAACGAAAAGTCAAAACAACCACAAACATTAGAGGGGAAGAGAAAGTAAATTTACCAAATTAAGCCTATGGGACATGTTGAGACTTCACCTTCAAGCCAAGTTTAAAAGAAAATTAGCTACTGATTTTTTAACTAGGGGCAAAATGGGAATTTATTAAAATATATAGAAAATATAAGGAGAAGGAATTACAAAAGTTTAAGCTTAGAAAAGAATTCAGGGGTATCAAATTAGAGGGAGAGAGGCCCCTTTTTATAGATACATTGAGTGAATCATGACCATCGGATTGAAAACAATTCGAACGCTCAGGATTGCGCCACGTCATCAGTCAACAGTCAATAGTAATCATTTGAACAGTAAGAATTCAGGGGTATCAAATTAGAGAGAGAGAGGCCCCTTTTTATAGATACATTGAGTGAATCATGACCATCGGATTGAAAACAATTCGGACGCTCAGGATTGCGCCACGTCATTAGTCAACAGTCAATAGTAATCATTTGAACAGTAACACTATTTGGCCACCATTTGCACAATAATACTATTTACACAATAATACTATTTGCACGGTAATACTATTTGTACAGTAATGCAGTTTGAATAGTAAATAATCTCATGTATCTGCATGTACCGTATACACGACTTTTACTCCACTGAAATACTACCACGTCATCGATCCATAGTACATAAGAAATTTAGCCTAATAAGATCGTGACACATCATCGGTCAATGCCACATAGCACCATATGTGATGTTGAGAGATGTACTATATTCACTATCCTACTTGAGGTGTCTAAATCTAATAAAGTAAACTATATGATGAAAGAGATTCATGAGGGTATTTATGGTAACCATTTGGGTGCAAGATAATTAGCCTATAAAATAATTTTCCAAGGTTACTTTTAGCCTATTGTGAAAATGAATGCACAGAAATTTGTGCAACAATGTCATAAATGTAAAAAAATTTTTGCCATACCTTGTCAACCCCAAGAATAGCTCATCTTAATGGCTAGCCCATGACTATTTTTTTAATGGGGGGTAGACATTATCAATCTAATACCTATTGGCAAAGGACAAATAAAATTTACAGTTATAGCTGTAGACTATTTGACAAAGTGGGTTGCAGCAGAACCTTTAGCACAAATCCCATAGTAGAAAACTACTGAATTCATATAGAAGTCTATCATATGCTGATTTGGCATCTTTGAAGCCATTGTAATAGATAACATGAAACAACTGATAATTCCCATTTCAGGGGGCTATCCAAAGGTTTTGGGATGAAAAATTTTTTCTTTTCACCAACTCATCCTTAAGCAAATGGACAAATCATAGCTGTCGATAAAATAATTAAGCACTATTTAAAGACTAAGCTTGAAAAGCATAAATGAGTTTGGCAAATTAATTGCCATTTGTGTTGTGGAATTATAGAACCATGCATACAATAACAATTGGAGAAACCCTATACTCCATCGCATTTGGATACAAGTAGTGGCCCCTACAGAGATTCGCGTGACCTTCTATAGGGTACAGTATTTTCAACTCGAGCAAAACTTAGAACAACTAAATCTTAACATAGACTTGTTGAAAGAAAAAAGAGAGGAAGCTTAGTTCAAAGTAGCAGCACGTAAATAAAAGGCAGCTTGGTATTTAATTCAAAGTAAAGCCAAGAAGCTTTCTAGTTAGTGATCTTATTCTTAGAAAGATATTTTAAAGCATAAAAGAGCAAATGTTAGCATGCTAGGACCAAATTGGTAGGCCCTTATAGAGTGGTAGAAATTGTTAGGCCTAAGAATTATAGGCTCAGAGATATGAATAGAGTCATGCTTCCACATCTTTAGAAAGCAGAACATTTGAGGATTTATTATCAGTGATAAAGTATCATTGATCAATTTTCTTTTCTAGGACCAAGCTTAGGCGTTCAATGAAGTTTTCTTTAAGTAGTTAGAATGGCTATTTTTATACCAATAAGAAGTCATTATTAAGTAGTATTTTCAGTAATCTAATAATAAAGTATATCACTGACTTACTCTATAATTTTGTATTATTGTTATTTAAAATTTTTTATTTAAAAGTGGATATCTGTCTTACAAAATGTGCAAAAAATAACAAAGATGTGCATAAAGTCATGCTTCTAAGGTACAAGATCACACTTTCCTAAGGGTAAGGAGTAGCAAGACCATGCTCCCTCAAGAATGGGGATAAGGAATTATACTCCTATTGAGCAATGTCATGCTTCTCTAAGAATAGAGAGTAGGAGTTTTACTCATAAAGAATAAAGTCATGGGCCTCCAAGAATGGGAAGCACAATCACGCTCTCTCAAGAGTAGAGGCAATAAGACCATGCTCCTTAAGAATGGAGAGTAAGAATTATATTCCCATGGAGCAAGATTATTCCCCTTAAGAATGGGGAGTAAGAATTTTACTCCCATAGAGCAAAATCATGTCTTTCTAAGAATGAGGAGCAAGAATTATACTTTTATAAAGCAAAATTATGCTCCTCTAAGAATAGAGAATAGAGCTAAGCTCTATGAAATAGCGACCATACTCTTAAGGTAGAGAAATGTGAAAAAGTATATTATTTCATACTTTTTAAAAGAAAAAAGCACGAAAAACAAAAAAAAAAACTTCTGTTAAAGGAACAAAAATTGTGCCCTTTAAAAATAAATACAGTAAGCATGGTCCTTAGGAACCAAAAATCATACTTCTAAGAATAGAAACAATTAAAAAAATAGAAAGAGGAAACGTAAAAGGATTTCTACTACTTTTGTAAAAATCCACAAAAGCAATTAAGGAGCACGGATTAATAATTCACAAATGTCAAATATATTACCAAGGGTAGTAGGATCGTGTTGAAGTTATAATTTTACTATTGGTTCAACCCCATCACAGGATTAAAGGAAAAGAAAAATACAACAACTAAAAACCAGAAGGCAATAAAAAAAGGCAGCATCCCTAAAGTAATTGTAATGAGCATCATCAATCTTCTAAAAAGTGGTAATAAAGCTAAGAATAGTGGTTCTTAATTATCACCTTTAACTTTGGCACCACTTTTCAGAAAATTCCACATCAAGGATATTTTTAAAATCAATAGAAGCTTTAAACTCTTCAACAGCAAAAGCTTTCATACTTGGAATTTAAAGGTTTAGTTGGTCAAAAGAGCTCAACAATTCTTGAACTTGGGACTAGATTAAGCTAACTTTTCTTTTGCAGCATTAAGCTCTAATTTCAATTAGGCCATAAAAACTTTCTCTTTATTTAAATACTTTTTTAATTTATCAATCCTTTTTCTAAAAGCTTGGCCTAATTCAAGTAAAACATTCTTCTCTAACATAAGAGATTTGATCATTTTCTTTGATATTTGAACAGTTCAACTAAGTTGGAGGAGATGAATATAGTTAGGATTTAACTTTATATTAGTAAGGGTAATAAAAATGCAACTATTATTACATTGTAAATTTTGGCAAGCATGGAGTCATTAGATTAGAGTTCTCAATCTGTCTCACACTATCAGTAGAGATATATTGAGGCTAGATATAGAATTGTCTCAAGTAAAGTTCTATAAGCCATCAAACAAGAGCAGAGTTATTAGGCTAATGCCTACGGAAAGAGGTGTTGACATAGGAGCATGGGTAAAAGTAGATGCAAAGCCAAAGCTTGGTACGCATAGACTCTTATGATTGAAGTTTAGAAATAGAATTCTTGCTGTGATCCTAAAGCATTTGCAGGTGTATAATGCAAACCTTAAATAGGTGCATTGGTGGAAGTAAACGTAAAGTGGAAACTAGTGGACTTAAAAAATAGAGGTCCATGGGTGCAAAATAGAAACAAAGTTTCTGAATGTATCCCAGGTACAGTTATAGATGTTTGGAGCAACTCTTGAGTAATTGCAATCTTCTGAGAAGATGATCCTTCAGGCAGGAGCATAGACTTATCCCTAAGTCTTTTGCTAATTTTTGAAGTTGAATATTTGTCTATTATTTTATTTTTTTGTTCAGCATCTTTACGAGGATCCATAACTTAAAAAAAATGGGGAAAAATAAAGAAAATGTCACAACCTTGTTGAAGCATAAAAATTATTATGCTCAAGTAGAAACTTATTTGATGATGGAATATTGGTGGAAGTAGAAAGGATAAAGTTAGAAGCGGTTAAAAAGCTTATTTGAGAAAGATATTTCCAAGATCGTATGTTTACTAGATTTTTAAAAACTTATAAAAACTTCATCACTTTGACTTTGTTCAACAGGATCAATTGTAGAGCAACTCTATGACACTAGAAAAAAAAAGTAAAAAAGAAGAGAAAAGAAAACAATGAGTATACCCATAAAAGAAAAAGTACATCCTATAGGAATATTTTTAACAGCTACCTGGGGTAGTAAAATAGGTTTGAACTCGATACCTAGAACACTTGTCAATATTATTTCTTAACTCCCAATCTCGAAGGACAAAAAGCTAAGAGTCTTTTCAAGAGCCATTATGAGATTTGCTCTGGATAATTAGAGAGAATGACTTAATCCAAGCACAGACACAGTACAAACCCTTAAAAGAGGAGTTCTTATTGCCTGAAAGGCTTATTAATTGATAAATTTGCTAAAATTAGCTAGATATGAGATCTAAAAAACCCTTTAGCTTCCTTAAAATGTACATGCCAATCATGACACACTAGACGCTAAGAAAAAAACTTATCTGAGGTACAGTTCAAGCATATTAACATATATCTCAAGAAAGGGCACAATGGTAATCTAATACCATAATGAAGAAAGCTAAGATTAAAGGCAATAACCCTAAAAGAGGGCTAGGTAGTGAGCTCACCAACTTGGGGCTTCCTAGGTTCAATTGAACTTGGGATTCCATATTTAGCCTTAAGAGATAGAATTGATTCTTTTAGAAATTATATTATCAACCTTATCAATGGACCAATCAGCATTAGGTTAGTGGTTAGTTTAATTATCAAGAACAAATGACAAAGAGTAAAATTTACAACAAAAGATAGTTGGTCAGATGATATATAAAAGTAATCATCATCATCTTCGAAGTACTTATGATGAAAGGAGTTAGCATTATTTTCAGAATCAAAAGACATTGAAATGTTAAGAACTAAAAGAAAAAAGGAGTCACTCACTAAGAAAAGTAAAAACCAAAAGATTAAATCTCTAAGAGGTTTGCAAATGGTCTAGAGGATGATTTATATAGCGATTAGAAGAGAGAGAAATAATTTGTGCTCTTTCACTTTTGATGAACAAGAAGCTAAGAGTTAGGGAGCAGCTATTGTAGGAAAAATTAAATAGTTAATTAAGGTGTGCGATAAAAAGTTAAGTAAGAATAAAGTGTATATTAGAGTTAACAAAATTATGCTCTTATATAGCAAAATCATGCTCTGGGAGACCCAGGAATTATGCTTCTCAAAGCAAGAATTAAGCTCTTCAAAGATAGAAGCAACAAAACCATGTTCCCTGTGGAGTAGAGATTTTGCTCCTGGGGAAGGGTTGAGTGTTAGAAAGTGTATATTTATAAAGGAGAAAATCGTCATTTTACACTTTAAATCTCACTAACATTGCTACTTTTATTTATTTAAGTATTTTGTTATTTAATTATATGTGTTTTATTATAATTGTGTATATTTTATGTATTTTAGAGGTATCATAATCATTTCACAATAAACGAGTGATCAGACAGCAAAACGGACGTCATATTTGAACTTAGGACGGTCGAAAACCTTAAGAAGAGCATTAAAGGAAAAAGTCATTGTTCACATATACGGTTCTGCTTATACGTACGGTACTGTTTACGGTACTGTTCACGATACTGTTCATATATACGGACCGATAATGTGGCAACTACCTATGACGTGGTAGTATCTGATTGGATGAATTATGTGGTATTGACTGCTTATGTGGCGTTGACCGATGATGTGTCACGATCTTATTGGACTAAATTTCTTATGTACTATAGATCGATGACGTGGCAGCATCTCAGTGGAGTAAAAATCATGTGTACAGTACATGCGCTTACATGGAATTATTTACTATTCAGGCGGCGTTACTGTACAAATTTTGACTGTTGACTGATGACGTGGCGCAATCCTGAGCATCCGAATTGTTTTTAATCCGATGGTCACGATTCACTCAATGTATCTATAAAAAGGGGGCTCTACCCCTCTAATTTGATACCCCTGAATTCATTTTTAAGCTTAGATTTTAAAATTCCTTCTCCTTCTTGTAGTTTCTTTGTATTTTAATAAAATTTTCTTTTTTATCCTTAGTTAAAATATGAGTAACTAATTTCTTTTTTATCTTGGGTTGAAGGTGAAGTCTCAACATGTTCCATGGGCTTAATTTAGTAAATTTACTTTCTCTTCTCCTCTAATATTTGTGGTTGTTTTGACTTTTCGTCGACAAATAATAATAGTCTTGTTTAGATACAGCTCTGGTTAAACCGGCACCCTAGTACAAGGTTATTATTATTTGGCACGATAAGCCCTTAGCACCATACTTATTGGAGAGTGGTTTATGAGGTGTGGAATCCCCCCTTATGATTTAATTGGTATTAATATGGAATATTTAGCCCATGGAGCATGTTGATGCGGATCCGAATACCCAAGTACTTTATTATAACAATTTCATTCTTAATTATTTCCGTCATTTTAATTCACAATTTAGGATAAAATTATCATAATTTAATTGTTTCCATTAAAAGAAAATTAATTCGGCATATAATTAAAATCAACCTCCTCGTGGGATTGACACTCGTCACCATTAATCTATTCTACAATAGATTCGTGCGCTTGCGAGTTCAATAAAATTTGCACAACAGGAAGCAGGAGCCATACTCTATGGAGAGCAGGAACCATACTTTATACAGAGTAGGAATTAAGCTCCCCCAAGGATAAAGAGCAACAAAACCATGCTCCATAGGGAGTAAGAATTATACTCCCTCAAGAGTAGGGAGCAAGAGTAATGCTTCTAAAGCAGCAGGAATCATGCTCTCTAGAGAGTAGGAATTAAGCTCCCCTAAGGATAAAGAGCAGGAATTATGCTCCCCTAAGAATAGGGAGTTGGAGTGATGCTCTAAGAACAGCAGGAACCATGCTCCTTAAGGAGTAAAAATTAAGCTCTCTAATGATGTAAAGCAACAAAACCATGCTCCCTAGGAAGTAGGAGTTATGTTCCCCCAATAATGGAGAGTGTGAGTGCTACTCTCGAAGTAGCAAAATCATATTTTGTGAGGAGCAAGAATTATGCTCTCCCAAGAATTGAGAGCAAGAGAAGTGAGCTATATGTCACGGGATGAGTGTTTTGCGCAGCAACCCGTGCGGCACTTAGACAACTTTTGTTGAGAGTTGCTAAGTAAGCCTAGGAGTTTCTCAACTAGCGAAGCCGAAGGTAGTCGAGAGGCTAGAGAGCAACGAGAGAGCAATGGAGCCAATCGGAAAACTTATATTGCCAACAAGAGAATTTACAAGAGAGCTACAAGAATGCTTGAGAGAATTGCTCAAGGCTTGATGATCTAAATGGCAAATGCCATCCCCTATTTATAGGAGAACTGCCAAGCTCTCAGGGTTAGAGAAAGTTTGCCACTGCGCTTATATTTTATTATTTCTGAGCGCTCTAGAATATGTACACGCTCAAATGTCTTTAGGATGTCTTTGGAATTTTAGAAGCCATGCCATTGAAGACTCTTGGCAGGGGCGTTGAACTGCCGGCCCGAATCTAGGCACTTGTGGGCTGAAATTTTAGCGGACCGCAACATATAGCTTATAAAAACTAAGTCAATGTGTGGGAGATAGCAAAAGTTATAGATCCATAATGTTTTGACCCATTCTTATATTATAGACTGCACAAGAAATGTCTAATTGAAATAGGGAAGCTATTAATAAATTAAGTCCAATAAAATAAGGTCAACAATGGAAGGATATTACTTAGTTAAGAAGTAAATTAAATAAAGTCTGACATGGATACAACTTATAAAAAGGTAGAAATAATTATAATTAAAATCTTAAGAGTTAAAAAAGAGTTAGATAGAGTTTTAGTAAGAAAATGACTTTATTTATAAAAAAAAAATATAAAAGCATATGTCTCTCATAGAGTAAGGCATGAAAAAAAAATAACAAAAAAAAGAAAAATTAAGTTATAAATACAATTTTAATAAAATATTTCATATTTCTCTACCTATAAATGTAGGTCATAAATCGAATTACATTAATTTTTTATATTTTTTATTATATTACCTCCATGTAATTTAATTCTCGGAGCTGACCAGAAATGTGCATCAGCAAGGTTTAAACTTAATCCCGTACGAAAACTTCCATAATAAACGTAGGGCGATTTTATTGCAATGGTCACCGACACTGGCCTACTAATTTATTTGAGTTGGCACTGAGCTTGAAGAACTCTAGCCACGCAAATTGACTGACAATGATAGTACGAAGTTTCGCCTTCAGCAAGAACCTCATTTCACCTCACATTATTGTACTAGATCTTTCAATATCGATCACGTAACCTAAATTCAGTTGGGAGGGGTGCCCGGCGCGAAATATGGTGCCTTGGTTAATTGAAAAGTCACGAATTAGCAAAGTTTTTATTTAGTAGTTCAAGGTGTGATTGGTTTGCTGAAGAAATGTAACTTTTGTTTGTTAATCAATGAAAAGTTTCATTTCAGGTAGGGAAAAAAATGGCCGTGTTATTGCATTCATAATACATTTCTGATTACATGCCTTCGCCTTACAACTAAACCCAATTTTCAATTAAAGCCTAATCCGAGACCAAAGCTTTTCTAAACGGTTCGTCGTTAAATCCACGTCCTTTCGAACCAACCGATTCACAGGACCAGCAAAAGAAAAAGTAAAATAAAGTAACCAATTGACATGAAATAATCAAAAAATTGTCAACTGGAGTGCATTACTTAGAGAGAGGAGAGGGAAAGAAAAGGTAAGAAAAGAAAATTAAAATAAAGTTTATTTTAATATTAAAAAAAAATTGATAAGTGCATTTAAATTGTTATTATTATATAAAAGCTTTGGACACTTTTTCTTCTTTCTATCTCCCCTTGTTGATTCCATGAAAGTTTTATATAATAAAATTTTCCGATTAATTGGTCAAGATAAATTATGCAGAATTATTTTATTGATATATTTTTTACTATGATTTTCAAATTTTATACACGAACCAAAACATTATTTTACGATAGCAGATTTATTGAGAAAATAAAAATAGGTTCATTCAATTGACCTTCATGAATATTCATATGAATTCATAAGATTTGGAAAAAATTCCATTAATTCATATTAACAAGATAGCTATTTCTTGAAATTAAAATAAAAAATAATTATTTATTTATTTGTATCTCAAATTTCACAAATTACTTCTACTAAGTTCTCCTTTGTAAATGGCAAGATTCATAATATAGGATGATTTTGATATATTCATAATAATTATTTCATGGTACACTATCAACTTTTATTGAATAGTTGCACCTTTTTTTCCTTCTTGTTACAATGCTGTAGCATTTCAATATCAAATTGGGCTAAAACAAGAAATAATGTCCAAATTAAATACGATGTCTCTCTTTTGATTATTTGCCTAAGTTTGCCTAGTAGAGATGAGATTTAGAAACTTGCAAAAGTTGTATAACTAGTTAAAAAATTACAAATTAAAGGACTCCTTTTGTTCAAAATTAATATGGTTGAAAATTATTTATGTCAAAATCTAGTGATTAAATAAGCATTTACTCTTTCTATTAATTGGTGCGCATAAATTATGTAGCATTATTTTATTGATACATTTTTTCTATGATTTTCAAATTATACGCCAGAGCCAAAACATTTTTTCATGATGGCAGAATTCAGGGAAAAAAATTGTTCACTCAAAAATGAATATTCGCATGGATTAATGAGGTGAGAAAAAAAAATTCCATTCATTCATATGAATTTCAAAACTTCATTTATTCGTACATCAAGCTTGACAATTACTTGAACTAGGTTCCTGTGTGTAAACTGGCTGAGATTTACTATAGGAGGATAAGTTCGATGTTTCCACAGATGACGTATTCATGTTGTGTTCATTTGACATTTTACACAATTTGATAAAACCAAAAAAATTGGCGTTTTGGCTTATAGAGTCATGTCAATTATTGCCATGTAGACAAGTCAAATATCTTAATATCAGACCCTTGAAGAGGCAAAACGAATTAAAAGCTAGCTTGGTAATGTTATAGTTTTTAAAAATAATAATTATTAGTAGTTATGTAAAAGAATCAATTGTGAAGAGAATTAATTAAATATTTAATAAAATTTATTTTTAAAATTGCTATAAATTTTAGAAGTAGTCGTGTGTATTTAAAAAATTTTATTATTAAACTATTTTGAAAATATAAATGAATCAATTGGACACAATGTTAAATAAAATTTATTTACATATTTATAAACATGTATATTATTCTATCTATATAATAAATGATAACTAAAATAAATATTTTATTTATATTGTCATAAATGTATATGTATAATAATATATATTTCTTCAATATATCTTCAAAATATATATTATTATTATTTTTTATTTGATTATCTTAATATAATTGGTAATAATATTTTTTCAAAGCTAATGGTTTTATTTCCTAATTAATTAGTATAATTTTAGATTTCTATAACATATTTAAAGATATATATGGAATTGTATTAAATATAAAATTGGTTCAAAAAATTTAATTTGGAAAAATTACTTCTTTCATATTTTTCAAACTTGCCATAGGATGGGGTGATTTTTAAGAACATTTGTTAAATACCAAAATTAGCTTTTAGTTTTTTAAAATTACTTTTAAAACTCTCAAATATAATTCTAAACGAGCCCTAATACTTTATTTAGTATTGAGGTTTAGGTAGTCATCGCTTAAATGCTATAGCTATTTAATATCTACTAGTTGCTATGATTTAAAAACTACTTAGGCTTGATTTCACATTTGTATGATGAATAACTTATAATACATTTATTACTTTATCAAAGTTATTATTTAATAGTCATATTTACTAGACATTGTTAACTTTTAATTCATCGTTACATTTTTTTCCACCATAATTAAAGCTTCAAAACTACTGCATCTCAATATCAAATGACTTTTAAATTAAATGTTGATGTATCTCTTTTAATTATTTCTATCAAAATACAAATTTAAGGACTCATTTTGTCCCAAAACTAATATTGAAAGCTAAAAGTTGCAGGACTAGTTTGCCTAAACAAAATTTTAAAATTTAAGAGACATATATTTGATTTTATGTTTAAACCTAGGCTATGTTTTGCACATAGAATTATATTGGATTAAGCTGGATTATATTATTTATTATAATGTTTGGTATAATATCAGATTAGACTATATTAAACTAATTAGAAAACTAAATATATAGTAAATAAGTTATTAGGTAATCATAATATAATAATCACACTATTAACCTTTCTTTTTCAAATTAAACACCAATAGAAGGTTTAGGCTTAGGATGGTTAGAACTACCAACTTTAGTATTGCTGTAGGCATTCAACATTGTATTCATATGTTCCAATTGAGTAGCTATAAATTAAAAACTCTCTTGATACATTTTTCTTTCTCTTGCTATGTCTGTAGCATTAGGAATATGGAAAGTACATAGATAGGGAGATGAATGTCTCACTTCATGCACCCTGCTTCCATTTCGCTACTTTTGAAAGGCTTCGCCTAGAATGTCATTTGATCCCTGTGATTGGAATTTTCCTTGTTCAACTAGACTTTTCAGCTTATTCTATAAAAAATATCTATTTATAAATTTGCAAGTTGAATTAAGGAATTAAAGAATTATTAATAACAACTATGTTAACATACATATATATCCATAATATTGATTTTGATAATAAGAAGCAAGATTAAGAATGATTAAGTTTTTAATAGCTCAAATTATGCTTCAAACATTTAAAGTTCAAATTATTTTTATACTTTTTAAATAAATCAAATTAGTTATTTTTAAAGTTCATGTCTATTTGAAAAGGTTTTAAAACTCTGGAAGTGGACTTATTTATAAAGTTTTATGAAGACTTGGGCCTTAGTATAATTATAGAAAATTTTAAGATAAAAATATAATTTTAGAAATAGTTGCACTATAGCGGTTACTGTAGCAAACGACTAATCGTTTGTTGAAAATGACAAATCGATAATTTATTTAAAAAAAGTTCTATAAAGGGTTGTTAAAATGATAATTTTGAAAAATAATGGTGAATTAATAATTTTCATATTATAACCTCAAAATTCATGACACAAGCAAATTTAATTATACCATAAAAGAATGAAATACATGAGAATTAAATATACAAGCAACTTATTATTTTCTCAGCCACTAGCATCACTTCAGAAGCATATTTGGCATCTCAATTTATTCATGCCATTAACAAGCTTCACTACAGTTAATCTCTCGTTCAGAAACTCCATTCTGCTTTTTCTATTACAGTTTGACAGAAATAAAAAAGTATTGATTACATTATATTATATGAATTAGTTAGGTTTTATTGCATTAATATATTAAATTTCTTATTGTCTATACTTTTCTATACAACATACCACCTTATCCTGGGCTACCTAAGTGTTGTGCTCTTTTTCTTTTGCTTTCATACTTTTTTCCTACACAAATAATATAATAAAAGATAAAAGGGCTACAATTAATTCTTAGTAACTAACAACAAATAAATCAAATAATGTTAACAAACAACACCTGAAATTTTTGAGACAAAATTTTGTCAATAAAAAGTTTCCAATCTTACTTTTTAATGCTTGAATATTCAATAGAAGCCAACCTTAGTGACTTTATATCATCCTTTGTGTGATAGAATAAATTATTTTGCTAGCTAGCTTTTAAAGTTTCATGATGCAACACCCATCCATTTTAACACTTGACTTTTATATTTTAGGCTCAAATTAAACTTTTTCTATAAAGCAATGGTATGGATTAGAATCAAGTTTAAATAAAATTGGAAGTGATATAAAATCATTAAATATTGTATTAAACAACTTAATAAAACCTAAAAATGAAGCCATAGAGTTTCTTTCATTTTCAGTAGCATAAGCCTCCAATCATCAAATAAGATCGAAACTGTTTCACGTACGATGATGCTAATGTAACTCATTAGATCATTTCTTCCCTTCTTAACTAGAACATCGTAAGAATTGTACTCAACTAGAGCTTCATTAATAAATTTTTTTTTTGCAAGCCTTTCTTTTTAATAATTTTCTAAATCAATATTTATTGAAATAGCATCACAACCTTGTCTATTATAAATTCCTTCATCATCCAAATCACATATTGAAAGTTTGTTAGATAATGGTGAAAATACATTCATATCTTCACATGTTTCCCTATTTAACTTGTAAGCTTTTTTAGTTACTGAACAAACTATTGATTTACTCTTGTTTACTTGGTCATTTACATAAAACACTTACTTTCCATGACAAGCTAGAATAAAGCAATAAGATTTATAACCAATTTGATTTAAAGCACGTTTATATAAAACACATATTTTTTTCAATGTACATCACATCTAGTTGATGGCGAACTAATAATTACTTTCAATATTCTAAGTTAAAAAAGATTGATCTCTTTTTGTACAATTTTTAGTTATATTTTCATCACCGTTACCATCACTACCTCTATCATATTTCTACTTCTACTCTTCTTCTTCCCAAAGTTATTGTCAATATCTTGCATTATGTTAAACATTTCCTCACTAGATAAAGTTTTAAGAGGCTCATCCACTCTTGCTTCCCGTTAAAAATCTTTTTAAGTTTTTAAAATGAGTAACTGTAGAAATCAATGATGGTTTATATATGAAATTTTTTGACTATGCGATAACCAACATGCACAAGTGTCTATCCTATAAATTAACCAAGTATAATAGTCCATAATTTACATCTAGAGAGATTTCTGTATGCTAGGAAGTCATTGATTATCCATATCAGTACAACCCGTAAATTGAAGATTTCTTTTTTGTAAGCTTATAAACATCTACATCTATATCCCATAGAGTTTTTAAGTCTTCAATCAAAATTACTAGGTATACATCTAGGTTATTTTTAGGTTGTTTAGGGCCATATATCAAAAAGGACAACTTCATAAATTTTCTTTCAATACACAACCATAGAGGAAGATTATATATTATCAATGTAATGGGCGAACAACTATAAATAGTAGTAAGTATACTATGTGAGTTGACCTCATCCGTTGAGAGAGCTAAATGAAGATTTCTTGGTTCTTCTATAAATCATGGCCACTAATTGTCACTTAGTTACTAGGCTAGAGAGTCTACTGACTTGGCGAAGCTTGCAATCTATAATTCTCTTATTAGCATGCCATGTTAAGTTTTGAACTTTTTGTGGTGATTGAAACTATCTTTTAAACTTAAGAATAGAAGAAAATTACCATAATATCTTTTCAAGAAACCCTTTCCTAAATTTTTTTGTGTCATTTTTTTTCGCCATCTAAATGCTTTACAATTTAGGCATGAGTAAGATCAGCACATTTATTCTTTTATAGAATGCAATCATTTGGACATGTATGTATTTTTTCATACTCTAAGTCTAGTACTTTTATTATTTTCTTAGCCTCATACTTTGACTTAAGTAAATTATTATTATCTAGCAAAATATCAGCAAGGATTTTTAACAAAGTAGAAAATCCTTTACGGACCACTTATAGTTTTCTTTCACATTGTAAAGTCTCATTAATCCAAATAGTTCTGAATGTTTTGCACCCGAATACAAAGGCTTTTCAATATCTTCAAGCATATTTATAAAAATACTAGGATCTTTATCACAATGCTCATAATCATCTTTGACCATGTCAATTATGTTACTGTAATCATGACATATAAATCTTTGACTATGTTGATGGTCTTGATACTTTGTAGATATAGAAATAGGGTCAGTCTCACCAAGCTAAGTCTATAGTCTATATTTTAGAAGAAAATCTTTTTCAAATAAATGATCCTTCACCTATTAAGGAGTATAAAACTCCATATTATAACAAAAGGTACAAGGACATCTAATTGACATTTGGTTTTCAGCATTCAAAATGGTAAAATTTAAGAAATTAGTAACTCTAATACTATATTTTAGGGACAACCTATTACAAGTTATCTAAGTTCTATCCATTTCAAATAGTTTTACCTGTTCATATATTATATAATGTCCATTTAAGTTTAATAAAATTGTATGATTAATTTCAAATATTTAAAGTTATTATCATTATAGCTTCAATAATAAATTCGTAGTCACTTATAACTACTATATTATAAATAAATGCATTACCATAAAGCATAATAATTTTCCTGGTACAGTTGTTAATTTGAAAATATTAATAATAGCATACTTTTGTTTGTGAAAATTACATTACTTATGCATTAATTTAAAAACATTCCACGTATAAGTAATCATGATCACATTTAAATTGATGAAATGTCCTCTAGTCGATCAACAACTGATGCTCCACCTATAAATTTGAGGAAATGAATTATTAAGATTGGCCTTAGTAGCTTTTTAGTAAGCTGAGCCTTAATGGCCTTTTAATAAGCCAAATCAAATTTCTAAATAATAAAGTTTATTAAATAATGATGAATTAATAAAACTAAGATTTTAAGTCCTTTTATATAATAGATTTAATAATGTGAATTTATCAAAACAGATAAATTTGAGATGTTATTTAATAATAAAAATTCTCCTATTCAAAATAAGAAATACAAAATAAATGGTGTCCAAATTCGATATCTACAAAAAAAAGATAAAAATCCTAAAAAACCCAATAAAAAGGAAAATATCTTAAAACTAAAAAAAAACCAAGAAAGAAACCGAGTTTCAAGCTCGAGCTTGGACTAGAATGGCTTTGGCAATTCTGGATCTAATTGTCTCATTTTAAGCTTTGAAATAGTATATTATATGACCCAAACGGACACTTGTAACTCAAGTTATGCCCTCTAAAATATACCTTACTCACAACACATAACCATCTTACATTATTTAAGCAAAACTATATTGCCTGAGTGTAGTTTGAGATTGCAAAAATTGATTTTACTAATAAACATGACCTTTAATTCTACACTATTACTAAAGCTAATACAACCAAACAAAAGCTAACCTTCAACGAACTACATATCAGAGCTTGGTCAACAATATTAAGTTGTATACATATTAGGAGTACCCAAGTTTCATTTTGAAAGACAGTGGCTAGTCCAAGATGTAATATTCAATTCAACTAACCCTAAATTTGAATAAAGAAAGCGAGTGAAATTGTTAGCGACAATTTCAACAATGTTGTAGAGCTTTACCTTGCTTCAAAATGATATTGAAGGATGAATCAAAGGCTCGATTTCTAAAATAAAAGTTTAAATGGACAACAATTATATATAAGGTTTGGTTTACACCCTTACAAGGTTAGTGAATTTGGCTAGTGTAGTGAACTGGTGAAGGTTTTAATTGATAAGATAAGGGAAAGATTTGTTTAAGATTTTCATTTAGGGTAGTTGCCAGGATGTGTTGGCTAGGTATAAGTTAACTAAAGAAATGTTTAGGTTTGATTGATGAGATGAGGAAAAGAGGTTCGATTGAGATTTAGGTAATGATTTATTGTATTTTTTTTATATTTTTATGACAAAAATTATATTTTTTGTTTATATGGTTTAGTGGTTTGCGTTTCAAATATAAGAATTTTGAATTAAAGGTCTTAGGTTTGAGTTGATAGATTTACAAATTATAATATTTTTTTTACTTTTGATACTTTAATATTAGTGATTTCTTATGTTTAATTTACTGACACACTAGTATTAATAATTTATGATACTTATTTGTTAAAAGTGAAAAATAGTACAAATATACACAATTACTGACACTTTATAGAAAGTGTCAATAAAAATCATTTTTGTAGTAATGTCAAATAAAAATATATAAAACAATATAATATAAATATTTATTTAATTTAATCAAATATTTAAAAATATTATATAAAATAAATAAATTAATGGCATTATTGTTTTCATGATTATTTTTAATATTATATTAGTGATTATTAAATTTAACACAATCAAATAATGAAATAAATTATTGAATGGTTAACTTCATTGATAAGTACTAAATATACAAATGCTGAAAATTTAATCTCAAGAGTTAGTAGAAGTAAAATTGCCAATTTAATTGGATCATAGATAGTAAATAAAAATAAATTTTAAGAAAATTATAAATAAAAATTAATTAATTAATATTACATGTAAATAAAAAATAATATAAATAAAAATCTCATTAATAGATAATTTTTTCTTTAAATTTTATCCCATCTAAACCCATGTGTAAATTAATATTATTAATGTTATGATTTTAAAATTAAATTCAAATTTAGTCTTATTTAGTCTAACCCCACTAAACTTATCAAATATAAAATAAATATTTAATTTTATAAAAAATAATATATATAAAAGTCTCATTAATAGATAATTTTTTCTTTAAATCTTATCCCATCTATACCCATATGTAAATTAATATTATTAATCTTACAATTTTAGAATTAAATTCAAATTTAATCTTACTTAGTCTAACCCCACTAAACTTATCAAATATAAAATAAATATTTAATTTTAAAATTATTTTAATTGCACTAAACCCTAGCGTACAAATATGGCCTTAGGGGTATACTTACTGAAACTTCCGCAATAAACATATACGACGATTTTATTGCAATGGTCACGGACACTGGCCTACTTATTTATTTGAGTTGGCACAGAGCTTGACAAACTGTGGAAAGCAAACTGACTGACAATGACAGCGCGAGCCTCGGCCTTTAGCCGGAACCACATTTCGCCACACATTATGATATTAGATCTTCCAATATTAATCACATATTCACTTCAGCAGAAAATTACCTTGTAGAAAGTGCTTTTATCATTGTTTATATAGAAGCAGTCTCCGAACTTATTATCAGCTTTCTAAATTCACCAAAAAATGAGCTGGCGGTGGGCAGGTATTATTGGCGCTGCTAAGGTAAAATCAGCCCACTAATTAAGCCTCTTCACTTGAAATAAGTGTATACGTACGCGTAACATGCTGATATTTAAACTAATGTTTGTTTAATTTTTGCTTGTACAGAAGAAATCGGACGAAGATGAGCGACCCCAAGGCTACCAGAACGTGGGACTTGTAGTGGGCGTGACAGGAATTGTAGGCAACAGCCTAGCTGAGATTTTGCCCGGGCCAGATACCCCAGGTGGGCCGTGGAAGGTCTACGGGGTGGCGCGACGTCCCAGGCTTAACTGGAACGCCAAATACATCCAATGCGACGTTTCCGACCCAGACGATAAGCAAGCCAAGCTCTCAAAACTTACTGACGTCACCCACATGTTCTATTTGACGTGGGGCAGCCGTCTAACTGAAGCCGAGAATTGCCAGACCAACGGCGCCATGTTTCGTAACGTGCTCCGTTCCTTAATCGCGAATGCGCCTAATCTCCGCCACATCTGTCTTCAAACGGGAGGCAAACATTACATTTGACCATTTGAGTATATTGGCAAGATACCGACTCACGATCCTCATTTTACTGAGGACATGCCGAGGCTAAACGTACCGCTATTTTACTATAATCAGGAAGCTATATTGTTCGAAGAAGTTGACAAAAGAGAGGGCTTGACTTGGTCCATACACCGACCTTGCAGAATATTTGGGTTTTCACCTTACAGTTTGATGAACATTATAGGCACTCTCTGCGTGTACGCAGCTATTTGTAAACATGAAGGTGCTCCTCTTGTATTTCATGGGAGTAAAGAGGGAAGGTTTCCAAGAATTTTCAGACGCAGAATTGGTTGCAGAGCAGGAAATTTGGGCGGCAGTGGATCCTAATGGAAAAAACGAAGCTTTCAATTGCTCCAACGGAGATGTTTTTAAGTGGAAGCACTTATGGAAAGTGTTGGCTGAGCAGTTTGAGATTGAGAATTATGGGTTTGGAGAAGGAAAGGGTAGTGAGAGGGTGAGATTGGAGGAAGTTATGAAAGGCAAAGAACGCGTGTGGGAGGAGATTGTGAGAGAGAATCAGCTGCATCCAACAAAATTGAAGGAGGTTGCAGTTTGGTCATATGCAGATGTGGTGTTGAATATTGGTGCGGGTTATTCTATTAGCATGAACAAAAGTAAGGAGCACGGGTTCTTGGGTTTCAGGAACTCTTAAGAATTCGTTTATCACTTGGATTCATAGGTTGAAAAGTCACAGAATTGTGCCTTAAGTAATAATTTTTTTTTTGTTTTTCCTTTTTGACTTTTTGATTTGGTACTTCGAGTAAGTGAAAAGCCACAGATAATTAACAAAACTTTCGATTAGTAGTTCAACCTGTGATTGTTTTGTTTCGTTAATCAAAGAATTTTATTTCAGGTCGAAAAAATAAAAATTGCTGCCTTTGTTGTTGTTAATGAGTCAATAAATAAAAACTGTACTGACCTTAAAAAACTGGATGCATTTCTGAATTATTTGCTTTCAAGTTATAGCTACCTAATTGTTCAATTAAAGCCTAATCCTAATAGTCCCAAGCTTCTTTATATGGTTCATGTTTTGAAAGCACTCTCGTTCGAACCAACTGATTCACTAGACCGGAAAAGAAAAGTTTGATTGTGAAAATACATAATCGGTTAAAAATGAAGTCTTTCGAAAATTTTTAATCGGAAAGCATTTATTAGAACGGGGAGCAAGAAAGAAAAGGGTAAAAAAGTAAATTAAATAAAGTTTATGGACATTTATATCATTGTTCAGTAATTATCCCTTATAGTTTAAAAAGGATATTTTGTCAAAGTGGTCAACACTTACATTTAATAGAAAATCTGAAAAACCAAACCTGTTCTCAATCATTCTTGGGAAAGTATAAACTATTTATGTCGATTTTAATACTTCGGTAAACTAAAAATTGTCAAGGGAGATTTTTGTGCCAATACATAGCTCGGAAGACGAAGATTGAAGTGGTACTAAATTTGCCGTGAAATGAGTTTAACTAACGCATGCAAACGATCAGTTGCAAGAAAAGTTTAGTTGAGGAGCGAGCACGGACATGCCAATCAATACAATATTTGAAGAATATTAACAAATGTTTTTAATTATTATTACTATTATAATCAAAGGAATATGGTGCAAACCTGTCTAAAACAGGCGGGAGCCGGGTTTGATTTATGCACTCTGTTCAGATATAATCCAGCCAAATGGAAATTATATGTAATAAGCCCAACGTGGCCTTCAGCGATTTATGCAACGCAGCAAAAAACGTATCTAATGAAAAGATCTACTGAATTTGAATCAGTGACTGCAATTAAAGTTATCATGAAGGGCAATCATATACTGTTGAACGAAAATATTAATATTAAGTATACATTACTGCTACAAGAAAAATGACATTCGCAGGAGAAATTCTATAATTCATTAAAAGTATCATGTCAGCCATATAATAAGTAAATCATATTAATATATATACATTTATTTTGAAAAATCATCATACAAAAATGGTTATATTAAATTTAATTACACATGTCATATATGCATTAATTGGTTATATTACCTTTGATGTATTATAAAATTTCTCTTTTGACTAATATCAGATTTAATATTAAATGAAAGAGTATCCATATTTGATGACTTAAGTAGTTTTTAACGCTTTCAACATGCTAGCATCAATAGTTGCTGATATCATAGGATCATAAACCTTCACTCATATTAAGATTTTATATTTTATTTTATTTTAAATTTATTATTTCATTTGTTCTCGATGATGTGTCTTGTACTTAAAATTTGGGTATATTTTTAGGCAAGTCTTACGTTACATTTGGTATAACAAATAACCAATATATATGGGCTATTAGATTTTGATTTTTTTTTAATTTAAGGAATGAAAATAATTATAACCTAAAACTAGGTATGGGTGAAATATTATTTATAAAAAAATTTTATTTTTAGTCATATTTTACTTATTTTTTTTAAATAAGTAAATATCCTCCATAATAATTAAAAATATAATTATTATTAAATGGATTATAATTATATTTGTAATAAAATAATTATTATAATTCTATTTTAATTAATTGATCTATTAATAATAATTATTAATAATTTTTTAGTTAAATTAATAATAATAATAATTCAAAAACTAATTATCATTAATAATTAATTTGTGAATAATACGTATGAATAAATTATAAATAATATAGAGTTGTTTACAATTTTATAAAGCATTCACTAAATATAAATTAACATGATGAGTTAGAATCGAAAGAGGTAGAATCAAAATAAAAAATTAGAATCAGAGTATTTTATTTAGTTGAACTGCAGAAATCGTAATTAGAATAAGTTATTTACCATTTATGTGTTCACTTTACTTTAAAATCAAAATCAAAATGAGTTAAATTGTAATAAATTACTATAAAATTCTTAATTAGTTTTTATCATAATTATTATTTTATCTTTTAAATATTATTATTATTCAAAAATTAACTATTAACAATAATAATTTTTAATTATTATTGATGATTTAACTAAAAAATTATTATTAACTATTGTTAATAGATTAATTAATTAATTAATTATAATACTTTTTACTCTTGCTACTATTACTAATAATAATAATCAATTTAAAATTATAATTATATTTATAATTATAATAAAATTATAATTGTAATTATAATTATGATTTATTTAATAATTATGATTTTTAATTAAATAAATGATTTTTAAAAAATTTAAAATTATAAGGGTGAATTAGTATTATAAGAATTTTAATAAAATAAAATAGAATATAAAGAGTAAATAAAATTTTATAATATAAAAATATTATAGTATTTATGCATAAATTGTAAATAATAGAACTCAATGATACTCCATAAGATAATTATAAGTTACATTAAATGTAACTTACACCTAACTTAGGCAGACCCAAATTTTTTACTTTTCTTCTCGTTTTTCACAAAATCGTTTTCCTCTCTTTCTGAGACAGTAACACAACAGAACAAATACCATAATAAAACAAAGGGCAAAACCAAAAACAAAAGCAGATCAAGCATCATGAAAGTCAGCCGCATCGAGCAGTCATGGTCGGTGTGACAATCTAGAAGGTCACATTGGCTTGAGCAAAAGAATAATTACTGGGGAGGATAGTCAAGCTTGTGAAGAGAGGTACAACAATTAGCAAGCTCGTTCACTCTGTCATGCGACCCATGCCTAAGACTTTGGCATCGAATTAGAGGCATTGATTTTGATTTGACTGTGGACATATTTTTGTTGTCAGATTTATATTTTTAATATTTTATAATGTTTAATTAGCTATAAATTTGAATTTTAAAAGTAATTTAGGTGTACTGGGGAATTAAATGTAGGTTTTATGTATTTACTTTTGGATTCGAATGAACCTGGGAATAATGCTTTGGTTTCTCTTTTAGGCTGGGAAAGTCTAATATTTTCTACCAAATTCGTAGCTCCTTTGGTGAAATCCGCTTTTTCTTGAGTGTTGGTAGTTTGTGATTTGAATGCCGGCTTATTGCTTGATGAATTGCCTCGTAATTCGGGTTTACTTTTTTATGATGCAGAAAAATTATTGTCCTTTTTTCCAACTAAGCTTGGGTGTTGTTAGTTAATAAAAATAGAGAGATTCAATTGTCATTCTTGGTTCTTCATGCAAATTAGGGATGGCAAATTATTGAGTCCGGCTCGAGCTTAGTCAAGCACAAATCTGGTTCGATCATTAAAATTAAAGGCCAAAAAAAAAAAAAAATCAGATTATTTATATTTTGGGTCGGATGGGGTTTCTTAAAGCTTATATAGTACTTTTTCCGAACATTAAATATTCCGCTTTGTTTTATTTGGTCTTTTTTTGCTTTGTCCCATTTGACTTTGTTTGTTAATGATGTAAAATAAAATTGCTTTATTCTAAAACCATTATATGTCCATAATTTTTCATAAAAGCACACAATTCCTTAATTCAATTCCATAACTCAACAGTAAAAAAAAATTCATAATTTTTCTCATTTGCATTGCACTCAAAATTACTCTTTTATATATACATGGATTATATATATCTTCTATAAAATTAAAATTTTATAATTTTTCATATTTTTTTCAATTTAGGATTGGGTCGGTTGAGGCTAGACCCTAACCCGAATTTTAATTGAGTCTTAAATTTTTACCCCAAGCCCGACCCTAAGCTTGAAAATTCTTGCCAAAACTCGAAAAATTTGAGTTAGATCAATTAGGCCAAAGTTTGGGTAGGGTCAAATTGCCATCCGTAATGCAGATGTTGCTTTTGCTTTTCTTCTATGTTCTATTCTTTTTTTCAAAGATATTTATAATTGTCGATTCAATCTGTATTTGTTTATTACTTTTCATTGTAGTATAGATACTCTTCTACTCACCAAAAATTATTATATGCCAGTAGTTTTTCAATTGTAAGGCTAGCTATGTCCTACTAATGCCATCGTTTCGTAACCTTTGTTCAAATACTTGTTATAATATGTTTTTCAATAGCTTCTATCTTCTTCTACTGAAATACATATTATGATATGTTTCTAGCTTATTAATTCCAGTTTCAGCTCACGTCTCATTTTAGTTCTACAGCTTCTAATTGGTTAGGCGCAACTTGAATGATGCCAAAGATGATAAAAATAAAAGAAAGGAAACAGAAATTTATTAGTTATATATGCATGAGCATTTATATACTCTAAAGTCAGTGACAGTTGGTTAATGATAAGATCAGAGTGTTCTGCGTCATTCAATAGCTGTAAATAATTACTGATTTTTCATGTCGCATCCCAAACCTAAAAACATCCAACGCTGATTTTTTTTTTATCAATCAATATCTTAAAAGTGTGGAAAACATATTGATAATGAGACATTTAAACATTTGTGAAGTGTTAAAATGCTCCACATAAGCCTAGATAAAGGCCCTACTGTGCAAGTAATAACACATCACAACTTCATTCCTCACTTTCAAGAATGCATATCCTGCACGTGCTACTTAGCACTATGCGTAGAATTGTCGACCGCAATGGCACAAATATACTCACTGAAAAACTTCTCAAATATTCTTACTTTTCAAGTGCTCACTCTTTCAACAATTTTTCATTAGAATTGTTTCTCTCAATTCGGGATGATTTCAATGAACGATAGGTCCTCTATTTGTAGCTGAACCTTGTCATTCATGCTAGCAAAAAAGTCTTGAGAACTTTCAAATTTTCAAGGTTCGGTGCCAACTTTTCAAGCTTTACATGGTTAGCCACATGCATATGTCCAATTTCCAAGCTTTGGTGCCAATTTTTCAAAACATTTTGGCCAAATTTGTCAAGCCTTTATCATAAAGCTTTTCTTTGTCAGAAAAGCTTGGTTTCACATTCACACAATGGAGATGTTTTGAAGTGGAAACATTTATGGAAAGTGTTGGCTGAGTAGTATGAGATCGAGAATTATGGGTTTGAAGAAGAAGTGGGTACTGAGAGAGTGACATTGGAGGAAATTATGAGAGGTAAAGAAAGTGTGTTGGAGGAGATTGTGAAAGAGAATCAGCTGCAGCCAAAAAATTGGATGAGGTTGCTGTTTGGTCATATGCAGATACGTTGCTACATATGGGTGCAGGTTATTTAGTTAGTATGAACGAGCAAGAAGCACGGGCTCCTGGGTTTTAGGAATTCTAAAAATTTGTTTATTACATGGATTGATAGGCTGAAATGTCACAGGATTGTGCTTAAGTAAGTTGTTTATTTATTTGTTATTATTTTTCTTTTGTGATTTGATGCTGTAAGTAATTGAAAAGTCCCGAATTAGCAAAACTTTAAATTGATTGTTTTTCGGGAAGAAATGTACCTTCTGTTTGTTCTTTGCTTTGTTTAATCGATGAAAATTTCGTTTCAGCAAGGAAAAAAATTGCTGCCTTTCTTATTTAAGCAGGTAAATAACGTACTGAATTGTCGACCTGGAAAAAGAATTCATCATACATTTATGATTTCGTGCGTCGAAACCGCTTCCTTTCGAAACAAGCGATTCATTGAACCAGAGAAAAAGTTGATGAATTTATTACAGAAAAGAAAAAGTTGATTGAAAAAATTTATTACAGATTAAAATGAAGTCATCCCCTATTTTTTAACTGGTGACCACTAAATAGAGGTTGAAAAAGAGGGAAAAAAGAAAAACTGAGGGAGGAGAACGAAAGAAAATGGTAAGAAGAGAAAATTAAACTAAAGTGTATGGGCATTTAAGCTATATTGTTACTATTTATTCGTTATGATTAGGGACATAATTGAAACTTTATGAGGTCAAACTTGTCAACATTTGCATTTAACGGAACATATAAAAGAATGGGCGTTCATAGCCTATTCGTCGGGGAGAGTAAACAATATTTCTCGATTTTAACGGGTGTACCAAAAAATTTACCTTCATATCTATTCCAGATATAACTTTAATGGTGGATCTATGGCAAATCAATGACTGTTGTAGGTGATTCTTGTACTAGTGCGTAGCTTGAAGAGGAAGATTTTTAGCGGCACCAAATTTACTATCAAATGAGTTTGGCGACGGCATGCGGATGGTCTACTGCGATAGAAGTTCGGCTGAAGAAAACAATATATGCTGATCAATATTTTCAATATTTAAAAGTACTAACAAATGTATTTAAATAATAATTATTATAATTAAATAAATAAAATGCGAACTTGATCAAAGTTAATAGGCTTGGCAATTTGACCCGGCTCGATTTTTGATCCGATTGACCCGGCCCGAATTTATCGGGCTTTGGCTTGAATTTTTAAATTTCAGATCGGGCCTCGGGTAAAAAAATTTAAATCCGATCAAAATTCGAGTCCGGGTCGGGTCGATATACTCGACCCTATTTAAAAAAAAAAGAAAAGACATAAATTTTTATTTATATAAGATATGAATTTTTATTTATTTATTTTTATATTGGGTAGTTAAATTGATTTGGGTTATTTTATTGAATTGTATATTGTTGAAATGGTTGTGAAATTACATTGAGTGTTTTAAATTTAATTGCATTGTGTGTTTTTAATGTTGAATTTTACAATTGAATTATATGTAGGATTAAAATAATTGTGGAATGGAATTTTTTTTAATTTAATCATATTATATGTTTTATGTTTTAATGCTAATTATGGAATTGAATTACAAAAGATTATTTTTATTACTTGGCTGTTTTGTGAATTATTTAATGATCAATTATATTGTATATTTTCTCTTGTATTAATTCATGGTATTATAATTAGAAAGAGAATAAAAATTAAAAATAACATGAATGAGTTTAGTACGTAGTTATAAAATTACAAAATATTAACAAATTTAAATTTTAAAAATAAATTTTAATAGAGTCGGGTCAGACCCAATCTGACGGTGACCTAATTCGAACAGGGTCAAGCTCGACCCAAATCATAAATATTCCAATTTTTTTAAGATTGGATTTTAATTTTTTTTTATAGGGACTGACAAATTGTCATTCCTAAAAGCCAAGGCAGAGCCGGGTTCAATTTATATTGTATCAGCCGCATTATGTTTAAATATTATCCAATCCAACGGAAGTTATATGCTAGGAACGTGAAAATTGTGTGACAATGATAGTACGAAGCTTGGCCTTTAGCCAGAGCCTCATTTCACCACAGCTAGCCTCGTTAGATCTTGCGATATTGATCGCATAGTCTAACTCCAACTGAATACTTAATTGCCTTCTAGAAAGTAGAGGTGGCAATTCATGCAATTGTCTCGAAATTGTGTCCTATCAAATTAAAGTAAATGTGGATACAATACTTTCAATAATTGTGTCAAAAAATTCAAAGATGGCATAGATACAACATACTTAGTAAATGAGTGACATGATACAACGCATTTGATATGTTACTATTGACACAATTAATATATTACCCAAAAATCAAGTAATTAGTATTAGTATTATTTTGATTGCAAGATTATTGATTTATTTTTTTATTTTTTATTATATCATTTTTACTGTTATTACTATTTGTTATTAATATGGATAAATGCTACCCTCTTATTAGATTGGCATACGTGAATTGTGAAAACTTCAATCTATCCTCAAAATCTATTATCTTTAATTAATTGACTAATGTTGACTAATTCAACTATAAAAACACCCCAACTTATAATAGAGTGAGCTATTAACGATAGTCTATTATTCCAAAAGTTATTGTTGATTTGACATGTTTGCAAGGGGACATGGGAATATAGTAAGAAAATAAACAACAAAATATTAAAAAGTAAGTTGTTAATAAGATTTAAACATCTAAAAAGTGAAATGTCTTAATCTCCAAAAATAAAATTATTTTTCCTAATTTAAATTTTAAAGTTAAATAAATTATAAAGATTGCCATTATTTTTATTTTTTAATGGGTTTTAAAGTTGAATAAATTACAAGGATTGCCATTAATGTCAATGATATTCGGGCTTTGAAGTTGAACATATTACATTGCATGCCATCAACTTGAAAAGTTAAAATAACTAAATGTTGCAAAAACCACCAAACTTCAAAATTCAAAATTCAAAAATGTGTTTGGTAGGTTCATATTTTTAAATCCAGCTCAAACACACTTGTGGCCACAAAATCATGGCGCTATCGTAACACCAACAAAGCAAACCAATAACAATAATGTCATCATCTAAAGGTAGCTGAAGTGGAGGAGCAAAATGTTGGATGATGATTTTGAAGATAACTATCAGCAAGTGACTGAAGAGCACAAGGTTTTGGATTTTATTAACATGTTGTAGAATCACATCCAATGATAAGACTATTACACATTATCCTTATAATGCTGTCACAATGTATTATGTATTTGTAGCATGTTGCTTACAAATTATTGAGAGCTAACTACACAAGAAACAAGTAAAAGTAGAAAGACATTACAAAAAAGAACTTATGTATTGCATTTTGTAAGCTTTATTATAGTATTTGTAATACATATATTCAATTAGAGTGTTGCAATTAGTATTTAGCAATAACTAACTATATTATTTTTCTACTAATATTACAAGAACTACAATATTGATACTAAATATTATTTGCAGCACCCTTAAAAAATTATTCAAAATAATTATATGACATCACTTCTTCTTGAAGTATACTAGATAAACTTCAACGTAACTACTGTCTTTACACTTAGCTAAACAGAAAAGAACAAAATTAGTAACATCATTCTACAAGTCAAATATTAAGGAAAAGTCTATGCTGCCTTTACTTTATTTTGCTTGGATCTGATTGTTTTTACAACATAAGTTTATAGACTAACGCGCTTCAATTACGCCCCCGACTAGACTGAAATACTTTAATTTACCATCCAATCAAAAGTCAACTTTAAAACTTAAAGCTAATGAATGCTATAGTAGTGAGCAATAATTATAAGTATTGGTTATAGACTAAAAAATAATAATTAAGAAAGAAACAACATAACGAACCTGTTATAGATCTACCAAGGTGAGATGTAGTTATAAAAGTAGCAACATGAATTGATTGACTAGGCATAGAGCCACTGGCAGCAACGCCAGCATTTTGTAAGTTCCTAACAGTATTGGCTCTTGTAAATGATACACTTGAGCTTGAACCACCAATATTTTCCTATGTTTCTTTAAATATAAAGTAAAAGCAAAGAGCATTTGCATTATTATTTGTGTGCAAATGAAAATAAATATAAGATAATTTTGTATTATTGCATCTTTTAACCATTTTCTTACAAATATATTGCTTGTTTTCTTATTTGTGTTGGCTGAATCAATAAGGTAGCAACTTCTATTATAGCCAATAACTCTATATAATTTGCAACATATAGTGAATTTCCTTATATGAGCTAGTGGTTCATAGACCTCCCTTATTCTACATGGTTTAGGCTTACCAGATGGTCTTTGAACATTTGGAGGCAAGATTTCTTTTACTTTTATGCATTGTTATTTAGATTTGTCAGGCAAATGATGAATCATGCTTAAGTAACATTTTAAATATACCTCTTTCGAGTAACAATGAGCAATAAACTTCTCATAAATACCCTTTATATGAGCTATACAAGGCATTGCATGCTTATTAGCTAAGCTACTAATTTGTCACAGCCCATAGTCATAATATATAATCTTATAAATTGACACCCTAAGACTTTGTTTAGAGATTCAACTTTAAAAAGCAACTTACGTGCTAGTGTAACCCTAAGCTTCCTCTTTTTCTTCAGTGTCTGATTTATTTTATTGTTGATGAAGGTAAGAACATTAGTCTTCTAGTTTATTTTATTATTGATGAAGGTAAAAACATCAGTCTTTCATCATGAACAATTAACTTTTTTTATCATTTATTACTCTTATCATCCCTCTTCTAATGTGCTCCATAAAATTTATTATGGGTGCCTTCTTTATTTCATCAATCCATGCATTCCAAATTTCAATCACATTATTTGTTGTATGATCATATTTGAAAAACCTTTCAAAAGTATGTACTGACAAATACTTGGGATTCAGTTTTCTCAACCACTCAAATGCATTAAGATCAATGTCTTTAAAATTTTAGCTAAGCACCACAAGAGAGAAGTGAAATGAATTTTTTTAAAATAAATAAATAAAATCACAAAACAACTTAAACTAATGCTTCAAGAAATCCAATAACAATAAATTTAACAATAAATAAATTTAAATAGTTAAGGGAGAAGAATACAAACATGAAATTTTTACTTAGTTTGACAAAACCCATCTATGACCATGCCTCTAAATAAACCAAGTTAGGAATTTTATTGCCTAAGTCTTACAACCTAAGGCTTTAAGAAGTTTACAATTAACTTTCAAGGTGTCAGTAAACCTTTTCAGTTTAAGATAAACACACATATCTTTTTTCAAATGTTTCCCACACTTAGTCACTCAATTTTGATATTGAAATAAAGATTACAAAGAATACACTCCTACAAATGGTTTTTTCTTTTTTTCTTATTAATAATAGTTCAAATATGAATCAATGAATGTATGTAAGCAAATTGTTGTAACTTTTTCTAATGCTATTAGTGTCAATTTGTAAGTGTGCATAATACGTAATATAATAGTAAGTATTCGAAATCGTCTCCATAAGGATTGATATTATTTGAATTGCTACAACAATCTGTTAACAAAAATTTTGTATTAAATGAAAATAAACCCTTTTTTATTTAACTAGTAGCTAACAAATAAAAATGCAGTAAAGAAAATTTTCATGTCAAATATAAGGATTTAACCAATGGAAATAGAGTATTTGAGTGATTAAACTCTCTTAATGGTTTTACTATTTCTTTCAATTTTAAGTTTAATTGCTACAACATTTGTAACGACACTAGAAAGAATCCTTATGTCTTCTCAGTTCGTATGCTGGATGTCTTATATCTTTATGCAACATAATAGTGACCAGTTATCATGCTAACATAAGATATAGCTTTATATGCTTAGGTTCTACTTACCCTATAAGGTGAATTCTTGTATCTAGTTCATTACTAATTTTGTAGTAAGCATGACTATTTTAAAGTTAATAAACTTAGCTCAAGAAACTCAATCTAAAACTAAGTATTACTCTGATATGTTCAACTAAGATAGACCTTTGTGGCTCTTTCTTAGCTACTATCATTAGATGGGTGGTCAGCCTAAATAATGAATTTTAAAAAGTATTATTAAACAAAGTGCTATAGCAAATATGCAGCAACGCATATAATGAGTTAAAAAACCATTAAGATTGTTTATCACTCAACCATAAATAAATTTAATTCGTGGTTTACGAAAGAACATTAAATAAAAGAGATTCAACCATCAAATACATCTCTATGATTACAAAGTAAACGAGAAAATAATAGAAGAATAAGAAGAACTAAGTTCTTAATTGATTCCTACAAATTATTTTCTAATGCAACCTTAAATCTTGCTCTTGAATGATTTTTCTCTTGTTTCTTTTTAATTTTTATTCTTGGTTGATGGCTCTTCCCACTTTCTTTAGCTTAGAATTAGGGTAACCAAAAGTCTAGAGCGCAAATCTTTCAGGTTGGCAACTCCAAATTGAAATCTTATAAGGAACTCATACAAAATCTTCTCTATTAATATTCCAGGATTGCTACAGCAGTGGGTAAAACATCTCACTATTCCAAACTTGTTTCAATTCTTCTATAGTCATGTTCTTTCTTTATTTTTGCAAGTTATTACAACAACATTCCTTCCTTGAAATTTGAGCTTTCGATCACCTATTGTTATGCATATGATTTAAGCATAGTAGTTATTCTAAATCAAATAAAATTACTAATAATAAACTAAAATGGATGTTTATGTCAAATATAGCTAGAGTGTAATAAAAACATATCATTTATTTTCTAGGTACTCTTAATTTAAGTTCAAAAGTGTCATGATAACCCTCATTTCATAGAGTTGTCACAAATAAAAGGTCAATTTTAAACTCTTATATAAATTCAAAATATCTCATTTCCAAACATATGGACTAACCATTTGAAACTGGTGGATTTTCATTTGAGTAACAGAAAATATAGAGTCTAAAATTTACAAGATGAAGAAAGCTCTAATTGTCTGAACTTAGACACAACATTTGTTATAGCCTTTCAAACTATTTTAAGTAGAGTTTAGTATCTCATTTCATAAGATTATTTAACCACACAAATGAAATGAAAGATAAAGTAAAGCTTTTCAAAGGTTTGATAGTGTAATTATTCATATAAGCTTCTCAGAATAAAATGTCCATATTTAATATTTCATTTCATTGTTTTTATTGTAATTCAATAAAATGCCCACGTTTAGTCTTTCATTTCATTGTAATTCAATAAAATGTCCAGGGTTGATAATGTATTTATTCCTATAAGCTTCTCACAATAATTTAAGAACTTTGTTGAAAGAAAAGTTGTCTATATCTTTTGTATTAGCCTTTCTAAACCTTAACTAGTTGTTGAAGGTCAAGTGTGATGCTTCTAACAAAGGTATTAGGGTTGTTTTTTTCTTAAGAAATTGGGTATATGAGTGAGAAGTTGAATGAAGCACTATAAAAGTGGTCCATTTATGACCAAAGGCTTTACAAAATCTTTAAGGTGTCAAAGTTATATGAGTATTACATGATTTAAAATGAGTCTATACCTTGTAGTGACTATCAAGCATTGAAGTGCTTCAATAGCCGATAAATCTAAATAAGATAATAAAAGAGCTATATGCAGAAATTTAGTTTTGTTATGAAGCATAAATCTAGGCAATAGAATAAAGTGATGAATGCACTCAATAAGTGAGCAATATTACTAACAACACTAGAATAAACTTATTAGCTTTCAATACTTAAAGAAATTACAAGTTAAAGATAAAGACTTTGTGCATATTATTGCCATTGCATTAATCATCAAAATGTAGAAGATTTTCTTATTCAAGATGGGTATTCTTCAAAGCTAATCAGCTATATGCCTCAAAGTTCTATGAAAGAGTAAATTATCTATGAGTTGTATAGAAGAGGATTGGGCAGACAACATAAACATGTTGATCAAGATAAGACCAATGTGCTTGTAGAAAAGTGATTTCTTTTGTTGTAATTGAATAGAGACATGTGCAAAATTATGTATAATTGTCAGATTTGCCACGAGAATAAAGGAAATTGGCAAAAAATGAGATTATAGATGTCATTGCTTGTTTTGAAGAATATTTGGATAGATTTATCCATGGATTTTGTGTCAATATCTCAATATTATTTAAGATTGATAGATTTTTAAAGATGGCATATTTTGGTACCTGTAATAGAGTTAAAGATGGTGTTTCAATTGTTCATTTTTTCTCTTAACAGGTGGTTCATTTGCATGAAGTTCCAAAGATTATTACTTTTCATACATATGTGAAATTATCAGCAAGTTTTAATGTCATTTATAGGATAAGTTCAACACATAGTTGTAATTTAATAGTACATTTTTATCCATAGACTGATAGCCTAACAGAAGTGGTTAATAGCACTTTAGGCATATCCTTTATTGTGTATGTAGTGACAGCCTTGTTTCATGTTAAGTTCAATTACAATAGTATGGTGAATTGATTTACTATTAAGATCCCTTTTAAGATCATTTACATTTATTCCCTATGCCACGTTTATGATATGGTTCTCTTGCCAACCATATTTGAAGGAAGTAAAACAGCATATAATATGGCAAAAAAAGGCTTTACAGATTTATGCCAAGGTGTGAGCTCACTTGAAGCATGCCAATACTAAACATGAGTTTAAAACGGGTAAGTGTCAATATAATAAGGTATTTTCAAGAGGGTAATTTGGTGTATCTATGGCGTAGTCATTTCCCTTATATTTGTGGTAAGTTAGAAATGCAAAAAATATAATCCATTTTGAGTGGCAAAAAAGATTAATAATGTTTATGTGCTCTGCTAGATAATTGGAATATCTCTCACACATTCAATATAGCTGATCTATTTAAATATTATTCAGAGGATGAGGAGTTGTATGATCCAAACTCAAAAAAGAGTGCTTTTCTAAGTGAAGGACGTTGATTTAGTTTTGTTGCATACAATATGCAAGGTACTTTCTAGAGTATATATCTTACGCTACAGACACAATGATATAGGCTCATTGGTTATGATGAGAAGGGTACATTTTAGAGGTTATTGTTGTGCAAATTTTAATAAACTCGCAAGCGCACGAATCTATTGTAGAATAGATTAATGGTGACGAGTGTCGATCCCACGAGGAGGTTGATTTTAATTATATGCAGAATTAATTGTCTTTTTAATGGGAACAATTAAATTATAGTAATTTTGTCCTAAATTGTTGAATTAAAATGGCGGGAATAATTAAAAATGAAACTGTTATAATAAAGCACTTGGGTATCCGGATCTGCATCAACATGCTCCATGGGCTAAATATTCCATATTAATACCAATTAAATCATAAGGGGGGATTCCACATCTCATGAACCACTCTCCAATAAGTATGGTGCCAAGGGCTTATCGTGCCAAATAATAATAACCTTGTACTAAGGTGCCAGTTTAACCAGAGCTGTATATAGACAAGACTATTATTATTTGTCGACGAAAAGTCAAAACAACCACAAATATTAGAGGCGAAGAGAAAGTAAATTTACTAAATTAAGCCCATGGAACATGTTGAGACTTTACCTTCAACCCAAGCTTAAAAGGAAATTAGCTACTCATATTTTAACTAATGATAAAAAAGGAAATTTTATTAAAATACAAAGAAACTACAAGAAGGAGAAGGAATTTTAGAAATCTAAGCTTAAAAATGAATTCAGGGGTCTCAAATTAGGGGGAGAGAGCCTCCTTTTTATAGATACATTGAGTGAATCGTGACCATCGGATTAAAAACAGTTCGGATGCTCAGGATTGCGCCACGTCATCAGTCAACAGTCAATAGTCAACAGTCAACATTTAACAGTCAACATTTGCACAGTAACTCCGAATAGGAAATAATCCCATGTATGCGTATGTACTGTATACACAATTTTTGCTCCACTGAGATATTGTCACGCCATCGATCTACAGTACATAAGAAATTTAGCCCAATAAGATTGTGACACATTATCAGTCAAGGCCACGTCATCGGTCAATCCACTTAAGTAGTCAATTCCACATAATTCGTCTAATCAGATACTGTCACGTCATAGCTAGTTACCACATCATCGATCCGTATACATGAACAAGATCGTGAACAGTACCGTACGTATGAACAGTCCGTATATGTGAACAGTGACTTTTCCTTTAAAGCTCCTCTTAAGGTTTTCGACTGTCCTGAGTCCAAATATGATGTCCGTTTTGCTGTCCGATCACTCGTTCATTGTAAAACGATCGTAATGCCCCTAAAATACATAAAATACATAATTATAATAAAATACATATAATTGAATAACAAAATACTTAAATAAATAAAAGTAGCAATGTTAATGAGATTTAAAGTGTAAAATGACAATTTCCTCCTTTATAAATATACACTTTCTAACACTCAACACACCCCCCAACCAGCTTATTGCTAGTTCCTAGCCAATAAAGCGAAGATAAAATTCAAAACTTTTTTTTTGAAAGGAAACACATGTGTTTATTCAATCAGATTAATGATAGCAATCAAATAAAAGTACAAGCATTATCTCCAGTCTAAAGGAATATTACACCTACATCAACCATCCATATGCATCAGTCCAGCAAACTTTGTTGTAGCAATAGTAATGAGGCCACTTTCAAGAATGACATATCCAACCCTAAAATCTCACTGGTTGTAGTGACACTCTCACAAAGAAATTAATCCCAATAAAATTTTGCCACTACAATGAATGGTAAATTGAGAGAAAATAATAAAGAAATATCATACACTCTCACCAAGGTGAAAAATATGCCCATAGCTTAGAAATAATACGATCTGAAATAAAGTATTAGTCAACCCAATGTATTCATAATTTTTTTTTCATTTTTTTCTCTTTTTTTATTTTTTTTTTTTGTATATGCATCACTACATCTTAATTACCCATATAACTAGCTTTTATGTTAGACTATAGTTCCCTAAAATCAGGAAGGACTTTTATTAGGACGTAACGTAGGCTAGGGACATGGCTAATAAAGAAAGGAAAATAGGGAAACAAAAAATATATATGTTTGAGAAAAAATTCAAGAACTTTTTACAAGATACATTTTTATTGCTATTGTACATCTTTTTTTTCTCTTTTTTTTATTTTTTTATTTTTGAATTTTTTTTATTTTATGTAGCACAACTTCGCTGAACAAAATAATTATTTATCATTTTTTTTCTCAAACATGAATAAGTGGATGAAACTTGTATGATATCGGGTAATACTCCAAATTGGAGTGGGTGAGGATGATAAGTTAATAAAGAAAAGGGTTTTTTTTTTAATAAAAGGCTCAAAAGGGCTAACACACACATTTTTTTTTAAAGGGTTGACTCAAAGAAAATCTAGAGATCATATATGAAATAATAAACTGCTAAGCTACATGAAGAATGGGGTTACTCTCCAAGAAAAATTAATAGGCTCAAAAACTAACTTGAAATTTATTATGACATGTGCATTCTTTCAAGCAACTCATATTTGTCCCCAATATCAACATATAGAATAGTAAACATGGTGTAACATCACTGAGGACCAAAGATAATACAAATACTAAAATTCGAAAGTCATCATATCATCCAATATCAAGAACTCACAAATTTTTTTTTTAACAGAATTCTTTCCCCCCAACCTATTCTAAACATAAAAAGAAAACATACATGTAGAAAAATTAAAGAAAAATGAATTTTTTTTCTTTCTTTTTTTTTTAAAAAAGATGCGTTTCTAGAGTTACTACACTCCATATTCAGCCATCTTCGACTTTAAAAACTTGAAAACATATATTTATAAAGGAGAAATTATCAGCTATTCCCTCCTCCCAACCAGAACGAAACATTGTCCTCAATATTTTAAAGAAAAGAAGTAGAGATTAGAAGATATCACCTGGATGTTGCAGCACAAAAGAAAATATTTTCATGGTTGAAGGAGAGGTATATGGCTCAAGAGTGAAAAAGAAAATAGTGAAAAGACAAAGCAAATAATGATAACATAAAATTATTAAAAATAAAAATATAAGTGATCAAACAATAGTGAAATAAAACAATATTAAAATAAAAAGATATTTAAAAGTAGTTGCGACTATGGCTCACATCTTCCTCTGGTTTTACGTTCAGAAATGGTTTTAACGCACTCTATGGGTCGAGGATAGGCTTCCCATCTAGTTTTCTTACAAACTGGCAAATAGGGTCTTTTATAGTCAGATTCCCGAGACTATAGTTTGCACATTCTTTCTGGAATAATAGCCATAACTGGAGTATTGCATGTTGGACGTATCCACTGGGATGTGTTTCAAGAGACAAAAGGATATCATCCAATGACTCCTTATTCAAGCCATCCCTAATGAATTGAATCTTATCTTCTCTGTTATCAGATACCATTCCTAAAGAACATGATTTTTTATTGCATATCATTCTGGCACATTAATTCAAAAAAAAATTAATAATAATAGTTAAACTTACAAAAACATAATTAAAAAAAATTTAAATCACCAAAAAGAAACAGAAAAAAAAAATTCAGGTCACTTCAATAGTTTGTGCTGTTTTCTCTACATGGTTGGTATTCTTGATATGACTTTACTTTTATGACCATTAACTTTAAAAATTATACTGTTCCTTGGATTCTTAAATTTAATGGCTCCATGTGAAAAAACAGTATAATCAGTAGATGGACCAGACCATTGAAAGCGTAACTTACTTGGAGAAATGTGCCCTTGAGAATTGAACAAAAATACTTTCTGACCTAGTGTAAAAGATTTTATAATGCTCCGCTTGTCACGGAGGATTTTCATTTGCTTTCTGTAGTCCTTAGCACTTTTGTCGTTACGAATCTCCTCTGGTTTTGCCAGTTGTATCCTCCTTTTTGAACAAAAAATGGGGTCAATGATGTCTGTGTTCTTTTGTTTGTAATCAGGAGAGGATGAGATGATTTCTGACAATATTTTTTCTTCTTCCAAGAATGTAGAAATCAAAGGGTTGAGTGAAGGTTTGAGCTCAATTCCTGGTGGTGATTCTGATGATGAGATGAGATTTTCTTTTAATGGTGCCAATTGCTCTATCCTTGTTTTCCACTTATCAATGTCCATGCATGGCAAAGAATCCAATAAGGCATTAACCTCATCAATTGATCTGTCAATATTAAAATCCAAACCAAAGTGAGTTAAACATGTCAGTAAGGGATCATTACTAAGGTTTAAAGGAAATGTATGATCAATTAATTTATCAATTAAATCCACATCTACAATTTCATCATCAGTACTGTGAGGTTGTTTGGCAATGTTAAAGATATTGAGTTCCATGGTCATATTGCCAAAAGACAACTGCATATTTCCAGTCCTGCATTGAATGTGAGCATCAACAGTTGCCAAAAATGGACGACCCAAGATAATGGGGATGTGCTTCCTTGAATCCTGCACTGGTTTAGTGTCAATTACAATGAAATCAACAGGAAAATAAAACTTGTCTACCTGGATAAGCACGTCCTCCACAATATCACGAGCTATTTTTATGGATCAATCTGCAAGCTGTAACACCACTGGAGTTGGATGTAATTCGCCTAGTCCAAGTTTCACAAAAACAGAGTAAGGCAA
Organism: Aegle marmelos; assembly: GCA_030449875.1. Classification (NCBI taxonomy): domain Eukaryota; kingdom Viridiplantae; phylum Streptophyta; class Magnoliopsida; order Sapindales; family Rutaceae; genus Aegle; species Aegle marmelos. Next base: position 16,798,937 of record JASUUL010000023.1, read on the forward strand.
CAGATTTACACTAGCTCCTAAATCCAACAAAGCATTCTCAATTGTGTGGTTCCCTATACTACATGAGATAGTGGGAGAGCCTGAATCTTTGCATTTTAGAGGCATTTTATGTTGGAGTATAGAACTAATATTTTCTGTTAGAAAGGCCTTTTTCTGAACATGAATGTTTCTCTTTTTAGTACAAAGGTCTTTAAGAAGCTTGGCATATGATGGCACTTGTTTTATAGCTTCAAGTAAAGGAATGTTAATACTTACCTGTTTGAAGATTTCAAGAATCTCACCTGTGGATTTTCCTTTCTTCTCTTTAGCTAACCTCTGAGGAAATGGAGCTTTAGGAATAAATTCTCGTGGGTTAGTTTCCTCTTTCTCCTCTGATGATGATTCCTCAGTGTTCACAGGTACAATCTGAGTTGATTTTGGCATCTCTACTTTGTTGTCGACTTCTTTTCCTTTCCGTAAGGTCATCATTGCTTTGACCTCTCCATGCTGCTGTGGTGAACTAGAACTTACTTCATTCACTGCTTTAGGATTGGGCACTGGTTGACTTGGGAATTTACCTTTTTCAACGGTTATGGCCAAAGTTTGAACTGAAGAGGCAAGTTGTCCCACCATTTTCTCAAGGTTAGAAATTGATTGGGCCTGTGAGTTGAAGCCCGCTCTCATCTCATTTCGTAATTCATCAATGGTGCGGTTCTGCTACTCGATCTTGGAGTTAGTAAGATTTCTGAAATTTTGGGATGTCTCCTCCCATCTTTGGGTTGAGAATGGTTTGGATTCTGATTGTATGGTCTAAATGGTGGTTGAGAGGCTTGAGACATTTGAGGAACTGGTTGCATTGATAGAGGTGGAACTGATGGTCCATTTTGTTGGAATCCTTGAGACCATGAAAAATTGGGGTGATCTCTCCATCCAGGGTTATATGTGTTGGAGTAAGGGTTGTAGTTTGATGATTTTCTCATGATATCTATGGCATTGGCTTGATCTGAATATGAGTCATAGTCATATGGCTCTGTTGATTTAGCGGTTGTCAAAGATGCTATTTGTCGAGCAAGGCCTTCAACCATCTCTTTGACTTCTTTAATTCCTAAGCTTGACTTGCCAATGTTAACCTCATTCACTCCCTTAATTCTCCTGGTATTTCTGAGTGATCGACTCCGTTGTTGAGAATTATTCGATTGCCGTTGGAAAAATTCCCAAATCTCTGATGCGCTTTTGGACATTAACTTTCCTCCACTGGTTGCCATTAGCCATTCTTGCATATGTGGCAATAATCCCTCCAAAAAATATTGGCATTGGTTCCATTTCTCGTACCCATGATGTGGACACTTCAAGAGTAGCCCATTAAATCGCTCCCATGCTTCCAAAACGCTCGTCATCTCTTTAAGTAAACTATGAAATTTTCTGCGAATAGCATTGGTTTTATGAACTGGGAAATACTTATTTAAAAATTTAGTTACTATTTGTTCCCATGATGTAATGCTATTAGCAAGCATTGTATTAAATCATGAACAAGCTCTATCTTTTAATGAAAATAGGAATAATCTAAGTTTAACATCATCATCTGAAAAATAGCATGAAAATCATTCAGATGATTATATGAGTCCTCATTTTCTAGGCCATAGAATGTGGAGAGACAGTTTAGAACACTAGGTTTTAATTCAAAACTCCTAACAGCTACATTTGGGTACCTTATACATGATGTGCTCAAATTAGCTAAAGGACTAAAATAATCCTTAAATGGCCTCTCTTGTGGTTCTGGTTGCTGATGTTGCAAATCCATTTCAAATTTCTTTTTAAAGACAGTGTGTTTGTGCGTGCGAAGTATTTTATCCAAATCAAGGTCTAAAGGTTCAAGATTAGGTGATAATGACCTTCGACCATGCATGCAAAGAAGAAAATAAACAAATAAAAATAAAGAGGAGAGAGAAATTATAATACTAACCTTGTGACGTTGTTATAATCTTACTATGAACATACACTCAAGTGCTAAAAAGAAAATACAAGAAATAGATTAAATAAAATAAGAAGATAAATTACAACGAAAAATAAAAAATTAAATTACAGAAATATAAAGAAGAGAAAAAGAAACGGAATTAAATTACAGGAAAAAGATTTAAAAGAAAACAACAAAAAAATAAAATAAAATAAAATAAATTCTATGGATTAATAAATTAACAAAATAAACCAAAATTACAAAAAAAATAACTCAGAAATTAAATTATAGCAATTTAAAGAAATTACAAAGAAATTAAATTATTGAATTTAAAGAAATTTAAATTACTAAAATTAAATTACAAATTCACTTTTTTTAATTTTTTTATAATTTTTAAAGAAGGCAATAAAAAATTTACTTAAAAAAAACTAATTCTATGAATTAATTCTATGAATAAATTAAAATAAATTACGAGATAAACAAAACAAATTACAAAGACAAGTAAAGTAAAAATTAAAGTACAGAAATTTAAAATAATCATAGAATAAAATTAAATTACAAGAATTTAAATTACAAAAATTAAATTATAGAATTATTTTTTTATAAGAAAAAAATACAAGAAAAAAATTAATTCAACCAATTAAAATAACTTACCTCTCCGGCAACGGCGCCAAAAACTTATTGTGCAAATTTTAATGAACTCGCAAGCGCACGAATCTATTGTAGAATAGATTAATGGTGACGAGTGTCGATCTCACGAGGAGGTTGATTTTAATTATATGCAGAATTAATTTTCTTTTTAATGGGAATAATTAAATTATAGTAATTTTGTCCTAAATTGTTGAATTAAAATGGCGGGAATAATTAAAAATGAAACTGTTATAATAAAGCACTTGGGTATCCGGATCCGCATCAACATGCTCCATGGGCTAAATATTCCATATTAATACCAATTAAATCATAAGGGGGGATTCCACACCTCATGAACCACTCTCCAATAAGTATGGTCAAGAGAACTTATCGTCAAATAATAATAACATTGTACTAAGTCAGAGGTTTAACAGAAATGTATCTAGACAAGACTATTATTATTTGTTGATGAAAAGTCAAAACAACCACAAATATTAGAGGGGAAGAAAGTAAATTTACCAAATTAGGCCATAACATGTTGAGACTTCACCTTCAACCCAAGTTTAAAAGGAAATTAACCACTCATATTTTAAATAAGGATTAAAAAGGAAATTTTATTAAAATACAGAGAAACTACAAGAAGGAGAAAGAATTTTAGAAATCTAAGCTTAAAAATGAAATCAGGGGTCTCAAATTAATGGGGAAGAGCCACCTTTTTATAAAAACATTGAGTGAATCGTTACCATAGGATTAAAAACAATTCTGATGCTCAATATTGTTACACGTCATCAGTCAACAGTCAACAGTCAATAGTCAATTGTCAACAGTCAACATTCAACAGTACCGTACGTATATGAACGAGACAAATGACGTATGAACAGATTCGTACATATGAACAAATCCGTATATAAACAAGTCGCGAGCGAGAAATCGTATGACGTCCGTTTTGCTGTCCGATCACTCGTTCATTGTGAAACGATCGTAATGCCCCTAAAATACATAAAATACATAATTATAATAAAATACATATAATTGAATAACAAAATACTTAAATAAATAAAAGTAGCAATGTTAATGAAATTTAAAGTGTAAAATGACGATTTTCTCCTTTATAAATATACACTTTCTAACACTCAACAGTTATAACTTTGGCTACATGTGTATGTTTTTAGTGCATAATATATCATTTAGAAACTTACTACCATATTAATCAAAGCCAAAATCTTAATGTTATTCTTCCCTATAGTCATGTAAAAAATTCTGTCTTTTTCTTATTTTTTTCAATTTTAAGTTTTTATATATTTTTCTTGTTCATTTAAGGATTCTTATCTTTTTTAAAATGTCAAATTTGAGTGCCATTCTTTTTACTTTCTTATTTAAAGTAAGAGAATTTTTTGATAAAATAATATTTTGAATTTACCCAATCGGTAAATTAGAACAAATAGCAGATTCTTTAGAAACCTCATATTGACTTCATTAAAAAAGAAAATCAAGATGAAAGATTGAAGTTTAATTACCTTACGTCTAGTAATTATCTCACTGTAATTTCATAAACAACTTCATGAGCTAGGAGAAAATGATAAAAAACAGCAAGGTGTAAACACTGTCTAAGAAACAAACCACTGTAATAATATTTTTTAGTTTTGCATTATTTGAGATTCTTAAAGCATATCAAATGTGATGCCTCAAATTAGTCCACACTTGAAAATGTTTTAGGAGCTCATAGGATTTTGAATCATCAAATTTTTTGTAAATGAGAGAGATACTAAAGAAACATGAATGCTAGTTCATGATCATTTATTTCACCAAATAAAGTCACCATTATCTGTTTAACAATGGCACCTATAGCCTACAGGGCTATAAATTAGGTAATTTTGATGATAACAAATATGTATCTTAGTTGATTTTATAATTACTGTATTTCACATGCTCACTAGTTCTTGAAAAAATAATATTTATTCAAGTAAAACCAAGTTCAAGATACTCGACGGATAACTGCACGATCAAGAATAAAATTTAGAGCTCAACAGACTCATTATTACAATAATTCTTGTAAAACTGGTATGATTTAATTTATGCATGATTTTACATTTGTGAAACTCAAGTTTTTAATCAATTAATCGTTATTTTTCATTAATCTAAAGTTTACAATCATAAATCAAGTATTTCATACACACAATTGATTTTCAAAATATGGACTAAAACGAAAAACTTTTACAATCTTTGATTTTAATAAGTATTTTTTAAATATGAATTTAGGTTTATTTACATAATTAAAAATATTTTTGGCCATATCATAATTTCAGAAAGTTATGGGAATAAAAAGTATTATTTAGAAATTTTGAAATTAGGCTTATTTGCAAACATTTTTATATTTTGAGCTATAATATAATTATAGAATTTTTTGAACGAAATTATGATTTTGTAAACAGTGGTACTATAGCATCTTAAAACTATTCTAAAAATAGGCTTATGTAAAGTTTTATGCGTTCTTGAGCCATAATATAATTATAAAAAGTTATGAGCAAAATTATAATTTTATGAATAATATTACTATAGCACAATTCAAATTTAACGGTAACTTCATTGTAGCAAGCGGCTAACTGCCAGAATATTGAGACTAGCCACTTAGACACTAGATTTGACTAAAACGACTATTTTTTGAGTCAAAATTAAATAAATCCAAATCAAACTTATTTCTAATTTCTCCAACGAGCCTTAGCAAATGTATACAACAATTTTAGGCTTTCAACTTATAAATCATCATAGATTAAATCTTTATTGTGCTATAATTTATTCATCCAGTTTTGAAGAGAGTTTCTTATTATAACTTTAATTTTTTATCAAATTTATGAGTGTATAAGTGTGGAAAATACTTAGATAAAGAGATTGAGGAATAATCTCTTAAGTGTAAAAGGTTTTATTCACACCTTGAAAGTTAATTATAACAAACTTGAAACCTTGAGTGGCTTGGATAGTGAAATCCTTGAGCTTGGTCAGCTTGGAGGCGTGGATATAGACGAGAATTATCGAAATACATAAAAATTTATTGTGTTTGCTTTCTCTTCCTTTTCTCTTTTATTTTTGAGCATTATCGACTTTATTATTTTCAATTTCATTAAGGCATTATATTAAAATATTGTATGGTTTGATTAGTTTAAATTTTAAAAACCTAATTCATCCCATCACTTGGGTTGCATAACTAGTATTTCAATTAGTATCAAAGTTTAGTTCTCTCATTAGGACTTAACCATCTAAAGTAAAAGATCCATGATAACCCAAAATAAATCCATATTTAGGAAAGGATACTTTATAACTAGACCATCATTCTTTATAGTAATAACTATGCATATTAGAAAACTAAGATGAGAATTTATTTACAAGTTTTAGATTATGAAATTTAGAAAGTTGTTTGTTATGGTCCATTCATGCCAATGGCTAAAAATGAATTAAGAGATGATATTCCAAAACCTTCATAGGAATGGAATGAATTGGAAAAGAAAAACTTATCTAAATTCCAAAGCTATAAATGCATTGTTTTGTACATTTGATAAGAAAGAATTTTATAAAGTCTCTAGTTGTGCAAGTGCTTATGAAATTTGGTATAAACTTGATGTTGTTTATTAAGGTACTAATTAAGTGAAAAAGTCTAAGAGGATAGGCAAGAAGAAGAAACAAGCATAAAGCAATAAGAAAGTACTTTTCAAACACTCCCTAAGGAGTGGGGACATGTTTCTTTTTGCCCTAATGATTAATTTAAGAGACCTTACACGAGGTGTAACCACTAGATCATCACTAAAAAATACATGTGAGCATGCTGCATTTATTTTTAAATTAAACTAACCTCTTTTGTGAATACGGAAAATGATGAATCTTGAATTATGGCAATGCAAAATGAGTTAAATCAATTTAATTCAAATAATATATGGCAATTGATTCTAAATAAGTATTTAGGAATAAAATGAATGAATCCGGTATAGTTATTAAGAATAAAGCTAGATTAATAGCTTAAGGATATAATAAAAAAGAAGGAATTGATTTGGATAAAATATTTTTAGCTAGATTAGAATTCATTAGAATATCTGTTAGATATAGATATTCATTAGAATATATATATATATATATATATATATATATATCATAAAGATTTTATTTTAGGGAAATTATCAATTGTATACCAATAGTTTACTTCTTTATTAAATCTACTATAATACTTTCAGGGTATATCAGTCATCCATCATAAGTTGACAAAATGTATCTGTCATCCACTAAACTGTTAGTTGTCATTTAAATATGATGACATCAGAGGGATAATATGGTCTTTTTATATGGTATGGGTGATAATTTAGGGTATATAAGTGATAATAAGAAATTTTAAGGGTATACAAGTGATAATAAGAAATTTTAAGGGTATACAAGTGATAATTTTTAAGGATAAAATTATCAATTAACTATAGTTCTATTAACTTTCAAACAGTAACTAACGGTTTGGTGGATGCTAAATATATTTTGTCAACTTATAGTGGACGATTGATACACCCTAAAGTGTTGTAATATTTTTTATAAAAGTTTAAATTTAGGGTATACGAATGATAATTTTCTTTTATTTTGTTTCAAATGGATGTTAAAAGTGTTTTCTTGAATGGTTGTATTATGGAGGAGGTTTATATAAAACAACTTAATGGTTTTGAAAATGAAAAATTTTCAAATCATGTTTTTAAGTTATCAAAAGTTTTATATGGATTAAAACAAACACCTAGATCATGGTATGATGGACATAAAAATTTCTGTTGCAAAATAGTTTTTCAATGGGAAAAGTGGATGATACTCTTTTTGTTAGGCATAAGAATTAAGATATACTTGTAGTTCAAATTTATGTGAATGATATTATCTTTGGTTATACTAATGAGTGGTCGTGTAAGGAGTTTTCAACATGTATGAGTAAGAAGTTTGAGATGAGCATGATGAGAGAACTGAAATATGTCCTTAGACTTGAAATTAAACAAAATAATGAAGGAATCTTTATCAATCAAGCTAAATATATCAGAGATTCACTTAAATATTTTGGCATTAATGGCTCAAAAATCAATAATACTCCAATAAACACAATAATCAAGCTTGAAAAAGATGAAAAAGGTAAAGAATTATATCAAGATGTATTGAGGTATAATCAGTTTTTTACCTTATTTAACCACAATTAGACCTGATATCATATTTAGTGCATGTTTAGTGTAATATTTCAATAATATCTCAAGGAATCTTATTTGCTTGCTGTGAAAATAATTTTTTATTATTTGAGTGGAACCATAGATCTTGGCCTTTGGTATCCTAAAGGAACTCATATAGATTTAACTTGTTATTTAGATGTTGATTTTGCCAGTCATAAGGTTGAGAGGAAAAGTATTAGTGACACTTGTCATTTTATAAGTCATGCACTTGTTTCATGGTTTAGTAAGACAAAACAAAATTCGTTCGCACTTTAAATCATTAAAGCCGAATGTATTATTATAGGTAGTTGTTGTGCACAAGCTCTTTAGATAAAACAAACACTTAGAGATTATGACATTAATCTTGAATAAATTCCTGTCAAGCGTAATAATACTAGTATGATAAACTTATTAAAGAATCTCATTCAATACTCTAGAACTACACATATAGAGATTAGACATCATTTCTTGAGAGATCATGTTCAAGGGTATAGCGATACAGTATACGAGAGTTGCTCGTCACTAAAGAAATATATATTTTAAGAAGAAATTCAAATAGAGTGATCGGGTTAGCAGCAAAGCGGGTTCAAGGTGATATTACATTAGAGTTTGTTTCTACAAAAACATAACTTGTTGCTATTTTTACAAAACCTCTTTGCAAAAAATAATTTTCAAAAATTCAGCATAAATTTAGGATGATAAAATTTTTGTATTAACATTTTTAATTATGTTATTAAGACTATTAAAATTAATGGTTTGATGATTGTTGATAATTTTAAACATGTTTAAGCATAAATAATGAGTGATATGCTTGAATTGTTGATCTTTAAATGCTTACATATCTTATGAGTATATAAATTATATGCATAATTCATGTGTTAATTGTTTAAATTTTTATCATTTGAATGTTGATGATCATGATTTATATTAAAATGGCTTTTCAAGAGTTTCGGGATTGCAAAATGGTTTTGAATTAATCAAACAAAGCCGAAAAGTAAAACCGATATAGAGGGACAGAGTCCAAGTGGCTAATGACTTGGAATAACCCTCCAAACCCAAGAGCAAGCAGCTAGCTGCTTGGTCACGAGTTTTCCATGTTTCTTCTTCTTTCTTTGTTCTTCACTTGTTCTTTATTCTTTCTCAAAGCCATGAATCCATACTCATTTTCTCTCAAATCTGCATTATTTTTCACTCATTTTCTTGCCAAACTCCCTCACTCAAATTATTTTCCAACTACAAACCTTTATTATTCATTATTCAAACATCTTCTCACTTATTTCTTTAAATCAAGAAATTAAAATTCAAGCTTACCCATTTTCTCTCTTTACTATTTCAAGTCATTTTTAATTCGTTTTTACTCAAACCATAACTATATCTTGCCATAAATTATCTTTAGGATTAATTCTCTTGGTTCAAAAATACTTATTTCACTCAAAATCTTAAAATTTCAAATTACGTATTTTAAGCTTGGTTTTTTATTTCAATCATAGTGGGTGGTGAGAAATCCAAGAGAAAGTAAGTAGTCAAGAAAAGAAAGGAGTCCTATGGAGATAATTCAGAGTTCTTAATGATTTCTCAATCTTTTTATATCGAGGTAAGTTATTACTCTGCATTTTGTCAATTTTGGTAATTTAGATAATGAAATGCAAATGTGCAACCCAAGAGGGGGGTGAATTGGGTTTTTAAAAATTATTCTAAATAAAATTTTAAACGATTCAATCTAACGCCTTAACGCAAACAAAAATAATAAGTCTTACAACAATTAAATCAAATATAATAAATTAGACAATGCTTGCAAAATAAATGAGTAAGGGAAAAGAAAACAAACACAGCGATTTTTACGTGGTTCGGCAATCTCTGCCTATATACACGCCTCCAAGCCAACCGAGCTTGAGAATTTCACTATTCAACCCTTCCAATGCTTCAAATGTTTATAATTAACTTCCAATGTGTCAATGGACCTTTACAATTAAGAGATTATCACCCTAATCCCTTTACCCCAAGTGTTTACCGCACTTGAACACTCTCAATATGATATGAAATGAAAATTGCAACAAGAAACTCTCTATAAGAGTGGATTCACAAATAATGGCATAAAAATGATTTAATATATGATGATTTGCAATATAGAAGCTTAATATATGTTTTATTAACTTATTTTTGCTTTCTACAAAGCTTAAAATCAATTTGGAGTTGATTTTTTATAGTTAAACCTCGAAAACTAGCCATTATTGACAAATTTCAGTGCTCAAGCGGCTAGTTACTTAATTTAACTGGCTTCCCGCTCGTAACAGTCAAATTACCATTAAATTTTGAATTTTGCTACAATAATACTATTCATAAAATTATAGTTTTATCTTTAAACTTTATCAAATTATACTATGGGCCCAAAACGTCATAAAACTTTATAAAAAAATCTAATTCCAGAAATTTTAAATACTATTTAATTCCTAAAACTTTCTCAAATTACAGTATACCCTAAACTAAAGAAAATCTTTTCAAATAAGTCCTTTTTGAGTTTTAACTAAATCACCATAACCTTTAAAGTTCTCAAAATTTTTCCCTTAAACCTTTAATCTTTTATAAGTTACAATATAGTCTAAAAGTTTTAAAACTAAGCAAATAAGTCCAACTCTGAAATTTAAAACTTTTTCATTTTAACCCAAATCGCTCAAATCCACAAAATATTTTATCTCATAAACATAAAATTAATTTAGTTTGAAAAATAATTATTTATTAACATAAAATTGAGCTTCACAAATGCTAATCCAAGTATAAATTAAATCATACCAGCTTTACAAGAAATCATTGCGATAAATTTTCCGTTGAGCTCGAAATTCTATTTTTGATTTCGCCATTGTTCGTTGAGTGTCTTGAACTTGATTTCACTTGATTCATTATCCTTCAAAACTAGTGAACTTGTGAAATACAAAATAGAAACACTTTAATGCATATGTTTTTTATCATCAAAATTATGATATTTATAGCTTTTTCGGCTAACAGATAATTTATATATTTGTGATAAATCTCTTAGTGCTCTACTTATTAGTATGAGGTGGAAAAATACTTTAGTTATTAAGGAGCAATATTATGAGACTTTAATTCAAGTTTTCTATTAGAATATGGTTGTCTCTTTATATTCTTCAAATAAAATTATTACAAATATTGGGAAAATTCCTATTGAATTTGATGTTGTGAATTTAGATTGGATTCATAAACTCCTAATGAAGGATTAGAGGTGTACACTACTAAGAGTCAACTTCATTATTCTTGGTATTCTGTTGAGAATGTCGTTATAAAAATTTGTAGACATTTCGATTTATTCTTTGATTTTTGCGATCCATCTTAAAATCCCTGGCCTTACTGCTTCAAATGAGAATACTTCATTATGTTTGTTAACATGTAATAAGTCCTAGTGCTAGACATGATGATGAAATTACTCATTTAAACATTGCTTTGTTGGATTTTATTCTTGAGGGTTAGGTGTTAAATATTAGATACATCATCCTTCAACAAATGTTGAGTGTTCTGAATTTTTCAAATTGAAAACTTCCTTATGATAGTATTATCACTCGTATTTCAAAACACTTTTATGTTTCCTTAACTAAACCAACTTTTATGAGTCTTAAGGAATTAGGTGATGATGCTATAGCAAATTTCAGATTTGTATATGACCAAAGTCAATGGTATAAAGATAAAAGACTCAAGAAAAAAGTTTCTGAACTTGCCTTTCTGGATCATCAATTCTTTAATGTTGTTCTTGACTTAGACGGGATCTTTAATCTTAGTGCTCTATAGCGCTCACATCTTCCATTATCCAAGGGTCCTTTAAATTCCCTTTCCGAGCAGTACAGCCAACTTCAGTCACAGTTTGAAGTTTTTTAAATTCAATTTATTTCAAAACATCAATACCTCTTTGAACAACAACAACAATTATTTGATCAACAACATAGCCTTTTTGCTCAATAATAGTAGATTATTGATGGACAGTAGTAATTTTTTGTTGGTCTTGGTTTCCACCACCATTCTCTCCTTTATATCCACCATTTGCATAGGCATCTGTTATTCTATGCTACATCTTTATATACATTCTACAGGTCTTTAGTTATTTTGTATTTGGATAATTGTGGATGTTTGCTATTGTTATTTTTATATTTAGTTAATGTTTGCTAGATGATATGGATTTTATAACTCTATAGTTAAATATGCATGCTTGAGTTCTATATGTTTCTTAATTAGTCATTTATGTTTATTAGCTTTCACATGAGTTAATGGTAATTTTAATGATGAAGGGGGAGAAATCATGTATTTTAAATTCTTAAAAATAAGTAAGACCTTTTTTTTATCTTGAAGCATAAACGTATGGTTTTTAAATATTGAGAGGAAGCGTATAGATCATAAGTTCAGGGGGAGTTTGTTTTTAAATAGGTTTTAATACGTTAATTCATGTATGCTATGTATTAAGGGAGAATATAAATTTCAAAATGCATGAGATGTTCATCATTATCGAAAAGGGAAAGATTGTTAGCCTAAAAGGCTATGTATTATATAATTTTAGTGATAACAAATATGTGTATTAGTTAATTTTATAATTACCATATTTCACATCCTCACAAGTTCTTGAAAAAATAATATTTATGCAAGTAAAATTTAGTTTAAGATATTCAACGGACAATGGCACGATCAAGAATAAAATTTAGAGTTCAACAGACTATTATTACAATAATTTTTATAAAGCCAGAATGATTTACTTTCTACATGATTTAGCATTTGTGAAGCTCAAGTTTTTAATCAATTGATCATTATTTTTCATTAATCTGAAGTTTTATCATTATAAATAAAATATTTCACAGAAACTAATTAATTTTCAAAATGTGGACTAAAACGAAAAATTTTTACAATCTTTAATTTTAATAAGTATTGTTTTAAATATGAATTTAGGTTTATTTACAAAATCAAAAATATTTTTGACCATGTCATAATTTTAAAAAGTTATAGGAATAAAAAATATTATTTAAAAATTCTAAAATTAAACTTATGTAAAAAGAATTTTGACATTTTGAGCTATTGTAAAATTATAGAATATTTTGGATAAAATTGTGATTTTATAAAATGTGATCTTTCAGAAGCACCTTCAAACTATTTCAAAAATGGACCTTTTTGAGTTTTATGAGTTCTTAGGGTATAGAATAATTATAAAAAGTTGAAGGTAAAATTATAACTTTATGAACAATGTTATTTAGCACAATTTAAATTTAATGGTAGTTTCATTTGTAATAAATGACTAACCGCTAGAATGTAGAGACTAGTCACTTACATGCTAAAATTTGCCTATAATATCTATTTTTCAAGTCAAAACTATATAAATTCTAATCAAACTCATTTTAAAGCTCTGTAACAAGCCTTAACAAGTATATACAATATATTTTGAGCTTTCAACTTACAAATCATCATAGATTGAAGTATTATTGTACTGTAATTTGTTCATCCACAGTTAAAGAGAGTTTTCTTGTTGTAATATTTAATTTTGTATCAAATTTGTGAGTGTATAAGTGTGGGAAACACTTAGGGTAAAGAGATTGGGGAATAATATTTTAAATGTAAAGGTTTATTAATATTTTAGAAGTCAATTATAACAAACTTGAAGCCTTGGGTATATTGGATAATGAAATCATCGAGCTTGATTGGCTTGGAGTCGTGGACATAGGCAGAGACTGTCGAACCACGTAAAAATTTATCGTGTTTGCTTTCTCTTCCCTTTCTTTTTTATTTTTGAACTTCTTTAATTGTTTATGAACTGGAGCATGTTCAATATGGTCATTGGCCATTTTACATACTCAATCGTAAACCTGATGTTTGATTAAGGATTTAGAAAATTTATTTTATTTCTTAAACTATTTATCAAACATCAAAATTCTATCTTAAATTATTTAAGATATATATTCATACTATAATGAATTATAACGTAAATTATAATTTTTCTAAAATTAGGAAATTTAACTTCCTATTTTCTAGTAACTATTTTTTTTAATTTTTATTAGGTATGTGGTGTTTTAAGTTCTTTGTTATAAGGTAACATAACTATTTTAGTGATAACTCTTTATCCATTAAAAAATGCTAAACTCTTTAGTTATCAATTAAGACTTTTCTAATGACCTTAAGATGCATTGTTAATACTCTTCAGCAATAATGATCTTCTACAAGTCATAAGTAACACTTAGCAATATTTTTTAACTATCCTAATAACAAAAATTATTGGATGTATAGAACTTATTCCATTTTTTCTCTATGTCTTGAACTCTTCATCATCCATGTCTAGAGAAAATCATGGCTTATGGTTTAGTGTATTAAGCACTTATGCTTTGCCTCAAAATAAATCTAAATAAACTTGGCATGAAAAATATAATTTGAACTTTTCAAGCATATTTCACTTTGGCTAAGTATTTCTTATGCCAATTCATATTATCTTATAAGGGACATTCTTTTTGTTTATTAAGAATTGATAAATTTTATATTAGCCATATGTTCATCTCCATATATAGCTAATTATAACAACTATTTGTCACGTGCTACTCGATTATGCTTGAATTGAAGGCTAAATCTGCATGCACGGTTGTGCTTAGTAAAAGACTGCCCAAATGTGAAATGTACTTAGAAGTGAGTTGCATTTAGTAACAAAGGCAGAGTATGCTTAGAAGTAGAGTGCACTTAGCAATTAAGGCAATGCACTTGAAAATTAACTGCGTAATACAAGTAACCAACCATGGTGTGCTTTGCAATCATCCAAACCCAACCCACGTTCTAGATTTCTCCATGATTATAAATCAATTAAATGTTTCCAACACCGTGTATTTAGGGCCTAGGCAGATATATGTCTAAGTTGCCAACCTGCATGATGGACTCTAAAACAAGTGTTGTGTAAATTTTATTAAACTCGCAAGTGCACGAATCTATTGTAGAATAGATTAACGGTGACGAGTGTCAATCCCATGAGGAGGTTGATTTTAATTATGTGCAGAATTAATTTACTTTAATGGGTGAATAAATTTATGGTGAAATTGATGTAAATTATACTTGAATTTAAATTACAATGGTAGTAATTAAATTGAATTGGAATATATTGAAATGACATGCTTCGGTATCCAGATCTGCATCAACATACTCCATGAGCTAAATATTCCATATTAATGGCAATTGAATCATAAGAAGGATTCCACACCTTATGAACAATGCTTAAATAAATAAATATAGTGTTAAGGGCTTATCGTACAAATAATAATAACCTTGTACTAAGGTCGGTTTAACTAGGACGATATTTAGACAAAACTATTATTATTTGTCGATGAAAAGTCAAAACAACCATAAATATTAGAGGAGATCAGAAAGTAAATTTAACAAATTAAGCTCATGGGACATGTTGAGACTTCACCTTCAACCCAAGCTTAAAAGAAAGTTAGCTACTCATTTTTTAACTAGGGGTAAAATGGAAATTTATTAAAAATATGTAGAAAATACAAAAAGGAGAAGGAATTACAAAAATCTAAGCTTAAAAATAAATTCAGGGATATCCAATTAAGGGGAGAGAGCCCTCTTTTTTATAGATATATTAAGTGAATCGTAACCATCAGATTAAAAATAGTTCGGACACTCAGGTTGCGCCATGTCATCAGTCAACAGTCAACGTTTGAACAGTAACACGGTTTGGTCACGGTTTGCACAGTAACACTATTTGAATAGTAAATAATCTCATGTATGTGCATGTACCGTACACATGATTTTTGCTCCACTGAAATGCTGCCACGTCATCGATTTACAGTACATAAAAAATTTAGCCCAATAAGATTGTGACACATCATCGATTAATGTCACGTCATCGGTTAACGCTAAATAAGTAGTCAATGCCACATAATTCGTCCAATCAAATACTGCCACGTCATAGGTAGATGCCACGTCATCGGTCCATATATATGAATAGTGTCGTGAACAGTACCGTAACGTGAACAGTGACATTTTTTCTTTTACGCTCCTCCTAAGGTTTTCGATCGTCTTGAGTTCAAATATGACATCCGTTTTGCTGTCTAATCACTTGTTCATTGTAAAACGATTATGATGCCCCTAAAATATATACAATATATAATTATAATAAAACACACATAATTAAACAACAAAATACTTAAATAAATAAAAGTAGCAATGTTAGTAAGACTTGAAGTGTAAATGATGATTTTCTCTTTTATAAATATACACTTTCTAACACTCAACACATTCCCCAACCAGCTTATTGCTAGTCCCTAGCAAATAAAGCGAAGATAAAATTCAAAACCATATTTTTTTTTTTTATAAAACACACGTGTTTATTCAATCAGATTAATGATAGCAATCAAATAAAAGCACAAGCATTATCTCTAGTCTAAAGGAATATCACACCGACATCAACCATCTATATGCATCAGTCCAGCAGACTTTGTTGTAGTAATAGTAATAAAGTCACTTTCAAGAATGACATATCAAACTCCAAAATCTCACCGATTGTAGTGACACTCTCACAAAGAAATTAATTCTAATAAAAATTGTCACTACAAGGGGTAAAATAGAATTTTAATAAAATTTCTATAAAAAATTTGGTTAATTTTAATGATTTAGTAGTGAAATAAATTGGAATGTCAACTGTTAAAATATAGCTATCTAAGAACTTAGTGGTAACATGACATGTCAAAATCTATATTTTTTTAATAATTCTTATATTAATTTATTTTTATCTTCCATACATAAGTTTTAGGTATAATCTACAAAATTATATTTTATTTTACACTTACATTGACATATAATTTTTGGATTATATTTGGAAATTTTATTTTCTATACCAATAATACATTAGTCTACCACTCTTATACAAATTTACTTATTTTATCTTCTATTTACAAGTTTGATGCACCATTTTCAAAAATTATATTTTTTTTGTACTTAATCGTTATCTACTAGTTCTATATTATATTTTTAATTTTTTAAATTTATTACCAATAATACATCATTTTGACAACTTTTATATTAATTTACTTGTTTTACCTTCCATTTATAAGTCTTATGTTCATTTCTAAAAATGATTTTCTTATTTTGCACTTATGTTAATTTACTAGGTTTATATTATATTTGTATGATTTTATTTATTTATCATTAATACATCAATTTACCATTCTTATATTAATTTCTTATTTTACCATTCATTTATAAGTTGTATATTCCATTTCTAAAATTTATTTTTAATTTTGCACTCAATGTTGAATTTTCTAGTTTTATGTTTTATTCCATTTCCAAAAATTATTTTCAATAACTCTTATATTAATTTACTTGTTTTATTCTTTATATATAATTCTTATTTTCCATTTACATAATTATGTTTCTTTTTTTCCTTATAGCTAATGCTGATTTACAAGCTTTATGTTGAATTTATTAATTCTTCTTACACTTCATTTATACAATTTATGCTTAATTATAGGATAGATGCAATGATTTTGTTCACAGCTTTAAACAATGATCTATATCATTAATGATGAAACGGGGTAGCGAAAGTGGATTAATAGGGTAGGAAACCACTAGAAATTGTTCTAGTACTCTTAAGCTAATATGATTAGCTTATACTATAATCAAAGCATAATTAGATCTTATCTAATCCCTACAACTTAGTGACATTTTAGTAATGTATTAAACAAGATTACATAACATCTAATCCAAATGAATCTATAAGAGAGATTTTTTAATAGATAATCTCAAAAGAAACTATAAAAGATAATTTTTTATTGAATAATTAAAGCTGAAGTTATGAAAATTTTAATGATACCTCTCTATTTATAATAGAGTAAACTTAGTTGCCTAAGTTTAACTAAAAAGAGATATTAAATCATAAGGATGGCAATGGGTTAAGGTGGGGTGAGGAAGCTATCCCATTCTCCACCCTATTAAAAATTTCACCTTCATTTCCTCTACTATTCTCTAATAAATTTAGTTGAGTAAAGATAGAAAATCCTCATATGCATAATGAGTTCCCCATTTCTAGCCCACTCCCTATTTACTTATTTTATAATAGATATAGATAAATGATTTTAGTAAATTAAAAATTAAAAATTTAAATAAAATTATTATCATATTATAAACTACTTATATTATTTTTAAAAAAAACTCTAAGAGATTGAAATAATATCTTGAAATGAAATCAAAACTTTTTTTTTTTTTTTTTTTTTTGAGAGTCAACGCCTTAAGTGAGTAAATAAAACATAACAATGATTTAGGATTAGGTAAGTATTATAATATAAGGTTTTCTTTTAGTTACGATATTTTTTATATTTGGTAAAAATAAGATAAAAATCTGTTACTAACATTGTAATTGATAAAAAAATGTTTAAACAAAAATTAAAAAATATTCATATATAATAGGATTGCGGTGGGGGTGAAGTGGAGAGTGCAAAACCAAACCTAACCCAATTAAGAATTTAGGGACTATTCTTCCCCTATTCCCTACTTAATTCTTCAAAAATTATTTAAAATTCCCCTTATTTGGGATGGCACCCCATGGGGCTCCAAACCCATGAAACTTTTATTATCTCTACTAGATCATAACTATAATATAAATAAAACACTAAGACACTAACTTTAGTTCAAATAGAAAATATCAACATTAAAATAATAAAATCTAGAATCCTAAAATAATGTCCTATATCAATTAATTGGTTATATTACTATAAATGTAAGAATCTCGAACAAATGGGATATTTTATTACATAACTAGAAGCTATTAATTTATATTTGAAGGCGTCAAATCTATAGGTCAGAAGAGTTCTAAAGTGCCACTAAAATTTTCTACATTAAAGCCAAACATAAAAAAGAAAATAATTGCATAAAATTAAGACAAAAGATTTCAAAAAGTTCAAAAGAAGAGAGAAGAGAGAAGGAAGATCGTTGATTTTCCCTACTAAAATCACTATCTACTAATCATCCCTACTATTTTCATAGTGCTAATAACTTTTTGGCACAAAAAATTTAAAGAGGAACGGGGACAAATACATCATTTGCTTGATATTTCTTCTTAATAATGTAAAATATGCATTTACTATAAAAAAGTTTAAGAAAATGTATTCGTTGCAATAAATGTGAAAATAAAGTATGCATTTAAGTATAAAATACTTTGATTTGTCATTTATTTCATATATTTTATTTTCTAAATAAAAAAGGATTAAAATAAATAAGACATAAGAATAAGAAGTAGATTAAAATAAATGAAAAAATCAAAATTCAGATTTTTCTTGTTTTTTGTGTTTAACAATTTTTTATTTTTATTTTAAATTTTTTTCTCTATTTTATAAGAAATATATGAATAAAAAGTGTATTTGGAAATAAAGTTAATATAGTAATATTATATGAGGGGGTCATTGAGCATCATAAAAATTGTAGAAAAAAGTGGTATTTATTGATTCTAGTAAAGGAAGCAGCAATCTCCCAAAGCAAGTCTCAAGAATGGATGTAACAATCCCATAACCGTCATTATAGCCTTAGAGATATTACAGAATATATTAGGATAATACAATTCACTTTCTATATGGTTAATTTGATATTTCTGATATATTTTAGAATTTTCTTATAATTTTAAAATTAGAACGAAAATAACCTGGAAATCTATTTCGATAAATATATTCAACAACAAAAACACGGAAAACTCAGAACATTAAAAC
The DNA here is from genome assembly GCA_030449875.1 of Aegle marmelos. NCBI lineage: Eukaryota > Viridiplantae > Streptophyta > Magnoliopsida > Sapindales > Rutaceae > Aegle > Aegle marmelos. The sequence goes on from JASUUL010000023.1 coordinate 16,818,430, forward strand.
ACAGACACTGAAAAATAAAATCCGTACATACGAAACTATTTCAACCGAAGAGCCTGTACGAAAACCGCCATCTGGCCATCAGAACATTCATGCATCGCCCTTGAAGTCGAGACAACTGCCTCCAACACCATCCAAATACCAAAATAACATCATCGAGAAGGTGACCGAAAAATGAAAAAATTCTCAAGGTCGCTACAACTTGTTGGCGATAGTTGCTACGACTGTTGGTTGGCTACTTACAATCGGTAGACGAAAGATGAATGAGTTGAGGATACGGATCCGCTTTTCAAGTATGTTTCAACAAATTCAAAAAGCACTAGATAGCTTTATTCATGTTAACAATAAAATTAGGAAATGAATACTAAACAAAACATCAACGTCTGTACATGTAAACATTATTCACCTAATTATATATCTCAAATTTTCAGGACCATACATAATTATATATTATATTTATTGAACATTAACAGCAAACATCATTTGGACAGAATGTCGATTATCCGACCACGTTACCGATCCGAAATTGTATCCACCAGCAGCTTCCTTGCCGTAGAAGGAAACGCTAAAAGACATCCTTTTTACACCCCCAACAAAAACGAGTTTTTGAGGAAGTACCTTGACTATTAATCCTGAAGGAGCATTAACCCTGGAAATGTATGTGATATTTTGCAGTCCGACATTTGTCACAGTTCGTTTAACAATTTCAGCAGCTCTATGGCGATCAAGCTTGCTTATGGAGATTGATGGGTAGTTAATGTTTGAGATGAGATTGTCAATGGAGTTTCTTGGACAGTTGAAGTTTGTGTACTTTGACATTGATCGAATACTTTTCTCTGAATATCCAAAATAACAAAGGAATCGAAGGTAATCCTTCGTTGTAGTTTCGAATACTAATCCTGGATTTAAAGCTTTGAGCGGGCTGATTTCTCCAACTCCAGTTTCATGTGGACTTGCAGTGCTGCCTGCGTTGTTTTTCAAGTGCTTTCCTGTGTTATCATAAACTGTTGCTGTATATGTAAAATATTTGTCAGTTCTCTTTTATAGTTCATAACCGCATTAGAAGATGCAAATAATTGAAGAATAATTTTTCTAACAATTAAACAAGCTAGGGTATAGGATATACATTTCAAAAAGCGGATCCAAGCTAGAATATTTATAATTTATTGAGTACTGGGAAACCTGGCGATAAAATAGTTACAGAAAGAATATAATTTCTTTTATTTCTTTTATTATTATATCCATTCTGCTATCAATCTAAATTATGTGATATGTCTATAAAAATGTTTGTAGGTTTTGCATGTTAAAAAATTACATTTAACATTCTATAGTACTTTTAACCAGAAGGAAAAAAATAGACTGAAGTAGTAAAAGTGAAAAATGTTCAAACCACAGTGTTAATTGTCCCAAAACAAATATAGCTAGTTACCACCCTCTACCTCCTCATTCTAAAACAATTTCACTTTGCTACAGATATATACACACTGATCATAGTTCAAGTCTATTTTTTCAATACACATGATTGACTGTATATGATAAAAGTTTTGCCCAGATCTGAAAAATAAAGATTACAATTCAACAATATGGCTAGTCAATAGATTTAAATTCACATTTTAATATAAATGGTTGCGCTAGTTTCCTAGTATATGTATTCAAAATATGAGGTCTAATTAATTGTTAATTTTTTAAAAAATTACTGTACCTGTTGTCATAAGGGCTGATTTGATAATGGAAGAACTCCATTTTCGGTGCACTGATCTAATGAATGCAGCAGCTCCAGTAACATGTGGGCAAGCCATCGATGTTCCCGATTTTATTACATAGATAGCCGGCTTCTTTCCTATAGGATAACTCCCTGCATTGGCTTTTGGAACAACCGCAGCTAAAATGGCAACTCCAGGAGCTGTTACATCAGGCTGCAGATATCAATAGAAAAATTATTTATCATTAAACAATTAATTCATTGTATGTTTTTGTTTAATTAAATAATGAATAAACATAACCTTAAGAATATTTTCTGTAAGCTCTCCTGGACCTCTTGAGGAGAAATATGCACCAACGGGTGCAGGCTTGTATCCCGGAACATCAACTGTTGGGACAATTGTTGCCGTCGGATTCCTGTTTAATTAATAAAAACATTAATTTAAAATAGATAGATGCATTCATTAACCAATTATGTGTTTGCTATCATACCCTGTTGGTTGGACAAATCGACCAAACATTACATACATACATACATACATATATATATATATATATATATATATATATAGTTGAGGCATTCAAGGACCAAGGCAGAAATTTTGCCCAGGTGGGCAGCCATTGTATATAAAAATGATGAGCCTAACTCATACTAAAACACTAGATATCACAAAAGTTTGTTTAAACAATTATAATTACTTCTAATAGGTTTATGATTAAATAATTATTCATCATAGGATAAGCTAATAATACTGACAAGGCTTACTTGGTAGAGTTGACATAGTGAATGATTTGAAATCCTGCAACGCTGCCAACTTCTGAAAATGGAAAAGTGCCAGAATCAAAAGGCACATGTTTCTCATAATCCCCATCGATCAAAATTAAGCCTTTGGCATCTGCATCTTCCACAACTAATTTCTTAATTTTTCTTGGAACTGTTGGGTCATCATCAACACAAACAATGATTTTGCCTGCAACTTTCTTAGGATCCAATGACCCTGGACGACAAGTCCTGCACATTTCAATTAATTCATTAATCAGTGTCAGTAATTTAAATCAAACAACTTCATTAATTTTCAATATGGAAAAAATTAATTATTGAAAAATCAGCCATAATATTAAATACCTTGCTTCGGATACTGGGCTAAATTTAGCAGCAATGTCCTTTCCAAATGCAATGGGATAGGTCGTTGACCTTGAGAGGTTTGATAAACTAATGGCAGATCCCTAACAGCAAATTATTCTAATTAGATTTAACAAATTAGTAAGAGAAGATTTTTTTATTTAAAAAATGATTATTTTCTTAAAATTGAAAAACTTATTTACTATTGTTCGTCTATTTTTTTTAAAAAAAAAAGAAAATTAAGCAATATTTGATGACTTTTTCATAGTAAGAGAAATACAAGTCAGTTTCAAGGGAGAAAAGAATAAAAATAATCTCTGTATTGAAAAACAATATTTAAAAAACAAGACCAAATGCAATCTGATTGATTGTTTGTTTAACTTTTGAAAGTTAATAGTACTCAGACAGGAAAATTCGACTGAAGCTCATAAAAGTAAGATAACGAACTAAGTGCTAGCTAGCTTACTCAATTGAAAGTAAGAAAAACTAACACCAATTTTATCTCATTTCAGTCAACACAGTAGTTGCTTCAGCATTTTTCCTTTTAAAAAAATAATTAACGACAAAATCTTTGTTAGAGAAAAGCTTTTTCACTAGTTTTTTCTCTAATTTTCTTGGCATGCTAAACAGCAGCCTAACAAAACGGTAGTATAAATTATGTTGTGATCTTAATTATGTTCTGAAATTAGTTTTCAGAAGCATAATTTTTAAAACAAAAACAAAATCCTTGAATGAAATTAAAACTTACTTTGATAGTTTTCCCATTTCCAAGAAGCACAGTAGACTGAAAATCTCTATCAATACTGGAAGCACCAACAGTAAAAATCCAAGGAGCGGTATTAACAACAGTGGAAGGGTCAGGACCATCATTACCAGCAGAACAGACCACCATCACTCCCATTTGTTCAGCGTGAAAAGCGCCGATTGCAATCGGATCATTCAAGTAATCAGACTGAAACAGGGAGCTCGTTCCAATAGATATTGAGATGATATCAACTCCATCCGCAATTGCATCATCCATTGCCTGTAATATGGCTGAGCCTGAGCAGCCGTCTTCGGAGCAGGCTTTGTAGCTTGCAATCCTGGAAGATGGAGAGCCTCCCCTGGCTGTGCCACTGGCTAAGCCGAAGTAGCTTGCATTGGCCACGTGGGCACCGGCTGCGATTGACGCTGTGTGTGTTCCGTGGCCAACGTAGTCTCTTGGAGACCCAGCCGGAGTTGATCTGGTTGTGTTGTGGTTGTTTGATGTTAGGGGAATGTTGTAGAATCTTGCTCCGATTAGTTTCCTGCAGCCACAATGTGGTATTGTTAGACCATAAATATTTTAATCAGGCTAAAACTTCCAAATAATATCAGATGATTTTAACCCTAAGCGATTTGGAAATTTTAATTATAATTGTATTTTACTTTACGTGCCAATAGCTTTGTGACAATTTATATAGGAAAATAATTAAAGCCACTATAGTGTTTCAATGAATTAACCATTTTCTGTCGTTTAACTGAAAATATTTTATATACATTCAAATTCTTTTTTAAAATTTTATTTTTTATCCCAAAATTAGACTTGTGAAAAAGTAAAATAGTTAAAGATAGGAAAACGTTCAAAGTTACTGGCTAGAATTTATTTTAATGAGAACGGTTTTTAAATATGAGAGGGAATTTATTAATTTTAGCTAACAAAGGAGAGTTTTGATCATTTTCTTCAATTTATTTGGCACTTAGAATCAGTTTGATAATTTTATAGTTTTTAATATAATTGTTGTTAACCGTGTTATACACATAATCAATTGTGAAAAGAATCAATTAGATTTTTAGTCAAATTTATTTTAAATTTGTTGTAAGTTTTTGAAGAAATTATATGTGTTTATACATTTATACACAAATATCCGAAATAATTGATAACTAAAATGAATATATTTAAATTTTAACTCTATATTTTATTTTACTATCTCAATATAATTGACAATAATAATAATTCTTTAAATTGAATGATTTTATTTTCCAAGAGAATAAAGATAACCTTAGATTTTGACAATACATGAGTGGATATGTACAAAATTATTTTAAGTATAATATTGATTTTCAAAATCAAATTTTAAAAAGTTACTTCTTCATTTATTTTAAAAATTTATTATAGAATGAGGTGATTTTACTAAAAATATTTCTTAAAAAATCAAATATTAAAATTAATTTTTAATTCTTTAATTCTCAAAAACAACCCCAAATGAACCGTTAATTGTAATAATTCTATGCCAAACTGTATTTAGGATTGGCAAAAGGGCAAAGCCGAGCTGGTGTCAGCTAAGCTCGGGCCTAACCCGGGGCTGGTTTCTGATGCCCCATTTTTTATGGTTTCTAAAATAAGAACTTGATTAAATTCGTAGGTCATAATGACCTAAAAAAACAATCATATTATATATATCATATCATTATCGCATAATAAAATTCGGGTCGCAAAGATTTCAAACTTTTAAGAGAAATCAGATTGAATTGTTGGTGACCTCTCTTCGTGTCCCCCCCAACTCTTTTCCTTTTTGGCAAGTAACACAAAGGTTTTCTGGTAATCAAATCTTGATTAGAGCCATTGATTAACAAGGCTTGGGAGCCCAATATACTTTGTTGAACTCGGTCCACAAAGATCATAATGGCCCATGCAAAATTACTTAGTGCACTTTCGAGTCAAAATACTTAGTGCACTTGGTGCACTTAAGAGTAGAGCTTTTAACACCCTTATAAATTCTTGTAACACTCTCCTTTGGACTTTATTCCTAATCTGATATATAAAATATGAATTCATATATTAAAAGAGTGAGACTATTTGAATATATTAATTTTTTTATATTTTTTTAATTAAAAAGTTTATTACTAAAATAATTTTTGATAAAATTACTTAGTTAACTATTATTTTTTTCCATTCTAAATTTCTCAATTCTCATCAATTCTTTCATATATTTTTATTTAACTGCAAAAATACAAATAATTAGCTTCGTAATAGACTATTATAAACTAAGGATCAAGATCCAGCTGTCAAAAATGAAAATCACTAAATCTTTTGAGGTATTATAATTATTGAATATCAAGAAATAAATTTTTACCAAACACAAAACTTAGTGAATGTCAAAAAGAAAAAAAATTCTTACATATAAAAAAATTAAATGAAAATTATGATTTACTAAGAAGTACCAAAAAATCCAAAAGAGAATAAAATTGAAAGCTTAGTTTGCAAAATGTGACAGTATAGAGAGACTATGCAGTGATGAGGTAGAGAGAGAGAGAAATTAGTAAAGGATAATTTCAAGATTTTGAAAATTTTTAGTAATGAATTTATTTTTTGAAAAGGGTGTGAGATGAATTAATAGCCTTGCCCACTATTAAATTTAATCATCTTTCCACCAAAAATTCACCCTAACAAAGGTATCTTTCAATCATTTTATTTATAAAATAAAAAAATACAAAATCTTAATTTTTTTATTACATAGTTTCTATTTCATAATATTGAATTCTTATAATTTTCCAAAAATTATTAAAATTTAAAAAATGAATATAAATTATACAATGGTGTGAGTGTAAAAAGTTTGTTAAAAGAATAACTTGTTTAAGTGTTTTCTAATTTTAATTCAAAATAAAAATAAATTAATTTATCTTTGATTATTTAAGTAAATTTCATTTAAAAGGGGATTCTACGGAGGATTTTAAGAGTCAAAAGGCCTACTCAATAATTTAAACATTATAATTTTATAACTTAACCTTAATGTGTCAAAAGGCCTTCATGTCCAAGCTGGGTGCGGCTCTAACTCTTTTGCCATCAGTAGTTTTGTTCAATATCTACAACTTTGTGTACAATTTAATGTTCGCGCCAGGAATGATCGGTAATATTATAAGAATTTTAGTAATTTTTTTACTACATTATTCGATTTTTAAAAAGAATCTTTCTATCCGTAAATTTTCTCTTTATTCTTCATTCTATTAATCATTTTGAAAATTTAACATTTTTTAATCTAATTAAATTAATATGAGAAAAATATTAAATTCTTAGTGGGAAAAATGGTTCACCTGTTACAGATGGATTTCTTGAAGTCATGTGAGTCCATGCAAACTCCTTTCCACTTAGAAGGTATTTCACTCATTCCTTCGTCCTTGAAACTTGAAGACTCAGGCCATATCCCCTGTAATTTACCAAAACAGCCAAATCATTAAGACATTAAGAACTCATGTTCTACATTAAATCATGGTAAAACAATTTACCAATGAATTTTTATTTACGGACAAAGATTTAAAAAATAATTAACTGAGATTCCTGAAATTAAAGATAGAATTTTTCATGTTTTAGGTCATATATATGCAATCAGAGATTCAAAATAATTTGTTGAGCATAACCAAAAATTTACGTTAAATAGAGGCAATATCAACATAATACTAGTCAATATATACAATTATTTATAGGGAGTATAAAAGCATTACCTTAATGTGATGTAGAATGAAGTTTTACTGAATTTTACAAATGGATAAATGAATATAAAAGAATTAGTTGCTAGCTAACAAGATCCACAAAATATAAACAGACAAGATATTGACGATATATGATATATGGGATCAGTCTATATGTCTGTGCACATGGCGTTTCTCCTGGGGGGCTACAATTCATGTGATTTAATTTTGTCTTGAGTCTCTTTTACCAAATCCCATAGAGAGAACCGCTACGTTGGGGATCTATTGCTCAATAACTTTGGGATCCACCAAGCCAATACCATCTAATTCTATTATTTTTATTTTTAAAAAAAATTATTTAAATGTAATGTTTTGCCTTCAAGGACCGAAATAAAATAAAAATTTAAGTTAGAAATAATTACAAAGTACAATATTTTCCTTAAAATTAATATACCTGTGTCTATAATGCCAATAATGACATCACTTGACATATTATAATATTTATTGCTGGACCAAGTGCTTGTGGGTGCTTTTGCTTCTGCTTCTAAGAAGTCCCAAGAACGTGTTGTGTGAAGTTTAAGAATTGGATCTGGGAACACTGACACTATCTTCTCATGCCCTGCTTCAGCAAACCACAAATCAATCCATTTAACAAATTGCTTCAAATCAATGAAGAACAATGTTTAGAAATATGCTTTTTTAATTTTGCCATATACTTTTGTAATAAATATTAAATAAGATCAAATTATTTTACCATCTGATGAATCAAAGCATGGATTGATTCGTATTATAATATATTCATATTATCGTATGTATTAATATACATTCATAAATAATCTAATAAGTAGCTCATCTATCTTCCGGAGCACAAATGAACATATGACACAATTCTATTAAGAGGTGAAGCGAGGAGAGGGAGCCCAGAGTAGAATCTAGATCTTGAAAAATATACCTGAGGCCCAGTAATTTTAAATAAATGCTACCATAATAAAATAATTAGCGTTATACATTATTGGTTCTTAAAACATTTTTTTAATAATCTTAGTGAAATTACCAAAGCTCCTCTTAATAAAATTATTAAAGTTCATCTTAAGTCCCTTAAAAAAATCATATTAATATCAATGAATAATATTCATCAAAATATTAATTTAGTTTAGCCTGGATTAAAAATAACATGAGATAATTTACTGATTCTATTAACCACACAATTATTTCCCATAGAATATCATTAATTTATCATGACTTGAATGTATAGCCCCATTAGATCATTTTAGACCGAAAATAAAAAAATGGTAGCATGTGGTACAAGTGGGAGATCATGGTAACTTTTTTTGGGTTTGCTGTAAGTTATGTATAAATATAACTTATGGGCTAAAATTTATATTATATCTCAAATTACTTTTCTATTTATCAATTCCAAAATTTATTTACAGGTAATTCCCATCAGAACAGTGATAATCTCTATGAAATATTTATACTAGAAGTAAGTTCGAAGTAAGCCATCCAAAGAATAATATATTCTTAATATTAACTTCTTGCTAATGTAAAGTAATAGGAATTACTTACCAGAGAGCAAAGAAGCTTCTTTCTCATTTAGCATGGCAGAGAATCCTTTGAAAGAATGTTTATAATGGTGGATTAGAGATATTCTGCCACTATCTTCACTGCAAATTTTAACTAAAACCCAAATAAGAAAAAAAAAAGAAAACTAGGTTGATAATTATTTAATAATGACCATTGATGATCACAAGAAGTAATTAATAACCTCGGAATAATGGAAGATAAAAGTTGCAAATGAGCCAATTCTGCAACTTCGACCTTTGATGAACTTCCCATATAAACAACATAAGGCTGCCAAGCCAAGAAAAAAATCACATAAAAAGATTAATAAATATAATTAATACTTTTATTTTATTTTTATTTTGGTGTGTTTTGGGAAAACAAACCAATGAAGGAGAAAACAAAATAAATACCTTGGGAATTTGATTTGATGAAGAAGAAGAAGAAGAAGCAATGACAACGAGGCAATGGAGGAGAGAAAAGGAAGTAGCGATAAGAAAGCCATGGAATTTTGGAAGTACTTGTTGTATATGCATGTGAAATATATAGAGACATATTTATGGACTCGTATATTTTATATACAAGCAGTCATCACCCATCAATTTAAAGAAGCATGAGAGCTTTTTTCACTTTCTTGAGTATTACTACACTATCAACAATTTTTTGTGTACTTGTTTTATAAAATTTTAGATAAAAGTTTTGGAATAAAATTGTCTTTATTTACTTGCTAATTATGGCAATTTGAATATTGTGTAATAGATTTTTAATTTGAATATTGTGTAATAGATTTTTGGCTTTTTTTTTTTTTTTTTGGGTTGATATTAATTGAAAATAGACTTTAGGTTCAGAGATGAATTTTACAAGAAGTTTAAAATAAGATTTAATGAGTTTTCTTAATGCATTAATTTTTCGATTTATTTTTAAAATAAAAAAATTTATTGCCAATATTGCAAACAATACTCCTCTTCTTGATACACTAATAGGTTTAGGCTGGCGGTTGGCCTTAGGTAGGCAATTTTATATTAGATGCTATTGTGTTGTCGGTTTCATCATAATCATCAAACCAAGCAGAAAAGCAGACAGAGAAAAATACCTAATTTTAATATCTCCAAAACGAAATAACTTTAGTTAGGTAAAAAGAAACTAATACAATGCAAAATCCATGCGTGATTGGAACGTCCTTCATTTAAATAACATTAATGTACCATAGTCGTCATCTTGAAAATCCAGTGATTCTTTTCAGCTGTTTAAAATTAGCATATAATTGTGTGAATTAACATTTTATACATACTACTAATTGGTTTAATTTATAAAAGCTTAGTGTTAACATAATATGTTCCGTTTTCCAATTTTTTTTGTTGTTATTGTCTGTAAAGAGGATAATCATTGAAACTCTCTTTGATTTGACTAACTCAAATAACAATTCACGTATGCTCCTTTTTCTTTACATTTTTTTTAATTCGTTTTAAAATTGAGAGAATATATCTTCATTACATAGCCTTCCTGGCATTGATTCCTCCTAATGATGAAATATCCTTTTAATACAAAACGACTTGTCTTACATCAATTGTTGATTCATCTAATAAATCATATTGGATAATCATTTATATTAACCTTAGCAAGTAGTTAAGATGAGAAAGATCACAGTTATATTGGATGGGCATTTGGGATTTTCAAACATCATAATCCTTAGGAAAATAACAAAAATAAAACACTCTCGAGTTTACTGCAAAGTATGAACAAACTGAATAATTGACTTGAGATGAAAGCATTCTTTTATCTTTCCACAACAGAGCAAGGTGAATAGGCATGTGTAAATCTCTTTTTTCATTTGCTTTAATTATTCTCTCCTCTTCACATTAGTCTATCCTCCTTTACTTGCAGTATCATGCAATTCTTTATTCTTGGCGCTATTTTCAAGGCTTGCTTTTCCTCAAGCTGAGTATTGCTTTTCCTCAAGCTGAGTATTGCTTTTCCATAACCAGCTTCAATGACATTTCCTATTCCTCTTGCTACCAGGCTGGTAAGCTAGATGGATTTGACATTTAGAAGACTTCTAAGAAAATTTTATTTAAGAGAAAAACATAAATGTAATCAAACCATTCATTATGCCTGGATAATTGGGCTATTTACTATCACCGAATTAGTAAATAAACCTTAGATGTACTAATAATACTCGCAAGTTAATCAAAGATTCAGTAATTAATTCTCATTGATGCTTTCCCTATTCTTAGAGGTCCTCATTGATGCTTTCCTATTCTTAGAGGTCCTCATTGATGCTTTCCTAGTGGGTATTGTAAATGTAGTGAAAAGACTGAAATAATCCTATGGAGTCTCTAGCATCCCAAAATTCAATATATGAATCATGCAGTAATGAAATACAGACTATGTAGTATGTATTGATAGCATATATTGCATAGAACCGCATAATGAAATTTTAGTAAGTTTTGTGGTCATTACAATATTATATGAAAATCCCAGTGGCATGATGTTTATTCACAGAAAACAGAAATTTACAGGCCATCACTTGAAAGAAAGAACAAGGAAATATGTTGTTGATCCACAGCTACAAACATGTTTGCTCTTCCAAATTACACCCGCCCCAGGCAAGAACCAGTGGTGTAGCTCCAGCTGCAGCCATCAGTTGCAATTCTGGGCAGAATCAAATTTTTGCTATTGTAAAAGGCACTTGATGCAGAGACTGACTTGGCTAACCTGAGCTTTATTACTTGTGTATATACATATAAAGAAGGCTATTTTATTTCAACAGATAATTTTGCATTTTCAAGCGGACCTAAACTTTGGGAGTTGATTCCGGTTGTTTTTCTGAAAGTTGGTTGTTGAGGAATTCCAGCACTGAAAGGCGCTGTACGTCAAAAAGTGTCAGATTAAGATTTTCATAATCCAAACAACTTAAAGCAAGTTGAATAGAAATCTAACCCGTTTCTAAACCAGCTTCTTCAGGTTTCAATGTCAAGATTCTAGCTGCTTGATAGCTTCCTGAAATCCATCAACTGCCACATCCTCATTACCAATACTCCTATCTACATCCGCAACTTTTGCAAGGGAAACTGCTACATCCAAAATCTAAAATCACAGAAACACATTAAAACTCAGTAGCTTAACACTTATTTTTCCCCAACGGAATTTATTTAACATCATATCAATTTTCCAATATTGCAATATATTTTAAAGTAAACTCTGATATGACCAAGACAAACACCTACAGAAAGACATTTCAATTTATGCGGAACAAGGGAAACTGATTAATTTATCATTCTCCATTTTGGTCTAGAGAGATGAAGAAAACCCCAAATCAACAAGATTTTACACCACACATAAAAAGCAACATGCAATAAAAAAGTTAGTCTGGCAACAAAATTTTTTATTTTTCCGTCAAACTTTGTGGAACCAAATATAATATCTCAATAATTCCCAGCAATCCTTTTTTTTAATTTTTTTCCAGATGTTACCTCATCTCACCATTACAATTTGAATAACAACAATATATATTGGAACCAAGTACCGCCCATTGCTAACAGAACTATATCCAAAAAAGAAGAAACTCCTACAAACATAACAAAGTAAAGAAGAAAAATCCTAAAGAAACACTCATTTTGATCCCTAAAATGCAAGCAGCAAGTTCTTCCAAAACAGTTGAGACCAAACCCATAAAAAAAGTAAAATACAATATTTTCCTTTAATATATTTTGAATTTGTCACACTGCTGTTCAAATGTTTATTATTGCTTTACTCAAATTGACCATATAAATGATTTCACTCGTATCCACAAAACTTTACCCATCATTTTTTACCCCGAAAACTGCGAATCTATGCCAGGAGTATGATGATTCGATTGAGGCAAAACCCAAACATCCTCTGCTAAGCATAACAATATACGACATTAAAATCCAAAATAAATGAGAAAAAGGACCACCCCTTTCTTTTTAATACACATGCAATATAGAGCAGATAAAAATATATAGCACCTCTCTTGAAACAAATTATTAGTATTGAATTTTTAAGAAAGATTAAACATGAAAAAAACCTAAGAAAAGCCTCAATTTAAATCAATATTAATCTTAAACCGCAAAATCCTGAGTAATAACAATTCCTGATTGCAACCCCAATATGCATCATATAGCTTATTGTAGAATACAACAAGAAAAATAACCAAAGCAAAGAGTCCCTAATAGACTAGAAAAGAAATGACTGAGAGTCAATAAAAAGAAAGAAAAAGGAGAATACAAAGAACAAATAAGTACATTGATATTCAAAGTATGTCCCTCTTGACTAATGAAAACACAAGGATGAACAGATTACTAATAGAACAAATAAGACAGAAATTTAGCAAAAATATAATTGTATGAAAACGGCATCAGAAGTGCAGAATGTTGAAGTAGAAAAAACGTAAAGAAATAAAGAATGTCCTGAGACAAGATGGATTACCTGTGATGGAACATTTGAATGATGTTTGACAGCATCACGGCGGACATTCAGAGAGCGAACATAGTAAGATCTTGCAGCTTGCAGGTCTCCACCATAATATTTCAGATCTCCAATTTTGTTTAGTGAAACAGAAAGTGTATGAATTATCTGTAGAGCAAAAGTAAAAAATAATTGGCGAAAACCATACATAAATTGCAAAATTAAGAAGTAGAAAAGAAACGGGCTGTCAAGCTATAACCTCCAAATCATCCATTGGTAGTTTCATGAGGAAGTCAACACTCTCTTCGAAATAAGCCACTGCAGCATCAGCATCTCCATAGCTCGACTGCACTTAAAAAAGCAAGGGATTAGGTTTTAGATAAACAATACCACAAGTAAGAATCTCATATTTTGGACATGATAATGAAGACAGAAATAATTTTAAAAAAAGAAGGGTAAAATATAAAAATGGAGGTATAGACTCAAGATATACCAATTTCTTAGTTCAAGATGACAATCAAAGCTTATTTATCATGCATCATATCGGAAAGTTGCAAATAAAGCTCTTGTAAGTTCATCTCAGCTCTTCCCCTCTTGATTTTTTTTCTAGTTTTATTATATTTTGGATAGGGATAACCCACTTAAAGTCAGTATGATGGCGAAAATACTATGTTCACATGATAGAAATTTAATGCCTTAATGGGAGCCTGAAATGAAGTCTGAGTATCGGCTAAATGCATTCAAAGAAACACAGGAACAACAACAAGAAGATGATCTAGTTAAAGTCTCTGAGGGTATCAGCCAAAAATGTCATCCGTTAATTTACCTACCACAATCAATCCTTCAAAAAATTTTAAACCTTAGTCTAACAAGGAAATTCATCAAGATTATCCCCTCCCCAATACATCTAGCATGTCTTTTCTCCTTCCCCGCCCAAAAAAGAATCCTGTGCGGAGTAGCGTTGGTATGGGTTGAATTCTTCTGTTGTTGTACAAGAGATCTCTCTCATGTTTAACGGATTTTGTCATAACTTAGTAAATTTTTAATACACCATCTTCATTATCCTTAAAGCATTAATGAGGCTCATTCCAACATAGATCAATTTCTCAAATGCAAAAATAGGTACCGCTGAAATGAACATCAATTTCTCAAATGCAAAAATAGGTACACGGCTTGAACACCACAAACATTTATAATGCAAAAAGCATAACAAAGGAAAATGGTGCTAAACTAATAAGCTGTAATGAGTTCAAAGGGGAAAAAAATGCCAAAGGAGTGATGGGAGAGAGGGGACAGACCAGCAGTCACCAAGCATACCCAGAACAGCTCCTAGCTGTGAGCACAACTCGATCATTGCCCATTCTTTCTATCTGACCTCTGATATCTTCTGCACAGAGACCAAGTCTTGATTTTTGCACTTTCTACATTCTGGTGCTGGAAAGCCTGCATGAAAAGCAAAAAACTAAGCAGATGCAATGAATCAGGAAGATGACTTCTTAACTAATGGGTCAGCATCTGGTAGTTTTAAAATTTTGAAAAATTAATTCAGCTAGAAATAAAAGCTATTTGGAAAATGCATTTAAGAAAAAACTTCCAGTGTATGATATATACATAAATAGAATGATCTGGTGTGTGATGTTGCCCAGTTTGGACAGCATTGCACCAGGTGAAATGGAGAGTGTGAGCTACTTGCAAGTTGCAATCGACAAACTCAAGATAATCTTGAGACTCCACTTCACACACACACACACACACACACAAAACACACAAAAACAACCACATAGCAAAATTTTTGTAGCATTTAATACTTTCAACTCAGAAACTTTTAAAATCATTTGGATTACAATCAATGAATGGTTGACAAGGAGTTTTCACTGTGTGGAAGGGTCTGGAGAAAAGAAGGATCACTTACATTGGTGTTAGACTAGTAGTATAATTATGAATTTAAGACTGAATAACATGGCATCATTGCTAACATAATTTCCAACTCTCAAATTCTTAGAACATAAACAATGGCAAAAACTAGCTGAACTTTTACCTCATGGCTTGTTGAACCAAAGCAGCACCTCTCTCCATAGAAACATCCTCATATATCACTTTTT